>OZ025293.1:217611080-217711080 GCA_964019185.1 Maratus speculifer | reverse complement strand
TACAGGATAGTACTCTTGATCGTGTTTGTTTTTAGCATATCGATTATGTTCGATGAGTTGGTTCCCGTCATTATCCTTTTCGTAAACCTCATTATTTTGTGAATCCTTTTGATAAGACATTTGTACTTGTTTTATGCTTAAAAAAAAAAAAAAAAAAAAAAAAAAAAAAAAAAAAAAAATATTTTTTTTTTTTTTTTTTTTTTTTTAATTAAGTTACATACATGTGGACCGTATACCTGCTTCTTTTTTTCACTCTCTATTTTATCCATTGTTATATGGCTCGAAATTTCTTGACCTATTACATGGCCAAACCCTTTCCTTTCCATCTCAACCTGGTTCGTTGGAACCAAGATGTCCGACTCTTGCTTGATTCATTGGATTGAACACCTGTTGTTTGGCCTCCCTGCGTCGACCACCTCCTTACCCGATCCTCCCGATGTTTTGAAAAATCTTTTGTTGCGCATGGAAGCTGAAAACATTCCGTGGTCCCATATCCTTTTTCATGGGGGATTCACCGCTTTTCCTTATCAAATACATGGGGATTTGAATTGCTTGACGGATCATCTCGAAAAACAATGGCTTCTACAAATACCTTCGCATGCACCCCTCCAAACGAGGGCCGTTACCAAATTTTGGAATGAACTCCAACTGCTGTTAGCTAAACGCGATCAAATACCTCCTCCTGTGTTACCGGCACCCCCTTTACGGGACGATGCCATTCTCCAGGATATGCTAGAACCTGGTTATCGGGGCCCGTATACATTCCAATCCGCCACTTTTTGGGGAGAGGTGGCGCATCGGCTTCTGCAACTTCGGCGTCCAGAAACCGTCTCCCCTTTACCTCCGGCTTCCTCCGAGTCCCTGAAACGCGTTTATCAACTTTACGACATGACTTGTGTCGCTCGCGGTCAGTATTGGGATCCTTTAACGATGGTCTTGGTCCATCATGCCGAGTATGTGAATGCAGCTCATTGGCAAACTCCCAAGACACTGGAAGCGTTCATGTGGGATCGTCCTACGCATCCCTTGACCCGATCCATTCAAACCCTCTTAAAACAAACGGTGGAGGACGTGTTACACGGGGAAAAACCAGCCGCTTTTCTCAATCCGTGTCCGCGGCTAGATGCATTATTATACAATATTCGCGTGGTGCATGAATCGGTTCAACAAGTGCCGCACGACAATGCGCCACCCAAACTCATTGATATTTTTCAACGGTTACTCGCTCTCAGTTATCGGGACGGGTTGTGGGAGAAGGTGGTTCCCGTGATAGAGCCCACCCACACGTTTATTGGTACCAGTCTTTTATATTTAACGGAACAAGTACGCATTGCCGAAAGAGAACGGCGTCTTTTATGGAAACAAATTATCCAGCATGATGCAGCATCTGATATCCAGCATGACGCAGCATCTGATCCACAGCCGCCACAGCACATTTGCTCGGCCTACCTTTATGCCAGCGACAAGCCTCGTGCGTCTTCTGGAGGGCGGGCATGCCAAACGTTTCAATGTTAATTATATGAGGTATACCCGCATCTTTTAACACTTGGGGTTGATAACAGGCCCCTTTATAGCCAAACACCACATGAGGAATGTAAGAAGAAAGGTATCGGTAACGCACTTGTAAAAAAGCCAGCACTTCAGAGTAGGGTGTACCGCCTTCGGTGATGACGATCACATCCGGTCGAGCGTGTGGATAGAGTCGCCGCATTTTGGAATAATTGAGGGGACTTACAATATGAAAGTGAGCGCGAAACCCGAAAACGTCTTGATAAGCCAATTCTAAAGGAAGGTAAAGGTTACCTAAAACCACACCTTGGGTATGAACGAAAGCTTGAACCATCTTTGCTAGTAATAAAGATGAAAGGTATTGGGTATTCCACAATCCTCCTTGCTTTCGTATTAGTGGTGGTGGTCATAAGCAGCGGCTTGCTCGGTTTTCTATGCTATCATACGTACACAAACCCAGCTGAAACATATGAAAATGGCCTTTGGAAAACGAAAAAGAAACTAATTCTTTTGGCTCCCACCATCCTGAATCTCTTGAGCGCAGCCGTGTTGGGTGTTTTGATAATGACGAACTAAAAGCAAGTAATAGGAATGCATTTAAAAATGATATTATCCACTATCTTGCTCGTACTCATCGTGGTAGGATTTATACACCACGGTTACACCACATATGTGATCCATAACGACAGCTCAATTCAAGCTAAAGGTGATGTGTTGAAGAATCATGGTTGGCTGGTGTATGGACTAATGGGTATACATTTGTTACAATTTGTGACGGCCGGCCTCATGGTATACAAGAGTTGAAAAAGAAGAGTGATTGTACACTAAATAAATAGTTAAAAAAAAAAAAAAAAAAAAAAAAAAAAAAAAAAAAATTTTTTTTTTTTTTTTTTTTTTTTTTTTTTTTTTTTTAATATAAAAATTTTTTATAGTAAAGTTAAGTAAAATATTTTTGTTCAACAGATGTAAAGATAAAATATTTATATTATAATATATATTTAAAAAAAAAAAAAAAAAAAAAAAAAAAAAAAAAAAAAAAAAAAAAATTTTTTTTTTTTTTTTTTTTTTTTTTTTTTTTTTTTTTTTTTATAGTAAAGTTAAGTAAAATATTTTTGTTCAACAGATGTAAAGATAAAATAGTTATATTATAAAATATATTTAAACATCTAAAAAAAAAAAAAAAAAAAAAAAAAAAAAATTTTTTTTTTTTTTTTTTTTTTTTTTTTTTTTTTTTTTTTCTACGAGTGTTTTAAATGAACATCTAATATACGATAACTACCCCTTCGGTTCAGTATTCCCAAGTATTCAGCCATCTTTTTTAGAGCTTCCTCAGCCAACCTATTGCTTTTCTTAATATCCATACAACCATTTATTGTTAAAAATTCTTCAATTTTTTCTGATTGAAAGTCAAGATATATATAAGCTTTCTTTTTATTTTTTTCCTCTAAAAACTTTAAGGCATCAAACTTTTCTTTACTTCTCTTACTCCGAAATGAAGGACTCGCATGCCATCTTTTTTTAGCAATTGATCCATCATTCAAATTTCGTTCTTCAAAAGTTAACGTTTCAGAAGTTGACGCTTGACAAAATATATTGTCTTGATAATTGATATTGATTGGTGATTCATTCTCTTCACAGATAATATCCTCTGGGTGCTGTTGAGGAACCGTGGCAATCGTTTGCGTACATTTGCTTATATTTTGTCTGGGGCAAGAATTTTTTGCAGTTCCTGCCTTGTGCGTTCGATATTTCTGCATAAACTGATCAAAGTCTTGAGTACTATATTTTTTAAATATAGTTTTAGCTTTCTCACGTACACTTGTACTCAAATTAGGTATCGAACCCACATTGTTAAAATACGAGTTGAATATATCTCCATGTTGACTTTGCAACACATTCATAAGAGAAACATCCAGATTATTCATCATCTTATTTTGCGACATGGACATTTTGCACATGATTCATCAAAAGGCATTCAGGCGTATTACTAGTTCAGAAATAATAAATGGGAACCCTTTTCAATTTTCGGTAACATTTGAAGACAACACTACTGTAGTTTGTAAGGATAATGTCAGTCTTCGAATGTGGGCAGCCCTCATTCAAAATTTAAATTATACACCCATTGTGGGGAATACGGAACACTGTATCCAAAAACCTTTGGGTTTTTTTAATTTATTGGGGTTTCGTGCAGGAGATGCCATTTTGTTTCAAGATGCCAAAGAAGTGGAAGAACCTATTTTATTTTCATAGCCATAATGAATTCATCCATTTGACGACAGGCAAAGCGACATTTGAGATATTTGAAAATGGATATGGCTAACAAAGCCATAAATATAACGAGTGTTAATACAATAAAATGATTTCGAAAACATACATTGGCTTTAGATTCAAACGTCAAAATAACAATGGAGTAGAGTAATCCACCCGCTAACATCATAAGGGCAAAGGGCTCCAATTGACTGACTTTTACCATGTTTAAGAATTAGATTTACAGTCACGCAGAACTGTCTGTGTACTTGATTGTAAAATCCGTCTTTTAGAAGTGAAACATTACTTTTCAAAGATTACTTTTAGCAACACACAGTTGTTGGTGGACATGATTCCAAAATTCATCATGCAGGGCTAAAGAATTGTCTAGATCGCCTGCAAATGATTCGTAATTTGGAAACAGCTGAGCAAAACTATGTATACTCTTTTGCATGTTTGTTAAAGGGTGTTCACGCAGCCAACTGTGAATTTTTTTCCAAGCATCTGCCCACGTAGGAAACATTTTATTTATATGATGGGAGACAATGCTCACTTTGTCGTCTCCAACCACAGTTTGAAGAAATTTTACAACATTCGTATACACTGCATGAGCAATAATTTCTGAACTCATCTTACTTTATTAACCTCAATAAAGATGATTCAAAAAGTAAATGCAATTTTAAAACACGTGTGGCCAGTGATGCTTCGTATTATGAGTGCAGCCACAATATCTATAATTGGAGGTTTAATGGGTGGTTGGGTAAAGAAATGGATTGACCGATATTACAATATCAACGTCAAAATACAGTGAAAAAAAAAAAAAAAAAAAAAAAAAAAAATATATATATATATATATATATATATATATATATATATATATATATATATATATATTTTTTTTTTTTTTTTTTTTTTTTTTTTTTTTTTTTTAGTGTATATATAAGATATAAAATATAAGATTGTTTATTTCACCTTGTTTTCTCCTGATGGCTTTCATTTTACCGCACGAAATGAAAAATATACTTAAATTATTCGATTCGGAATCTTCTAGTTTTGAAGCAGAAAGCGAGCCTTTTCCTTTTTTTGATTTACCCGACTTAGTCATCTATAAGATAGTTAAAGAATATGTTCCAATTTTAGATAAAGTGGGTACATTGTCTCACATACGGGACTTTCATCCTTACCTAGAATTAACTAGCCCGAAGTTTCAACGAGCTCTTGAATTGTTCCAGTTGGTAGGTTCCATAAAATCCGGATGGTATATGGAGTGTGGAAAATTACCAACACTTTATCATTTTTCCGTCAACTACATTGATTTGAATGTTACACTTCATATTTTCGATATACAAAGAAAAAATTGCAAACTAGCTAAGCAATATAAAAAATCGCCACAAAAGCGTTCTGTTATTTTCGAAAAATTCATGAAATTTAAAAATTCCCCACTATTAAATTTTGTGAAAGAAAATGAATTTTTTGTATACATGTTTAAACATCAATATTATATCATCTATTTTTGGATTTTTCGACCTCAAAAAATGTTGCGCTGTTCAATGAACTATCGACTCTATCGACTGAGAAATAATACGTGTTTTATGTTGTTTAAGGAGGAGTATCGCCAAACTCGTAGGCTTACCGTCATACTGGAGGAAGATTTTACTGTTGAAGTACATTGTCAGCTTTCCATTGGCAGCTTTCCTTATAAACGTTTTTTTACAACGTTAAGGCCTTTGAATTTTCAGCCATGTGCTGAAAAACATTCCTATGAATTTGACCACAAATTATGGGAATGCCAATCATGCAAACGGGGATCAAATTATGTCCACCCAGTTGTTAGACAGACATTTCTTGATTTCGATAAAGATGATATTTCAGAAGTGACTACGTTATTTTATGTTAAGGATGAGTGGTGGAAAAACTATTTTGATGCTTAATTTTTAAAAATAAGGTAATGAATAGTTTCGATACTGATACTTTAACTAAAATTAATGAGAATACATCTTGTGACTTACCCAGTACCCATACACCTTTTTCGCGAAATACACTTGGACATTGGGATTATACGGATGCACCTACTTCACAAGAAGAAGTTTGCAAGGACTGGATTTTTGATCCCATCTCACGACGCACTGTAAATATTAATCCTTCTTTTAGAAATAAAAAACGAAAAGAAGAATTTGACCCTCTGAAATTTCTAATGGATAAAAAGTTGAATCAAGATTGTTATTCTTTAGAGTTTAGTCCAAATGAAGATGTAGAAGAGGAGATAGCTTTAATAAATTCTTCTTCAGACAAAAAACGATTAAATCTGCTAGCTGACGGAGTTTTAAGGAAAATAGCAGAACATTTAGAAAATTTAAAAAGAATTTATAATTATCGAATTTTAGAAGTTCATTATGAAAAAATACATTGTAATGTTGAGTAAGATTAAGAATATGGATCATGAGGAAAAATTAATAATGGAAAGTTTATTAAAGGTTGATAATTTGATATTTATAAAGTTTTTCAGCACGTCAGTCGTTAATGAAAATTTTACCTCTGACATTCGTGAATACACTAAAGGATTGTTTCAAACATATTCAAGTGGTAATAAAGATTTCGACAGTTTTATCATAAAAGTACATCAATCGATGAATAATGAATGTTTTGAAGAGATGAATTCAAACACCAAATCTAATGTTTCCACTCAAACTGCTCGAGATGCTTCCACTCAAACTTGTTCAGAAGAATGGGGTGATACTTTCATTTCAAATACCATGACACACAGCATAATTGATACAAATATTAGTAGAAGAAAAAGATGTAAAGAAGTATTTGATACTTTGACATTTCTAAAGAATAGGAAAAAAAGCGAAGATTATTATATTTTAGAATTTCAATCGGATGATGATGTAGAAGAAGAAATGATTGAAAAAAATTTTTCCTTGTCTAAGAAAAATTTGGATGTATTCAGCAATGCAGATTTAAGACGGATATCTGAACATGTTGAAACACTGAACAAAATGTATAATTATCAGATATTAAATGTTTGCAAAGATAAAATGTAAAAAAAAAAAAAAAAAAAAAAAAAAAAAAAAAAAAAAAAAAAAAAAAAATTTTTTTTTTTTTTTTTTTTAATGTTCGTAATCAATTTGCAACATTCGATAATCATACATTTGATTCAACAATTCCACATGTTCAGCAATTTTTCTCAAAACCCCATCGGCGAGTAAACTCATTTTTTTCTTTTCCGTCGTTTCCAAAGTAGAGAGCACTTCTTGGACAGTCTCGTCGGTTTGCAACTTGAAAGAAAACACTTCATCACTTTTCTTTTTCTGTACTAAAAAATCGACTACATTAAATGATGGAGTACGTCTTCTTTTACGGAAGGGAGGTAGGACAGACACTCTACGAGGGGGATTCCAATTATAAACTTTATCCATTTCTACGGAAGGCAGGTCCTGATTGGGTTCTATTGGATCGGGTGTTTGTGTACATGCTCCGTGTTTCCGTTTTTCTTTTTTGGCTTTACACGCCTCTTGAAATTTTTTCACAAATTCTTCAAAAGTCTCGGTTTTATTGTACTCTTTAAATATATCTTTAGCCTTTTGCGCGAGTTCAGGGTTAGGATGGGATTCGGGCGGGTTGAGATCGATAAAATAATAACTAAACGCATCTTTGTTGGCAGACAGTAATATTTTAGCAATTTCCTCATAAGCATACAATTCATCCTCGTCCATTGTCTTACTTTGCCCTATACAAACAAGATGCAAACTCTTCAAGAATTATTCCATTTTATTTTGCATCAGGATCGTAGCATTGTCTTTGGCAATTTAGGCCGCTACCCTCAACGTTTATTTGAAACTCTCGTATCGATCCCTTCCATCCGTGTGGTTTTCGTTTCAACGGGTTGCACAGTTTCTTCCAAAGACAATCGCACTCGTATTCAACCATTCAGCGACCCTATTGAACAATGTGATTTAGTCATTTATCTGGAACCCCCCACCAACCAGTTGATTCAAAAACCTGCACTCGCGTCACGTGCTGTCGTATTTACGTCCCATTTTACATTTAAAACACCCAACGGAGAACGATGGATCGACATTTGCTACTTTCACGGTATGAATGCTACCGGCACCCGAGAACTGCTGTTGAAGCAAGATTTTCCGATTCAAACTCGAAACATTGGTTTAGTGGAACGAGATCATACCAATGTGTTGACGCTCTCGACACGAATTGATACGGCGACTGCACCCTCTCCCAACACGTATGTCATTATAGATTTGACTCAGTTTAACAAAGATTGTTTACCCATGTACCGGGCTTTTTGGGACGCCTTTGACTATATGTTGGAGCATCAAGCCTCCATCTATCGGTGGGTGACCTGTTTTTCGGATCACGGTCGTCAAGCATTTCTTCGATTTACCCAAAGAGTCTTGGATACTCTTTTTTGTCGAACCTTTGAGCATGGCAACGTGACCGATCCCCACGACATTTTGCCCTTGCTACCGTTTTACTCGTCGGGAACCATTGATAAAACATTTGATGTAAAGGTATCCGATTTTGGAGGAATTAAAATTGTGGCACCCTCTACCCTCGAAGAAGCTTGCAAAGCGGCAGCCATGTATGACGTTTTACCACTCGTCAAAAATGTTTTTTGGATTCAGGATTAAACAAGATGTACAATTCGCCCGAATCACTGAGATCTTTAGCTGAAGCTGTTTTAAATTACAATTTTCCAGAGGCTATGGAAAGCCCCCCCAAATCCCGGCGAAAGAGAGGCCGACCTCGAAAACATCCGCGTCCCGGCCCGGTTAAAATGGACAGAAACATTCAACGGTGTCCTCGGCCGACTCCTCCTGAACGGAGGGTGGGGAGTGGAAGAACGCCCGTTCGAACCCGTTCCAAGGGTCCGGTTGGCACACCCAAGAGCTTACCCAAGAAAACACGGAAACCTCGAAAACTTTTTGTTCAATCCCCTCCTCGGAGCCGATCCGCCTCCAGCCATTCTGTGAGCTCCGTGAAAAGCGGTGCTTCCGTCATTCTTTATCCAAGATCCACAAGTCTCACAAGAAGAGGATCGAGAAGTCCTACAAGAAGAGGATCGAGAAGTCCTACAAGAAGAGGATCGAGAAGTCCTACAAGAAGAGGATCGAGAAGTCCTACAAGAAGAGGATCGAGAAGTCCTACAAGAAGAGGATCGAGAAGTACATCGAGAAGTCCTACAAGAAGAGGATCGAGAAGTACATCGAGAAGTCCTACAAGAAGAGGATCGAAATGTTTTACAGGAAGACGATCGAAAAGTCCTGCACGAAGACGATCGAAAAGTCCTGCACGAAGCCCATCGAAAAGTCCTGCACGAAGCCCATCGAAAAGTCCTGCACGAAGACGATCGAAAAGTCCTGCACGAAGCCCATCGAAAAGTCCTGCACGAAGCCCATCGAAAAGTCCTGCACGAAGCCCATCGAAAAGTCCTGCACGAAGCCCATCGAAAAGTCCTGCACGAAGCCCATCGAAAAGTCCTGCACGAAGCCCATCGAAAAGTCCTGCACGAAGCCCATCGAAAAGTCCTGCACGAAGCCCATCGAAAAGTCCTGCACGAAGCGGGTCCAAAAGTTCAGAAAGTTTCAAGTCCATTTCCACGTCATACGCTTCTACTCCGAACCAGTCCAGTTCAAAAAGTTCCTGTAACGATTCCAAATGTTCCAAACGAAATAGCCCAAAACAATTTAGCACGAGTCCAATACCTGGACCTAGCGGAATGCAAACAAGTACACCCATCAGTCATTCCAATCGAAATAGCCCAAAACAATTTAGCATGAGTCCAATATCTGGACCTAGCGGAATGCAAACAAGTACACCCATCAGTCAAACACCTAACCCTAGCCAAAGCAAAAAGTCGGGAAATAGAAGTAGTTTAGGAGGTAAACGGGTTACAGCTAGAGGAGGAGGTGGAGGAAATAGAAGTGGTGGAAATGGAGGTGGTAGAGGGGGTGGAAATGGAAGTGGTGGGAATAGAGGTCGTAGAGGTGGAGGAAATGGAAGTGGTGGGAATGGAGGTCGCAGAGGTGGAGGTCGTAGAGGTGGAGGTGGTAGAGGTGGTAGAAGTCGTAGTACGAGTCCAAGCCCAAGTCCCAACCAAAATTCCGGCCAAGGAATAAGTAATCCCTTTCTAAAGAGAATAGCCCCAAATATATTAGAATATGAAAACCCCCCAATAAAAATACAATTTAAAAATAAGGATGGTAATTTTAGGACAAAGAAACTTCCCAATAAATTGTGTAGTTTAATGACTAGTCATTGTAATAAAAGACATCCTTTGCGAAGGGATTCTGTTGAAAGACATTTAAAAATTCTTTTTAAACAAAAACGATAAAAAAAAAAAAAAAAAAAAAAAAAAAAAAAATTTTTTTTTTTTTTTTTTTTTTTTTTTTTTTTTAATATAGATATTTAATTATATTTTATAATATAAGTATTTTATCTTTACATCTGTTGAACAAAAATATTTTACTTAATTTTATTATTTAAAAAAAAAAAAAAAAAAAAAAAATTTTTTTTTTTTTTTTTTTTTTTTTTTTTAATAATATAGATATTTAAATATATTTTATAATATAAGTATTTTATCTTTACATCTGTTGAACAAAAATATTTTACTTAATTTTATTATTTAAAAAAAAAAAAAAAAAAAAAAAAAAAAAAAATTTTTTTTTTTTTTTTTTTTTTTTTTTTTTTATAATGATATAGATATTTAAATATATTTTATAATATAAGTATTTTATCTTTACATCTGTTGAACAAAAATATTTTACTTAATTTTATTATAATTATTAAAAAAAAAAAAAAAAAAAAAAAAAAAAAAAAAAAATTTTTTTTTTTTTTTTTTTTTTTTTTTTTTTTTTTTTTTTTTTTTTACAATGCTATAGCCAATATTTGACCTATATGCCTTACTCGACTTAACGCGGTATATACCATATTTAAATTTCGATTTCCATCAAAATGAATCACAATTTTAGAATTGTCAATAGTATCCCCTTGAAACTTGTGAATAGTTGCTGCAAAACCCAAAACTACTGGAAACGTATTGTTTAAAACATCCTTACGAATGACAACATCTTTCTTGGTTTTCGGGTGTTTACAAATGAGGCACTCGTTACTTTTACTGTAACGAACAAATTCAAGCTCTGTACCACTCGAAACGGACGAATATCCATTTTTCGTTACAAATATAATACATCCTGGTTTCAAACATAAATTGTTATCAATTTTTATTTCTGGACCTTTTACCATTTTTTTTATGTAATAGTTGTTGAATGCAAGCACACGCTCATTTTTAGCTGCCATTGCCCGATTAGCTTGAGACAAGATATCCCCCTCGATTCGTTCTTGAATTGGGAAATGGTCTGCTATCAGAGCAAACAAACCCAATTCATCTGCATTATCCACAAACGCACGCAATTTATTAATAATGGTTTCGTATTCAGGTTCGAACCTTTTGCTTTCCGTTAAATGAACCCGTCGAACGATCCATCTGCTTTCAGAAAAGGTGAATGAAAACAAATTATGATTAGATTGCACGGGATTCAATTGATGTGGATCCCCTATAGTAATAAATAATAAGGGTTGAAGAGTTCTGTCCATAAAATATCGAAGAAGCCAATACATGAGCCAGCCGTTGATCATGGACACTTCATCCACCACTACTACCTGTGGGTCACCTTTATATTTAAATTCCTTCAAGATGCCACCACTCGCTTTAATCGCTTCCACTAAATTTTCTTCTTTCGACAATTCCTTTTCTAAATGGCGACAAAGTCCCGTAAAATCCAGTTTCATGGTCGAATGAATGGTTTGACCACCGATAGCGATTGCGCTCCTCGCTGTATAACTCATTCTCAACTGTTTTACATTTAAATAATCCAAAGTTGTTTTAACAACAAAACTTTTACCAGTCCCCGGTCCACCCGAAACGACCAAAAGCATCTTGCATGGTTTTTTGCACCATTTCACGACTAGTTTAACAAAATTTTTTTGAGACTCTGTTAAAGTCAAGTAATGTTTATTGAGCCCAATCTTATTCAATGCGATTGGGGAGGGGGATTCAGTTTGCATGGTTGTCCGTTTTGCACAATGAAATTGATAACTTTAATTATGATTACTCCAAAAGAAGACCGGGCCGAATATAAACTCTTTTGCTGCTCCAGGCTCCCTAAAACCTATTTAAAGGATTTGTATACCCTCTACATGGGAAAGGAAAATCAAAAAGAATCTTATCCGGAACACGTTCAATCAATCATTACTTTAGAAGCCGATACAATTTTAGAGCCAAGTGTGTGGTTAACGTGCATTAAATGGTCCCGATTCAGAAGACAAGGTCCAACCAAATGTTTAGAAATATTTGTAAGTCGCCCCAAAGAATCGCAAATGTACTATGCAGTCGGTCCAAATGGTACAATATTAATTAGTCTCAATAACACCATTCAAATACACCAAAGTACAGTGGACATTTTGTGTGGAGAATCGAAAATGCACTGTTCTCATCCAAAAATCTTTTACGTCGATTGGAAGGAGAATGAGGAACAGAAAGATATTTGTAACAGTTATTAACAGTCATTAAAAAAAAAAAAAAAAAAAAAAAAAAAAAAAAAAAAAATTTTTTTTTTTTTTTTTTTTTTTTTTTTTTTTTTAATATTTTATCTTTACATATGTTGTGTTGTAAAATATGTTTGAGACTATAAAATATATTATAACTACTACTACAAAAAAAAAAAAAAAAAAAAAAAAAAAAAATTTTTTTTTTTTTTTTTTTTTTTTTTTTTTTTTTTTTTAAACATTACCTCCTAAACCAATGAAATCTCGAACCACTCCCAAGAAACCTTTGCCAGCGTCGTCTTCATATTCCACTGGCTCCTCAATCTTCGGCCGTTTCTTGGGAAGTAATGGGATACCTTCAGCAACTGTTTCTGTAATGGGTTCCACTTCTCTTATTCTAAAATGTTTTATATCGGTGAAACGTGTATAGTCCTCCAATTGCATACATCTGGCTAGGTGATCTGATCTCTTAATTGTTTTGTACTGGGATTCACTAAACTTGTGTCGGATTTTCTGTTCCAAGTAATTGTATCGAGTACATTCCTCTATCATACCTTGTTGTATGTATGAAAAATAAACCAGTCTTCGCACCATTCGAAAATGTTGTCGAAATTGTAAAATAAAAATTAGTTTTGGATCAAAACCAGTAGGTGTGATTTTTTTCCCTTCTCCCGGATCCTCCTCGTCACTTGAAGTGGAAAATTTATAATACACAAAATCTAAAGGTGGGTATATTTCATATTCCTTTCCTTCCTGCACTTTATCTTCATAAAATTTTACGAGATCCCCTTCAGGAATATCGCTTTTATCGAAAAGATTTTTAGCTACTTTTGCTTTAGACATTTCTTTTTGAAATTGGGTGATGTTGGCCAAATTTCGTATCACAGCTGCTTTATTGGCCACGTCTACTTTAAATCGCTTAGCGGGTGGTTCCGAGGAAGTTTCTTCCATCTCTATTCTTGGTTTAATTCATTTTGTCTGGACTGAGATCTTTGACTAAACTAATGCTTTGAACGATTTTTTCACAAATGTGTAATAATATTTGGTCCGTCTTGTCGGGTTGTCGGTAAGGTTTAGCATAGATTCGAACATCATAAGATGAATCCATATTGGTATGGACTTGGTCATCCACACCCATCAAAAAAATATCTTCTTCGTACATTTGGCGGATATGCGTTCCAGCTTTTGAATAGCCATACACCTGATGAGCTATTTTGGCTTCGGAACGTGCAAAAATCTTATAAGCGTACAAAGTTATGGAAGGTAAAAAGCTATTTACGATTCGGTGCACATAGGGATCGTCCCCCAAACTCCATAAAACAATATCCACATCCATGCAACGTAACATTTGTATCATAAAATCGACATGGGGACGCACATGAAACGTGTCCTGTTCAAAGACGCCCAATGTCTCATCCATGTCCAAAACCACCACAATCATTTCTTGCATTAACAAAGCATGAGTCGTGTGGATCGTGTGAAAAGCATTATTCGTCATGTTAAAAAACAATATCCAGATTATTCTTTAACTGAATGTATATTTCATATTAATAAACCCTGTTTAACCCTGCTGAACAACTTTAATACGGAACGTTTTCATTGTTTGTTTGCCAATCGTGCAGCCATTTGGAAATCTTACACCCTGAACCAATCGTGTGATCTTCCAGATCATGTTTATGATATGATAGTATTGAATCGTTGGTTAGGGGATGAATACGTCCTGCCGTTTGCCAGTCAGTTTCGCGAATCATCGGGTTATACCGTAGCCATGTTTCGACAAGATGTCGAATTGTATCCACCCATTGTGATTGATAAAGGATCGTTTAAAACAATGACTTTTGCCATGATTGTTCTCTATGTGGCCGTTTGCTTTAAAATGGGGGGTGTCACCCCCGATATTAAACAATTTTCTTTCGCCTATACCAAAGAACATCCCGTTCTATGTGATATGGGTGGGTTGAATGCCGAGAAAAAGGAATTGGTAGATGGAAAAGAACGTTTCGATAAGAAAAAATGGTCTAAATTTTTGTACAAGAAAAAAATTATAAACATTACGCGATTTTTAAAGGGATATTATCCCAAATATTTTCAAAAAAAGAAACCCGGGACCCGTTGCATTTTATACGATGACGATCGCTTACCTTTTGATGATGAAACCCATTCCCTCGTCTGTCAAAATGGATATTTTATAAATATATTGCAAAACTTTAAGCATTTGATGCCCGACCTTCAGATTCAAAACAATCTTATACAGCAATGGATTGAGATGGCACAACCGGTTAGAGGCTCTCCCTCTTAAGGAGAAATATTTATTAAACCACAAGTCAGTTTGAACATAATATTCAATGTTATTTACAATGTTACATTAGTTTATTGGATTCCAATTTGCGTCGATCCTCTTCACTGTACAAATGATTAGCAATAATTAAATATTTCTGACAGGAAAATGTCATTACTTTTTCAAAAATGTCAAAAACTTGCTTCATGTGTCGTTTCACCGTTAGAGGAAACACTTCGGGTATCTTACCTTTTACTTCGTAGATGTACTTATTTAAAAAACATAACAAATCATCGCCACTCTGAGGATATTTTTGATATTTTTCACAATATCTTTTAAACAGTCTCACATAAGAATGTCTCTTGACATTGTACTTTCCAATACAATCTTGCCAATGTTTGTGCGTGACGGGACACGTCACATAAGGATGGCATGTTTTAAGATTGATTTGAACGTGGGATAGAAATTGATCATCCGCTTCATCGTTCTCATCGTATAAACTCACATTTTGTTTTGGTATTTCTTGCAAATTAGCATACAGTCTAAGATTTTTGGATCGTCTCATACCATAAATATTTAACACCGTCTCCAAATTTAACTGGGCTAAAAATGGAAAGGAATGGCTGGATGTAAAGGGTTTCGAGACTCTGTACAAAATGAGGTTAAAGGCATTTTCCGCAGATTGGATTTCTTCGTGTTGATAATAATGGGATAAAATGGAAAAGATTGACAACTTGTCATAATACAGTGTATGCCACAACTGCCAGAAAGGCATCCTGGTAGGAAAGGTGTAGTTTTCTTCATAGACGTCTCGATAAAATTCCAAAAACACACCCGATATAAAATCTCTTCTCAATACATTTTTCCTGCTGTTGGGAAAGGCTTTAGGACAGACATGAGCAATGTACCAAAAGCAACAGTTTAAAGAGTCGACAATAGGTGGATCCAACTGGGGCGACAGTGTTATGAAATAGGTATCCTGCTGACCTAAAAATTGAATTTCCTCAAAAAGAAATTCTTTCTTTTCTTGAAATCGATTCACAGCTATAATGTATAAAAATATCATGTGCCACAGCACTGGTTTTCCAGGTAAGGTGTTTTGAAAAAAGGTGGACAAAACGTAATTGTTATGTTTGATCATAGCGGATACATCTATCGAGTCATTATGTAAAATATACACACCTTGCAAAGGATCTCGAGTGAAAGGAGAAGATATATCGGCTCCTTTCGAAATATCAGGTTGGGAGGACAGGTTTTTTTTGAGAGTTTGATAGGTTTTTTGATAGTCCATGATAAAAGGTTCCACTTGTCGAACGATTCTCTGGATATGCTCATCCGATTCTAGCAGTTTAAAGGGATTCCGTAGCGTTTTCTTGTCGAACCACACATCATCATTGCACATTTTGACGGGAATGCAAGCCAACTGACACTTTTCGTATAAAATGTCACATGTCAAATAGGCACAATCTAACGGTTCCTCTGTTTCTTTTTTCGGAACCTTGTGACAGAGCAACGTACTTTGGGGAGTCTGCTCAAAACAGTTCAAGGAATAGGTATCTGTCTGAGGATCAAACAAAGTCAAAATTTCAGACATTTTTCTTTGAAAATCTTTTTTGGCTTCGTTAGACGAATGGTCTCTCACATACTGGATGCATCCTGTGACGTCTCGCTTCACATAAAAAGGATGGATAGTCAGTTGATTTTCAACAGAATGTTCGCCTAAAATACGAGTAATGACTGAACAGACCTTCTTTTTCAATTGTGCTTTTTCCACGTTACCGGAATTTAACATCTTTAAAACAGTAGCTTTAAAAGAATCATCTTTCATAATATCCTCATAATGAAGGGTATCAAAATTGATGTCTGGCCGCACACGAGCAATGAAGACTCCGTTAATGTAAATATTTTGTGGAATTTTATCAAATACATCGGTAAACTGTAAATTCATATTTTCTTTTTCACCAATGTAATTCAAATATACTTCAGTTATTTGAATGGAACGAGTCTTTAAGGTGGAACGGCATTGATCCACATCACTCTGAAGAATTTCCCCATCGGTGAATATGTACAATGTTGTGGGAGTATCGCTGGGTAAACGTTTAAAAAAGACCTGAGGCTTCGTGCCCCCCATTCCTGAAAAATCCATAAGATTTTCGTCGATAACATCAAAAGTTTGATCAGAATAAACATCGCTATGCCATAGAATCACACGAATGGGTGGTTTCAGAGAGGATAAAACACTGTACACGTCCTTTTTATAATGCCAAACATAATCAATAGATCCACTGACATCTATTGCAGCAACAATCATCTTGAAGATAGTGATGTGATATTTGATAATTCGTTTATTATATATAAACCGAAAAAAAAAAAAAAAAAAAAAAAAAAAAAAAAAAAAATGTTTTTTTTTTTTTTTTTTTTTTTTTTTTTTTTTTTTTGTAATAGTTATAATATATTTTATAATAGTCTCAAACATATTTCACAACACAGCATATGTTTAAAAAAAAAAAAAAAAAAAAAAAAAAAAAAAAAAAAATTTTTTTTTTTTTTTTTTTTTTTTTTTTTTTAATACGTATATATATCCTTTATAAGACAGATAGTGTTCACATGGTCTTGTTAACTCAACATGTCAAACATGTCTAGTGACTTTAATGTATCTTTTCAAAAACATTTCATTTCCACTCCAACATATTTTTACAATTTATTGGAAAGAGAATTAAAATTTCCTTTAAAGAAAATTAATTGTTTCAAGACTTGGAGTAAGCCACACTTAGTCACAGCTTATGGAGATAATTGTGACAAAACATATTTGTATTCTGGGACAAAAAGAAAAGTATTACTTTGGACTAAAACGTTATTGCATGTGAAGGATTTGGTAGAAAAGAGAACAGGATTCAATTATAATTTTTGTCTTGTAAATAAATATCGAAATGGGTATGAGCATGGAAGCATCGAGAGACCTACAGATGATGATTTGGATTTGGTAGAGACTCATCCCATAGCTTATGTTAGTTTAGGTGAAACAAGAACAATTATTTTTACAAAAAGTGGTTGTAGTAATATTATATTCAATTTAAATAGTGGAAGTTTGTTGGTAGTGCATTTACCAATGAATCAGAATTGGTTGCATGAAATACCGAAAGAACCTGAAAAAAAGGAACCTTTCATCATTTTAAAATTTATGTTCCATTCGAAGTAAAAAAAAAAAAAAAAAAAAAAAAAAAAAAAAAAAAAAATTTTTTTTTTTTTTTTTTTTTTTTTTTTTTCTAATATATCTTATCTCTATTATAACTTGATTATAAAATATATTACACTACTACAAAAAAAAAAAAAAAAAAAAAAAAAAAAAAAATTTTTTTTTTTTTTTTTTTTTTTTTTTTTTTTTTTTTTCCAAGTCTTTTATAAGGCTGTGAATTCTCAATCTCTTTCACTCGACTTTCTTCCTCTGCTATGCTTGTGCCTGCCCGCTGGATTCCCTTTGACAAATTTACAACTGCGACTCTAGATATACAGGGAAGTTTTTCAATGTGTTGGATTTTGTTACCTACTCTTCTTGTCTTGTAGCATGTTGAAACGGACTTATATAGAATCCATTCTACATTACAAAGAAACTACCCATACCTGTGAGCCCCTGCAACATTTTGCACAAAGATTGGCTGAAGAGAAACGTCGAAAACGCAATGATGGATCCCTACGCCTGCCTCCCATTCTTTCCAAATCATCTCATGTACCACCTCCCCACCGAGAAAAGTCGAGTAGACCTATTCTCTCCAAAAAGAAACCTACGATTACTGTGAGCAAGTGTATGCAACTCCTCGGGCAAAGGATCGCTCGAGAGCAGTGTGTCACCTCGAAACCTACCTCTGTCGAGCTTCCTGTGACACATGCCGATCCACCCGTTGTTTCGGAACCGCGGCAAATTTTTTATACGCATCATCGAATTGTGGCCGTCCTCGCCACTGGAACTCATGGATACACACTTTCGAATGCTGTACAAAGTATCAGTGCAGAAGGAGGATTGGATAAAATGGTTAAAGATGTGGAAGTTATGAAAATCCGACTGCTTTATTGTTTTGATGAAGATACTTTTGAAAAATGGAACTCTTTGTCAAAACATTCCAACAGTTTAGTCCAGAAACTGTGTGTCAAGAAAATGAGGCCATTCCCGAGGATCCGCTGCATATTTTGCAAACAACACGTGTGTCATAAATGGAATGCTAATGCGGGAATTGCACATCAACTCAAGATTCCCTTTGATCCCATTAGTCATACCAAGACACCTGAATCAGGACACCGAACAGTCTCTCATAAAAAAGTGGCTGCAGTGCTGTGTATTGCGACAAATGGGTTTACTCTCTGTAACGGCGTAAACAGCATCGTTGTAAAGGGGAGCGTGAATAATTCGAGTATTGCTCAAACAGTGTTAAAAATGAAAGTAAAAATATTGAACTGCTTCGACGAACGGACTTTTAATAAGTGGATGGATGTACAACACAGCTACGAAGAAGCGTTTGAAAAGTTGAAAGTTGAAAAAATGAAACCCATCGAAATGAGACCTTGTGTGTACTGTAAAGATCAAACTTGCCACCAATGGAGAGCATCCGTAGGAATATGTGCTGTTTACAAACTAATATTTGATCCAATAGAACATTAAATATTTTAGTGTGAATAGGAAACACTTTGTTATTCTACGTTCAGTTGTGAATTGTGATAAAAATAATTTCGCTCAATAAAAAATTTGAAATGTAAAACGTATACTGTTAAAAAAAAAAAAAAAAAAAAAAAAAAAAAAAAATTTTTTTTTTTTTTTTTTTTTTTTTTTTTTTTTTTTGTTTTAATAAACATAAGATATGATAGAGTAAAGATATGTTATGATATACATTTAAGATATTTAATGTTCTAAATATATTTCATATCAATAAATGTAAAAAAAAAAAAAAAAAAAAAAAAAAAAAAATTTTTTTTTTTTTTTTTTTTTTTTTTTTTTTTTTTTTTTTTTTTATAACCAAATGTAAGATATGATATGATATACATTTAAGATATTTAATGTTCTAAATATATTTCATATCAATAAATGTAAAAAAAAAAAAAAAAAAAAAAAAAAAAAAAATTTTTTTTTTTTTTTTTTTTTTTTTTTTTTAATCAAGTGCTATGGATTACGCTTCCATAGTTTTAGAGCTTTTAAATCGTGGAACATATCCTATTCTAGATGGATATGTTTTTCTCGACATTTATTTCAAAATGATACCATTTGATTATCCGAGTACATATGTGGCACGCTATGATCGACACATGATGAATCCAGAAGATGTTTACATTCGAGAAGCTCATTTTTCTAACCTACATTATCTCGTCGCCGCCTTGCCCCATCATTTTTATTTGCATCGCATTGATACTTTGGATGTGGATTCTTTTCCGCTCCAATGTATTACGATTAAACTCACTCGATCTTTTTTGGATAAGACTGTGTTAAATGTGCCCAGTGCCAGTTTCGAGGAAGAAATTTATCATTTTCTAACACTTTTAAATTTTGACGTGCCTCGCGTGGCCCTCCTCCTCAATTTAAATTTTATCGCCAGTACCCGATTCTTACCTCAACGCATCAAACTGTGGGTTTTTAAATATTCGGAACAAAGTATCTTTCATCGCCCCATCACAATAGACCAACAAGCCTGTTTCGGTCCCCCCGCCTGTTCTGAAGTGATTCCTATCCGGGTCCTTTGCGGTCGATTAGCGGAATGTACCTCCCGATCCACCCTTTTATCGCTGAATAATCATTTTCATGTTCCAGACATGACCTATCTGAACCATCTGAGTGATAAATGGAATACTGTTATTCCATTGGCATTCAACCCGCTTGAAAATCCCATTATGACCTCCTACGAAAAGCCGTTTTCACTTTGATGGCATATTTTTTACGTTCGCTGCCATCGGGACGTTTAGGCATGTATTGGCGAAAGCGGTTATAATTGCGACAGACTTTATTCACAGCTTGGCAGGCGGGGAGAGGTAAATTCACATCGGTGTCATCGCATTCATCGCCACTCGGGACAATGGATAGTGTGGAAAAGGGTGTGGCGTTATAGTCTTCGTCTGAAAGATCTCTTAAATGCGTTTGCATGTTTAATTCTCCTTTTCGATACCTTGGCATTTTGCGTAAAGGACTCGTGGATCGCGAGCGTCCGGGACTGGCACGAGGGGATGCCGGAGCAGACCCTCGAGGGGAATTGGACGCGGAATGGGAGGGATTCACTTTCATTTGTCTTTTGGCATAATTTTGTGTTTTAGGATCCGTGGCTTGGTTGATGACTCTTTGCCAATCTGAATGCGGTACTTGAATGGATCTTTTAAACTGCATATAATCGGGAGTGGTATTGAAAAATTGCCTTAAAAGTTTCACTTGAACAAGGCCATCGAGTACAAGATCTTCTACAGTGCTAGTATTGACGCGTACAAGACGTGGAAAGCCTCGAGCGGACTCGTTTAATTTAGCCAAAGCATATCTTAGGGGAACTCTCAAAGGAATAGGCATTCTTTATTTTCGAACCACCACATCGCCACAGCAATAAAATTTGTAAAACGGAGATTCTTTCATACGCGCATGCGTATCGTAATAAGCGTGTCGATGGAGGTCGTAAATATTCCAGTGGGCCAAAGCGTGGAGGGTATGAATAAATAACAATTGCCAACACGTCATCATTTGAAAATATTCCGCTGTATTGCGTTCTTCATCCAACAAACTCGACAAATTAATCGTTCCCCTCGCTTCATTAAATAACAATTGATTGGATTTGGACAATTGTTCACAAAATTGCTGGTGCAACCGGCGAAACTCGTAGTGATTGAAAATAATATGAACCAGAGTACCGCCTTCTGAGAAATCTTGTTCAAAGTACAATTGAAAAATTTCTTTGGGTCCTTGAGGTTCGAGACAGTAATAAAAAAATGGTTGGTATTGGTCCAAGTGAAAAATGGGTTTCTGAAAAATCCAATTGAGAAGAGGTACCCATTGTTCAAAAATTTTATGAACTTGCTTCAATTCTAAACGGGAATAGTCTTGTACCACTTCATAGCAAGCCGTCCATGCGTCAATCCAGGTGTTTACTTTGCTCATACCCAGGGGTCGAATCACTTTCTGTCGTTTGTTTTCGTGACGATCAATGGGTCTTTCATTCATCTTGGCTCTTCCCATAAAAAAGAATGTATACGACCTGTTTCTTATTCCTAATCATATGGATAGCATATGCATGGACTTGGAAAGAATTTCAAGTAAAACCTCCCAAAGAAATGGCTATCCAAATTGAAGCCCCTATTTTGGAACAAAATTGTAGTGCGAAAAAAATACCCTGTATCGATGACTGTTCGTTTCTTTGCATTGAAAAAGAATCCAAATGCATTGGTGGTGTGTGTCAACCGACCAGTAATGTGAATCCAATTACGTGCAATGAAAAAACGGGAGGCGTTCGCATGATGATTAAGGAACCCGTACCCCATCAGGTATGCGTGTGTACGGATTCGAGATTTTACGGTGGTAAAGCATGTGACAAACTACACCCCGATGTATGTGAACACGGAACATTTTTCTACCAAGGCCGAATGAGATTTATTTGTATATGTCCGCCACCCTACGAATTGATTAAAATTGATTCAAAACCACACTGTGTGGAAAAGAAGATGCTTGGGTTTTATGACGAAGCAATAATGAGTCGAAACGTTTTATGAAAAAAAAAAAAAAAAAAAAAATTTTTTTTTTTTTTTTTTTTTTTTTTTTTTTTTTGCAACTATGTTTAGAGAATTAAATTTCTTAAGTACATTATAAAAATTTTGAACCATAACTTTATTATAAATAGATTATAACAAAAACACTACAATGTAAAAAAAAAAAAAAAAAAAAAAAAAAAAAAAAAAAAAAAAATTTTTTTTTTTTTTTTTTTTTTTTTTTTTTTTTTTTTTTTTTAAGCATTATACAATTTGTTCAATATATACAAAATTCAATCTTTAACCAAATATTTGCGATAAAGTTTCATCCAGCAGACGCTGAGCCCGTTGAGCATTTTCTTGTGCTTGTCTCAAAGTTATCTCTATTCTTCGGACACGGTTTTGAGCTTGCAATAATCTGGAATATCGTCTTCTATAAATTCGCCGTAATCGTTGAACAGATTCTGAAAGCGTTTGTGTTTGTTCTATCGGCAAAATTCTGGATTCGTTTCTCGGAGGTACGTCATCAATGGGTATAATTTCCTCATCTCTCACTTCCTCCTCTTCCAGCTCCAGGGACGTGGTGCCCAACATGAAAACAGGGGAAATTTTGAAGTTGTTTTCAACCTGTTCTACCCAGACTGAAAATTTGGCATCAGGATCTTGAACAACAACTTCAAAGTCGGTAATCAAAAACTTTCTTCTCGCATCATCTGGATCCTGCGGCAAATCAGACACCTTCATAGGATTGCTCCGCATTAAAATCTGCTCGGAACATTGCGGACTGATGGCCACTTGCACTTTTAGACTAGGATTCATAGAAGTACTGATAGGAAAGCTGTAACGGAAAGTTAAACAACGATGTTCATTTAAAAGTATTTCCACAAAATGGTCGGAAGCATAGGTTCGGCAGTTGGGGCAGGGAAGAAGGGCATTAGATTCTATTCTTCGTAACGTGCGTAAGTATTCACGTAAACAGGGTATGTGATAGGAGTGTTCACAATTCAGTTCCAAAAAATGTCCCCGTTTGGTGTCCCAGCAAATAGTACAATTCATCGTCGACAATTCAACTCCACTCTAAAAGGAACGGTCTCTCCAATGGCTCTGAAACGTTTTGTTATAAACTACATAGTAAAAAAGAACACAACATCCTTTAGCAAGCAAGGCAGCAGTAAGAGTACAGCAAGTGTTGAAACGACGCGCCCTATATAAGCAGCCAAAAAAAAAAAAAAAAAAAAAAAAAAAAAAAAAAAAAAAAATTTTTTTTTTTTTTTTTTTTTTTTTTTTTTTTTTTTTTTTTTTTTTAATGTGAATATTCAATTGTATTGTCATAAAGAGACATCTTTCTAAGCAATTTCCCTCTATGACAATTTTTTATCTTGCAAAATTCACAGTTTGTTAATGTAAAAGGTTCTAAAACTTTTACATTTAAATGTTTAAGTAGGCTGCTATAACTTTGCCCAATATCCAGCCACTTTAAGTATGTATATTCGTCCAAACAGTATAATATATCCACTTTTCTGTTAATAATTTCTTTAACAATAGCGGAATTGTTAATCCTTCCATCTCGGCTCATTTTTTCTATACCATTAAAAATGGTATACCCATTGCTTCCAATAGATAATATGACTAAATTTTTATTTTCTAAATTTATTTCTTGGGAAGGATTGGTAGACATCTCTTGAAGTTTTCTTTCTTGAATAATTCGACTGCCTAGTCGTAGGGGTTTTTCAGCAAGATAAATTGTAATTTTCATGTCTGACAAAGGAATGAACGGATGAAAAAAACAATCTATATATACACTCTTAAAAAAAAAAAAAAAAAAAAAAAAAAAAAAAAAAAAAAAATTTTTTTTTTTTTTTTTTTTTTTTTTTTTTTTTTACAATAAAGTAATTAAAATATCTGTAATATGATAGTCTATGTATTCTAGTAGAGTAACGGGTAGTTTTAATGAAGTCAAATCTTTTTCTGATTTTGTTAATTGAATTATTCTTCTAGCTACAATCCATTTTAATGGATACATTTACTTTCTTTTGATGATTTGTTTCTTGATTCTTAAAGTGAGCATTATGGCCCTAAGCAAACATATTTTAATTAGTAAAAAAAAAAAAAAAAAAAAAAAAAAAAAAAAAAAAAAAAAAATTTTTTTTTTTTTTTTTTTTTTTTTTTTTTTTTTTTTTTTTTTTGCCGTTTTGAACTTTTGCTTCATGCTTTTTGCAATTTTCAATCATTTTTCCTCCAATCTTTTTGCCGTTTTGAACTTTTGCTTCATGCTTTTTGCAATTTTCAATCATTTTTCCTCCAATCTTTTTGCCGTTTTGAACTTTTGCTTCATCCTTTTTGCAATTTTCAAACATTTTTCCTCCAATCTTTTTGCCGTTTTGAACTTTTGCTTCGAGCTTTTTGCAATTTTCAAACATTTTTCCTCCAATCTTTTTGCCGTTTTGAACTTTTGCTTCGAGCTTTTTGCAATTTTCAAACATTTTTCCTCCAATCTTTTTGCCGTTTTGAACTTTTGCTTCATGCTTTTTGCAATTTTCAAGCTTTTTTCCTCCAATCTTTTTGCCGTTTCGAACTTTTGCTTCACGCTTTTTACCTTTCTCCCATTTCAAAACTCTTCTCTGCTCAGTGCTTTTTACCGTTTTCAACAGTTGCTTCGTTCTTTTTACCTCTTTCTTTTTTCAAAACACCTCTCTGCTCAGTGAATTTTGCCGTTTTGAACTTTTGCTTCACACTTTTTATCTTTCTCCCTTTTCAAATCATCGCTCTGCTCAGTGCTTTTTACCGTTTTCAACACTTGCTTCGTTCTTTTTACTTTTCTCCCTTTTCAAAACACCTCTCTGCTCAGTGTTTTTTACCGTTTTCAACACTTGCTTCTTTCTTTTTGCTATTTTTAAACATTTTCTTTCATTCATTTTGCTGTTTTCCTCTCTTGCTTTATTCTTTTGTCATTTTAAAACTTTTTCCTTCCCTTCTTTTTGCCGTTTGCCACACTTGCTTTATTCTTTTTGCCATTTGAAAACCTTTTCCATCCATTCTTTTTGCCGTTTACCACTTTTGCTCATATTTTTTTGTCAACCCACCTGCCTTTCCCCGCCTTACATTTTGTTATTGCCCTGTTGAAGGTGCTTCACCCATTTATCCGTTTTTGGCGAACCCCCTTTTTTCCAATTTTTGATCCATTTTGAACCCGAAACGTGTTCAAATGACAGTTTATTTCTTTATTTGGAGGCCATTTTTTTTTCTAATGAAATGGGTCATTTGCTTCCTTTTTTCTAATGAAGAGGGTGTTAAGAGCTTAACACCCTCTCCATTAGAAAAAAGTGTGCAAATGACCCATTTCATTAGAAAAAATAAACACGGTGCATTCAGCGTTTTGAACGGATTTGAAGCGCGGGCGAGCTTTGATATTCTAAAAAACATTTGTAATAGGCTAAATCGTGCGTGACCAAACACATGGCTTGCGGTACCGTTTCCGTGGGTCGGCCTGCCACCGGCACTCGGTCTCCGTCTTCGAAAAATTTTTCTTCAAAGCAGCAGGCAATGCCATTGCCCCGTAAAGCATTCACTTCCATATTGCCCAGTTTCATGCCCCCTTGTCGACTCCGTCCTTTGACGGGTTGAAGAATGACTTTGTCCATGACCCACATATCGGGCGCGTACATGTGTTCACAACTAAAATAGACTACGACAAAATAAAAAGTTTTACCATACAAGGCAGAGGCCCCTTTCATGAGTCGTCCCTCCGAATTATGGACCGTGAGCGCATCGCGGCCGCCTCCCAAATGCAGGGCTTCTAACGGTTGGCCGGTGGTCATGCGAAACATGCAATACGGATTGATGATTAAGGTGGGTTCCACATGGCCATCTAACCGAGGCAGTCGGGACATGACCCGAATCACGCCTTTTTGACCGTGTAAACTACACAATTTATCTCCGGTACTGCTCACATGTTCCTGTTCCACGCTAATCATGAGTTTGTCCTCGGTTAAATAATGTTGTACGATCCGAAAGGGGGATTTGGAAAAGGTTAAACGAATCTCACACGGAGACACGGGATGCGTGCGCACGTGGATCGAGTACGGCTCGACTTGCAAGGGTGCGCCACTGATGAGGGTCCCCAGTAAATTGGATTCGGCGTCCACGTCCCCGTGCACGGGATAAAATTTCACCCAGGTGGTGGCTTTCACTTTCAGCCGCAGTGTATAAAACCGAAAACAATCAAACCCCCGAAAATCTTCGCGTTTGACAATGCAATCTTCTTGCGTCAATCCTAAAAAACTCATATAGGTCACCACAATGTGGGGCAACAGAACCACAAAATGGGGCGAGACGCCATCGGCCACGGGTTCCATGAGGGGTCGATGATCGGCTGTGGGTGCTCGGCGGTACGTCGAGACACTGTCCATAAAATAGAGCGCGTATTGAGATGTGGTCGCCAACACGGCATTTTTGAGCGCATTAAAGGCTAAAATGTTTTTTAAAAAAGCATTATGGTGAAAATAAGGATTTAAATCAACAAAGTAACTGTACTGGACGGGCCACCGCTCCATCAGGTCGTTTTTATCTTCGATTTGAAAACACAGACGCGCCCAATAGAGTTCATCGTAAGGGGTCACCCAGATATCGGTTTCGGGTAATTTTTTCATCAGCAACCCCATCTTGTAGCGAATCACAATAAATTTGTCCCGCGCATAACATTCAATGTGTTGAAACGTGCGTTTCAATGCGAGGAGATTGAGAGCTAGAAAAGAGGCTCGGGTGACGGGAATACACGCCTCATTGACCACCACATAGTAGAGACTGTTGGCTTCGGGTACCAATTGCAACGTGTCCCAAAACGTAGGGTCGTGGTAGACGGGATCCAAATCCTCGCAAGTGGACACGATCGTCTCACGCACCATGGTATTCATACGCCCCACATTCTTCGTGTCAAACACACCCAATTTACAAAACCAGCCTTCCTGACTGGGATGGTAGGGATCCAGCGTAGCGTGATTGACCTTGTTGGACATTTGTCGCACAATCAGGTACAGTAAAAAGGGATTCAGGGGATAGGTCTGAGTGGAAATTTCCCGATAACAACCCATACTCTTCTCAATAAAAACTTCCCCATTGGATCCAATTTCACGATGAGATTCGTGGGGTTCATTGGTCATTTTCCCGGCCGATCTCCCTTCCTTAAAATAAACGGTTTTCCGGGACAAGACATGCAACAAGCAACCCGAATCAATAGAATGACGGATGAGGGCCGTGCGCGATTTAATGAGTTTCCAGTCCTCGGCCCGGAGCGGCCCGTACAGATATTTGATAAACAGTTTGGTCAATAAATGCCCCGGACTGACGACCATCTTATTCCCTAAATGATCGATATCAAAAACATTGTGGCGATACAGGTGTGACATATAAGCCGTTAAATGAACAGGATAAGGGCAGTGCGAAAAAAAATGGGGGTCATCCGAGGTTTCGCGCCCATCATTATGGACCACCACAACGTCCCCATACCGCCGTTCTGGGGTGTTGGCGACGTAATAGCTCAGCTCTTTACCCCGATCTTGCGCATTGTAAGCATACACACGAACAATTTTTTTTTGAATCACATGGGTGTTGGTGGGATCGTTGGTATAAAAATAAGGAATGTGTCTCAAAAAACCATTAATAATGAAAAACCCGCGGCCAATGTCCACTTCTTGAAAAGGAAACGTCTCTGAACAATGCAGAGGCGTTTCAAAGGATTGAAGACCGCGATGGCGAATAGCCAAATCCAACTGGGAACCAATCATGATGGGAAAGACATCTTTTAAATATTTTTTGGGTTTACAATAAACGGAGCAGGCATACACAGTTTTTTGAAGAATATGTTGCCGTACAATGTTGGGTCCTAAATAGACGAGTCGACATTGCAGTCGATCGCGTAAAAAAAGAATAAAATGATTGACGTGAGTATCGTAATTCTCGAGAATGGGATTAATCATAGCCGGGACGTTGAGTGGAGGCATATTTTACGCGCAAAAGATGAACCCGTTCCTGAAAAGTGCGGTCGCAAATGTCTTGATAGCCGATAAGACTGTAAACACACAAAGAAAGAACGAATGTGATGACAAATAAACAATAGAGGTGCAATCCGTAAATGTACGGAGCGTGGAGAGTGTAATGGCTACCAAATATGGCTTGAAGGAAAGATGTATACGATGACATAATAAACTTTATATAACTGCCATAAAAAAAAAAAAAAAAAAAAAAAAAAAAAAATTTTTTTTTTTTTTTTTTTTTTTTTTTTTTTTTTTTCATGCACAAATAATCCATCTATATTTTATGACAAAGGTAATTTATATTTATAAGGCATTCGTAAAAATAAATTGATCCAGCGCATATTTCTATCAGGGGTATTTCTTTCATCAGTCTTATTCCACGTCGAAATGATATTATAATTTATTAACGTCAACGTTTTAATAAAATGGTTATTGTGTACCAGTACATTCTCTTTCTCAAATTCTGTAAATGTCAATTTGGATACTGCATATATGAATCTCGAACTAGCCATTCTACATTTGCATTTATAAAAATCAGCAGGATTCATTTTATCGCATGGATGAAAAATTAAAGGTAAAAGATTATAATTATAATTATTTTTCAGCGTGCATTCACATTTTTCATGTATACAACTTAAATCTCCACATGTTTCACAACAAATCTCTAAAGATAAATCCTCTTTGATGACTAGTAACACTTTATGATGATGCATTAAATCATTAAATATTCGACACATGTCCTGCTGCAATGGATACAACTTGTTAGAAAATGATGCGCGAACCACATTGAATGAACGGTTAACCCAGAAAAAGATATCTCTATAAGGATGTTGAGTAGACCAATGATACATGAGAACCTCATTCTCTTCTACTGGGAAGAGACCAAAACTGTTAAATTTTTCTACAACCGCTTGGACGCTGGAAGGAGGACGGTACAATTTTTCAGTATGCTGGACTGTGGGAACACCTGAAAATCTTGAACAAAAAGAATGAATTGTAAAGTTTAAATTAAAGTAATCCACGGAAAGATAGTATCGATTATGTATATTATCTGGATCCACATACCATCCAAGTTTTATAGATTTTGTGAGGTGAAACAATTTGAGAGTTGACTGAAACCACATACATTTTCGGGAAATGTACGGTTCAAACTCTGGCATCTGAGACAACGTTTCCGCTTTATCGGTTACTGGGACAAATTCTTTTAATATTTTGCTGATCACCAAGTCGGGTAAATCAAAAAAAGGGAACGATTCTGACGCGTTGAAATTTGACAACTCATTCATGTTGGGCACGGAAAAGATTGAAAGATTGAATAAATACTCTATATATCTACTATGAAAAAAAAAAAAAAAAAAAAAAAAAAAAAAAAAAAAATTTTTTTTTTTTTTTTTTTTTTTTTTTTTTTTTTTTTTTTTTTTTTTTTTAATAAACGCATATATAACATTTGGAGGATATATTATTTTTAAAAAGTACTATAAAAATGGATTTAATCGTATACAGAAATATTAATGAATTTTATGACTTTTTTGAAAATATTGTAGAAAATGTAGATACATTATGTTATACATCTATTTTAGAAAACATAGATTCAATCAGAAATGGATTTAAAGATTTGTTACATTCAGCTAAATATCGTAAATTGTTAAAAAATGTATTAAAATGTGAAACGAAAAAGGAAATTATATTCCAAGGTGATATGTACTATCTTATTGTAGGCATAACGTACCTGTATAATATGCATCCCATTATAAAATATCTTATAATTTTTTTTTATTTGTCTAAAGAATATAAAAAACGTGATGTCAAATTGCATTTTGAGTTATCTTTGAGAGAATATATGGGATTTGACTTGAAACATGAGTCATTTGAAATGGACTGTAATTGTCTAACAACTTTTATTTTACAGAGTTTAACTGTATTAAATGATTCTGTAAATATTACTGTCAACTATTTAATAAATATGTTCAATAAACACCATTTTCCTCAAAAATTTTTAGAAAAAGAGTATTCAGAGACATTATCTGTATTCAATATTATAAATAATGATAACAAAAGAATACTCAATATATGTTCAGGAAACGCATGTGGTATACATTTTTTAAACTTTAAAATGACTTGTCTTGATTTAAATAGATACATGGGTATTAATCTACTAAATAAAATGAATATATGTGATTTTATAGAATGTAATATACACGATGAAATATTTGAATCAATATCATCCACATTTAATGTATGGATAGGTATCCATGCTTGCAGAAATTTATCTGTAAGAATTCTTGAAACATTTATTAAATATGCACCTGATTTTTCAATATTGTATTTAGTACCTTGCTGTGTTTTCTCAAAACGCATGTATAAATTATTGTTATCAAATAGTTTATATAAGAGGATATTTAAAACTTATTATGTTCCAATAAAAAAACATAAATTAAGAGAACATTGCTATCCTGCTATGCATATGGAATATCTATCCATTTTATGTATAAATTACAAGTTTAAAATTAAAACTTTAAGAAATATGAAATCAGAAAAAAATAAAGTTTTAATTGTATATAAATAGTTTATTAAAAAAAAAAAAAAAAAAAAAAAAAAAAAAAAAAAAATTTTTTTTTTTTTTTTTTTTTTTTTTTTTTTTTGCAAAAATATTTTATAATAAAGTATTTTATAATAAAGTAAAATATTTTTATTCAACAGATGTAAAGATAAAATATTCATTCAAAAAAAAAAAAAAAAAAAAAAAAAAAATTTTTTTTTTTTTTTTTTTTTTTTTTTTTTTTTTTTTTTTTTTTTTTTTACAAAGATATTTTATAATAAAGTTATGAAGTAAAATATTTTTATTCAACAGATGTAAAGATAAAATATTCATATTATAAAATATATTTAAACATAAAAAAAAAAAAAAAAAAAAAAAAAAAAAATTTTTTTTTTTTTTTTTTTTTTTTTTAGCAGAGGGTACCACCTTTCCAAGCTTCATTCAGGGTGTATTGTTTTGGTACATCTTTTACTGTATACTTGAATGGTTGTATTGTTTTTGGTATTAAACCCACATGAGCATTGTAATATATAGGACTACCAGAAGACCTTCCCTCAATGACTAAGTATAAAGGATGCACAATCATTTCTGTAGCGACCAAGCCGACATTTGGTATAAAAGTGGTATTAAATGGTATCATATCCAAATAGGAAGTACCGTATGCTTGAATTTTAAATTCAGAATATAAGATATTGTTTAACAGATATTGAAAATTTTTGGACAATTTCATATCAGTAATACTGACGGCTGCTTTATCTGTATACAATAAATTATCTTTTAAAGTTCTACTGACGGGTTGATTTCGAATAAACACTTCTGAATGTTTTTTCCGAGCTTCCACTATGGCTTGTAATACAGGCAAATTTTCCGTATGTATTGGGTCTGTATCCGCATTTTCATCTGCTACAAAATTTCGATACATTTCGACTACATGACGATGATCCATAGTATCGGGATAATCATTTGCATATTCACGAAGCGTTTCTACAATACGATTATTTAAAGTAAATCTTTCTAAAAGTTCGCTGTCTTTCGTATCTTTGTCTTCTGTATGAATATTTAAATCCAAAAAATGTTTTGTTGGAATAATGACTCATTTCTGCTAAAGGTGCTATAACCAAAAATGGGTCTTAGAAAACCACCGGTAAAGGACACATGTTTCACACCATCAATTTGTTCGTAACCCACTTCTAATCCATAATACTGTTTCAGATGCTGTTGACATATGAGTAAAGGTAAATCCTTTCTTGGTTCACTGCGACAGCGAGATTTCTTTCCTTTAAAAATACATTTAGTTTCTTCCATAGTATCTACTTGTATTTACTGAATCAAGCACAACATGAAAAAACGTTATACACTTTATCGACCTAAAAAAGTTCACAAAAAATTTGAAACCTTTAAAACGAAAGCAAAATCCGAAAATGATGTAAGAGCACTCGTTCAAAAGAGAAAAGATTTCAAGCAGGTCGTTCAACATCTTTTCAATAAAAAAACTTTGGCGGTCGCAGGTGTCACTTCTGCAGTAGGTGTAGGGGTATCAAGTATTTGGAATTATATCGAGTCCAATTCGGGATGTTTTAAGAAAAAGGCAGATGGAACTGTTTGCAAGGTACGCGAATTGAGTTGTTGTCAACCAGGAAGGTTGGATAACATACCCTATTGCGACGGATGGAAGCAGTATCAAAACACATGTGACCAATTTGATGAAGAAAATGAAGACTCTTGCTGTAAACTCTGTTCTTGCGATGAGGTAGCGTGCGATGAAAACGAGTTGATGCAATGTCAACGCCCCACGGTGGCAGATGCACTCACTCATTTTGCAGAAAATTTGCGCTCTGGTGTATGGTCGGGTATAGAAACCCTTTTTCCATGGGTATCCTATGTCGTGTATGGGATTGGGATTATTTTAGTCGCCTGGGTACTCAGTTGGGTAGTACCTTTTTTCTATCGAATATTACCGAGAAAAAGAAATAAAGATGTATGAAAAACTGGCAACGTGCATTTTACCTGTAGATGATTTGTTAAAGGAAATGTATGAAACGGAATCGTTGAGTCGAGAGATGAGCTTTGTAAAAAAAATTGCTGGAAATTATCCAGTGGACCAACTGGTCACTCTCGATTTAGTCAGTCACTCAAAAATTAAAAATGTCGCGAGAAAATACATTTCGAAATTGTTACAAAATAAAGAAAAATACGGTTACCTCTATTTTTTGAGCGGTCAACGCATGTTGATTCCATTAAACATTCGTTTTAAAGGAATCGAAGTATTTGTAGATTCAGCAGATTATCAAGAAATTGTCAAGGAAATGGATAAATTGGCAAGTGAATTTGCTTGTAAAAATACACTAATGTATGAAATTACACTGTTGGAATGTTATTATTTTTACATTCGACTAGTGAATCCACATTTGACTTGGTTAGCAACAGAAAGCATTTTGAACAATGTTCCAAGTCACCATCATTTAATTATATCCCCTGACCGTAAGTACAGTTATCGAGTAGAGGAGTCAAATGACTTGAATGAAGAGCACAGGGCAATGTGCACTAAAATTTTGTAAAAAAAAAAAAAAAAAAAAAAAAAAAAAAAAATTTTTTTTTTTTTTTTTTTTTTTTTAATATGTATGTTTAAATATATTTTACAATATAAATATTTTATCTTTACGTTTGTTGAACTAAAATACTTTACTCAATAACTTTATTATAAAACAATTTTCTATTAAAAAAAAAAAAAAAAAAAAAAAAATTTTTTTTTTTTTTTTTTTTTTTTTAAATATATTTTATAATATAAATATTTTATCTTTACGTTTGTTGAACTAAAATACTTTACTCAACAACTTTATTATAAAAAAAAAAAAAAAAAAAAAAAAAAAAAAAAAAAAAATTTTTTTTTTTTTTTTTTTTTTTTTTTTTTTTTTTGTATGTTTAAATATATTTTACAATATAATTTTTTTTTTTTTTTTTTTTTTTTTTTCAGTTTTGTAGAAATGTCAAGTCTTGTTCGAGTCTCTCTATTTTCTCTTCGAGCAACTTTACAATTTTTCTTAACAAGGTTTTAACTTCCTCCTCGTACATGTCACATTTCTGTTTGAGTGTTTCCAGAGACTCTTTTAACTGTCTATTTTCCTCTGTCAACTGATTGTATCGCATGTTTAAATCCTCACCATCAGTGTCATCCATACCTTGTTTATTGATATGTGGTTTTCCCTTAATCAATTGACAAAAAACTTTCTTCACACCGCGGTCTTTTGACTTTACTTTCGCTTTCAATCGAAAAGAAATCCTCGCTATCGGGTACCGTTTTCAATTCAAAAGTGTCACCCTCTGCAGCAAAAAGGTCTTCCTCACAAAGGAGGGATGTATCGTCTTGTTCATCTAACGCATTCATTTCTTCTTCGGGGGTTTGATTTCCATCTAAAGTGGAATGGCACGCATCCATATCGTCCATGGTGATGGCGGTATAATCTACACTCGACTTGTACATTTTACTATATGATTTATCCTGAGGATCAATGTCTTCACTTTTCTTCTGTTTGGGATTCTTTTCCTCAGGGAGGGTGGACATTTGACTGTATAACTCAATATCAGACAAGTCACCCAAATGAACGGATCTCGTCGAATTGAAAATCTCTTCCTGACAGAACGTCGCAACGTTAATGATACCTCCTATACGATGAAATTTTTCTTTTGTATGTTTGTCTGTGTAATGATACCGCCGATCAATAGTTAAATGCAGAACGGCGATACATGTGTTTGGAAAAATGTCAATAATATAATTCTGAAATCGATTCACAACTTCTTTACCATCAAATATTTTTGTACGAGTAACACAGGTCTGAGATTTTGTGATTGGAAAGTAATCAGCAAACGCTTTCATTTTTTTCGCAGAATCTTTACAAAAAACACAACTAGAAAGCGTACAGGTGGGAACGAAGGAAAATTTAAACTCATCCGAAATAAGAAGATTGTCTCCTAAATCACGGATCATCATCCGAGCTATTTGAGACAATGGTGCACAATTGCTTAAAATAACAGATTGCATTGGTTTTTTTTGTCCCGCATAAGGTTTTGAAAATCGACAGTATCCCGCTATAAGAACATGAAAAATGGATGTTGTAGATGTTTCGTAACCATATAAATTGTTCGGATCATGTTTATGTGCAGGATCAAATTGAAAGTTTTGAAAATGAGGGTTCTGAGTCAAGTTGGTTGACCAGTTTTCCGTTATAAGATTCAAAGTAGGAGGATTCGAATAGATTGAAGCTTCTGTTTGCATTAAATTTTTGACATGGTGAGACAATGTTTTATCCTGAAGAATTCGTTTAACGAGTGCCGAATAGTCATCCTCCATGATTACTTGTTTGTATGTGAAGACAATTGTAGGTCTCATTGTGTCTGACTTATATGTAAAAAAAAAAAAAAAAAAAAAAAAAAAAAAAAAAAAAAATTTTTTTTTTTTTTTTTTTTTTTTAATTAATTTTTCTCAGTTTTAACAACCTTTAAAATTTCAACCTCATCCTGCAGACACGGTTCAAAATTCAAATTTATTCTATTACAGTTCTTAACACACCAGCCACCTTTATCAAAACTCATTTCCATTTTCATTTCTGGATGTTTTCTTATTATTAGGTAACAATTTAAAATTTGGGACAGTTCAGCATACTGATTAAATTTTTTAGCTACTTCTTCTAAATGTTGTATTGACATACAAGAGAGTTTTTTGTAAAATGTTTCTGGCGAATCGTAAGTATTTAGAGAATCAGATATTTTTGCAAATTCCATGATCAACAAACTTCTTGTTTACAGATTGGACAAAAATTTTGTTCTTGAAACCACCTTTTTATACATGCTTCATGAAAATAATGATTACAGGAAAGGATTAATGCTTTACCGTCACATTGAAACTCTTCTAAACATATGGAACACTCACCATTTTCAGAAAGTTGTTTCTGATCTAGTTTTACAACTGGAAAAAAATTTAAAATATTTTCCGGCACTGGGTGTTTTTCTTCGTGTGGATTATTGTCTGCTAATAAAAAATCTAAAATATTAGATGGTAGTTCGTATTGTAAATAAAAATCTTCTATATCCATTAAATATTGTAGACATAAAACTAACAATCTAGAAGACGATATATCATTCTCTTCATCTGAATCGATCGTGACATTCGAATCCATTAAAGTATCCAAATTTGCATTTTCCATTTCCATAAAGTCTGTCAAGTCTACATCGGTTGATTCATCAGATGAAGTATCAGAGGATTCTACTTGTATTGCTGGATCTAATTGAAACGAAATTTCCATACCCGCATCCTCTGATTGATGGGAGGACGCTGTTGGACCCATCACAATGGAAGCAATAAAACGTACTGAGGAATCATGTATCAAATTTTGAAATAAACTCATGTTATACAAAGATTTTTATAACTTGACTTTTGTAAAAAAAAAAAAAAAAAAAAAAAAAAAAAAAAAAAAAAAAAAAAAATTTTTTTTTTTTTTTTTTTTTTTTTTTTTTTTTTTTTTTTAATAAAGTTATTGAGTAAAGTATTTTAGTTCAACAAACGTAAAGATAAAACATTTATATTGTAAAATATATTTAAACATACATTTTTATTATTAAAAAAAAAAAAAAAAAAAAAAAAAAAAAAAATTTTTTTTTTTTTTTTTTTTTTTTTTTTTTTATAAAGTTATTGAGTAAAGTATTTTAGTTCAACAAACGTAAAGATAAAATATTTATATTGTAAAATATATTTAAACATACATTTTTATTATTATTAAAAAAAAAAAAAAAAAAAAAAAAAAAAAAAAAAAATTTTTTTTTTTTTTTTTTTTTTTTTTTTTTTTTTTAATGTTCAATATACGAAACTAGAATTGCCTCTCGTTTCCAACCGTAAAAAGCTTTTACTAAAGGACAAGATTTTTTACCACACTCCTTACAAGGGTAATTTAAATAGATATCGTGTGTTATTTTTATCGGGTATTGTACTTGTTCCTTTAACCATTTACCCGTTTTCGAACCTATAGCTCTCAGTACAGTGCCAGATTCTTTTACAATTGGAAGCCATTTACTTGGAACACCAATAAGATAACCGCTGTCTGCAACAGCACATCCATTTACAGGATTATTCTTTTCATCAAATTCCACAGCCACAAATATTTCTTGAGTACGTGGAGAAGTTAAAGTTAAAGTACTCATTTCATGATTAAATGGTACTCCTCGTTTTCGTTTTAAGCATATTCGCCAAGCTAGAAATGCTATCGTCAATGCACACTTTTTGTTTTTACATTGCCAGCAGGGATACTTCAAAAAACTTTTTTCATATAATACTGTACATCTCAAATTTTGATCTTTCAAAAATCTTAACGCATTTTGATCTACGGCAAACAATTCATCATGAGGAGAAAGGTAAAAATCGGCTGGATTAGAAAATACTGTGTATTCGGAATCATAAACAACAACGACTTCAACCGGAGACGAATTGCTGTATCGAACTGCTACACAAGCAATAGTTGAAAACATGACATACGACCTTTATTAAAGAAACAAGTTGAAGTGAAAAATGAATAGATGTAAACTGTTTAAAGTGAATGCTTCAAATGCTTAAATATCATTGAAAAAAAAAAAAAAAAAAAAAAAAAAAAAAAAAAAAAAAATTTTTTTTTTTTTTTTTTTTTTTTTTTTTTTTTTTTTTTTTTACATTGATGTATTTCTTAAATGGCACAAATCTTCCTCAAGCCTCTTTTCTTTTTCTTGCAATAATTGTAAAACTTTTCTCAGCAAGGTTTTCACTTCCCCTTCATAAGAATCTAGTTTCTTCTTAAGTGTTTCAACAGTCTCTTTAAGATGTATGTTTTCAACTATAAGCCGATTATTCAATACCTCTATTTCATCATGAAAAAAAACCATTTCTTCTTGTTTATAACAGAGAAATAATGGAAGCAGACAATATATACAAGATTTACTTTTTTTACTCAAACCTTTTCAATCAGCAAGTTGATTAACTTAGCACTTTAATTAACTTTGCAATAAACAATTGGGTTTGAATAAAATGATCCTTTAAAGCTTGTTTTAAATAAACAATTTCAAAATCTCTTTTTTCTATTTCATGTTGAAAATGTTGCATATTTTCATTTTTTAAATCTGAAAGTTCTTTACATTTTTTGGTTAAGCGATGAATTTTCTCATTTTTTGCTTGTATGATTTTTTGCAACTGAAGAATTTTATCATGCTTCTCAAATTTCATTGGAGAGCTCTTTCTTCGCACCATTGTCATCATGTAAAAATGAGAAATGAGATTGTTGAAAGCTCGCACTGCTTCATTTAAACACATTTTTTTTTTTTTTTTTTTTTTTTTTTTTTTTTTTTTTTTTTTTTTACAATTGTGTTACAACTTCTTCTGTAACACTCTCCTCTGGAAATTCTATGCAGGGTAATGTCCCCGCAGGCTCTAAACACATTACTCCAGTAGGTAATAAAAGTGAATGTTGAAAAATGATCATTTCGTCCACAATCCCGCTAATTTTATAGGCTTCGCCAAATGTTAAACGAGAATGTATTTGCATACGAAATATTCCCATAAAACTACCCATTTGAAGTAAACTGTGCTGTAATTGGTTTGAAAATGTGAAGGAAATTTGTTGTCCATCAAAAACTCGTAAGCTCTTTACACACCAATTGTGCTTTTCAATGGGAACGTTAAATTTTTTGTGCATGGTACGACAATCAATGCACAAATGCGGGTTACACCGACGTATAAAAAATCGACCACCATCGTGCAATCTATCTAAAACATTTTCTCGCATTGAGGTACCAATTAGTTGCAAGGGTTCACAATCACATGAAATTACAGAAAAATCTCCTTTTGGACTTTTTGAGAGGCACCACTCCCCTGCTATGATTAATGTATACATTTCATTTTTATATACCAGTCTTTTGCAAACAGCTTGTTTTTTTTCAACAGTATGCCCTCTTGAGTATTTAGCCCTCCCACTCATATGAATTTTATAAACTTCGCTGTTTTCTAAAACATTTTTCCATTCTGTAGTAATTAAATTTAATGTTTTCGTTCGATGAACCAACTCTTGAACCGCTTCTGAAAGAAACGTGTTATTCAGGATGCATTCAACTAAGAAATTATAATCCATCAGAAATGTACTTTATTTTGAAAGTATATACATATACAAAAAAAAAAAAAAAAAAAAAAAAAAAAAAAAAAAAAAAAAATTTTTTTTTTTTTTTTTTTTTTTTTTTTTTTTTTTTTTTTTTTTTTTTTTTAGAATTGTATTTCTTTTTGTATTTGTGGAAAGCGTGGGTCGTAACCTTTACACACTGTACATCTATCTTTAAAAGGTTGTTTCACCTCTCGTGTTACTTTGTAAAAATATAAAAAGGGTTGTGTGAAATCTTTCTTACACGTACATACATTTCTCCCCGTATTTTCCCGTGGCAAACTTCTTAAACAAGATGAAATGTGCCAACCATATCGTTTATTGTAGGTGATGCTGACGTTGAGGGTCGGTCGTCGGAGTACTTCCTGCTGAAACCTCAACAAAGTCCAATACTTTGCATACTTTTTAAATTGTTTTACATACCCTTTCACCCTGTCTTTAGATAGATATGACAATTTTTTATAGAAGAGTTCTGGGTCATCGTCCGGAGACAGTTTGATCCAATCGATGGAATAATCCATACTTAATTTTAATGTTCAGTTGCTTCCCATGCTAGGAACCCGATACATTCATTCTTTGTAAACGTTTTTCCAAACTCTCATCGAAAAAGTAATATTCAGGTACATTGAGACCATAATAATCTGCCAGTGTCGTTCGGGGAAAGGAGTGAAATACAATCGTTTCTGAGTCTTCCAAGTCGTTCTCGATCGCCTTCACCCAAGACTCGATCCAGTCCAACGGCTTTTGAATTTTCCTTTGCAGAAAAAGTGGTAATTTTTCAAATCCTTCAAAATACATCATGCACCGTAAGATAAACTGGAGAACTGTTTCCATATGTTGGACGTCTTCTAGCTCCACCCATTGATCAATCAATGGGTCCCAACTGTACAGCTGATTCGATCCTTTCACGATGGGGAAAAATCTCCGTTGGATCCCACAAAGGTGTTGTTTCAATTCCGAAAATGTTTGAGTGGCTTCCAGAATCCAATCCCATCCTCTACCCATTTCCAATAAAGGTAGGTCTTGGCTGCATTTGAATGCACAATACACCATGGTCTCCAGGGTCAATTGGCTCGATTCTGCGGGAGGGGGTTTGACCAGCGACCGAAAATCGGGTTGTATTTGCATCAAGTGATCCGCTATCGTCTCGGGATCATAGCAGTTTTGCATCTCATTACACAGGGCAAAATAGACGGGTAAACAGAGTTCAGGAGACGCGAGTATATGACGCAAGGGGCTCGACACATGCTTTAAATGCGGACATCTCTGGATGAGGTATTGATCAAAGGGTTCAAAGATGCCTGTCTCCTCGCTACGAGGCGAAAATCGCTCATACCAGGTACTAAAAACGCGGTGGCGAGGCGATGACAAAGATTGCAAAAATCGAGACTGGTTTTGGAAAAACGAAAAACACCAAGAAGCTGGACCGGGTGCCAAGGGGAGGTCTTTCACCAAAACATAGTCTCGCAGATTGATACCACTCTTAAAGTGGGCTACAGCCTTTTCATAGGACGATTCTCGAGGGAGGATCCGCGTGGAAAAGGCCACCGTTTGACCCTCTTTCTGAGGAAAAGGCATCATCAGGTCAAAGGAGTGTTCTGGCAGGGAGATTTTGCAAAACGTGGGCTTCACCTGAAACAAATGTGTAGGCGAGTACAGGGGTGTGTCACTGGCCACCAGAAACAGAGTGGAGGGACACTCTAAAGTAATGATACAATCCGAGGCTTCATAGCGACACTCCAACTCCATGAGACCACAGAGATGCGTATAATCATCATGCGACACGTGCAGGTTTAATAGATGAAGATGCATACCACTCGGGCATGGGCGGCGAACAGCCAACAAAATAGCAAGGGTCGGTAGACAAACATACTTTTCGAGAACGGGTAGAAAAATGTGCTGAAAATAGTGTAATAACAGTGGAACCGTATGATTTTGATGAGGATTTCGGAGATGTATATCAAAAATGAGTGGATGGATGGGAACATGGGTCCAGTCGACATATAAAGGATTGTCTTTGAATGGAGTGAAAGAATGTATCTTTAGATTTTGAAAAGATTTTGAAAAGACGATAGAGTAGTGAGTGGGATCCATAAAGAAGCAGAAACGTTTACCGATGCATTGGATGGATGTGCATGATAACCTACGAAAAATGTATTTAAATAGAAAAAAAAAAAAAAAAAAAAAAAAAAAAAAAAAAATTTTTTTTTTTTTTTTTTTTTTTTTTTTAAGTAGTATTAGTATAATATATTTAATAATCAAGTTATAATAGAGATAAGACATATTAAAAAAAAAAAAAAAAAAAAAAAAAAAAAAAAAAAATTTTTTTTTTTTTTTTTTTTTTTTTTTTTTTTTTTTTTTACACATCATAAAATACTTGATCTATAATTTTATTATACATTATCTTTACATGTTACAATATAATTTTATAATATAAATATTTATAATATAAATAATATCCGTACATCTGTTGTTACAAAGTATGTTTAAATTCTTTTTATGGGTTTAGGCCATAAAAACTTTTTCAAGTGTTTATTCTTCCCATCTTCTTCTACAATGGGTCTAGGTTCATGTTTATGAGGGAAGGGTAAGTGGTGATTGAGCCTAAACCCTTGTCTGTAATCATAACAACTCCATTGGGGTATCGGGTCCCCTCCGTTCCACATGAGATACTTGTAATCTGCCGTCAATTCCAAGGAAATTGGGTCAAATTCTTGGACAGTGTCTTGACATTGACATGTTTTTGGATCTCTGCATGTAGCGACGAGCTTTTTCTCTCGGTTCAACGACAGCTGGAACCAGCACACACGCGAGGCAGACACCGATCGTGTCAAGCAGATTGAATCTCGATGCCAATCCACATAGCTGTATACTTCATCTAGATAAATTTTTTGGAGTGTCGAAAAAGGGTTGTAATGCAGTACGATAAAACCGTAACCCTCTAGATGATAAGTTAGCAGATTTTCCTGATCCTCGAAATACTCGAAATCACGAATATATACCTTGAACCACATTTGAAAGTTTTCAAGGGTGTGCCAGTAGAATTGGACAGTACTGTTGGGCTGGTGACGCTTTAGAATGTCCACCAATTTGAATTCAATCCAAGTGACATGTAAAGTAGTTTCATCAATCATCAAATAAAAACGGTTAAACACATTTCTCCAATTCGAGTACCATCCAGGTTGCAATCGACAGAGGAGATTGATGTACTTTAACGAAAACGGGGCGGAAGAGTCCAGATATGACGCACGGTCTTTTAAAAAAGGACGAAATTCCGGCATTTTGGAGAGGGTGTGTAATTTATCTTTTAGGGGTACATGTCGCAAAATGAGGACTAAAATTTCCACGGGCAAGTCTAATAACTGGAGATGGCTCATCTTCGAAAATGAAAAAGACACGTATGAAAAATGGGTACCGTATCAAAAGACTGGATAAGAGAGAAACTGGAAGCACCTTTATATAGTTTTTGTTATTCTGGAACAAATCGTGCATTATAGCCTAATGGAGCGCGGGTCGGTAAATTGGATAGTCTTATCCAATCCTTTTTTGGTATATTGTTGGTACATTTTGGGCAAGGAATGTTTCTAATTTTCATATGTGCAATCCTTTGAGCGCAGTATCCATGATAAAAATGCCTACAACTAAAAACAAATATCATACATGGTTCTATGACTGTGCCGCAAACTTTGCAAATTACATTAGCAGGAAAGGCTTTTTCACACACTTCCATTTTCTTTTCTCCATAATTAGTGCTGTCGGGGAGATTTGGCCACAAACTTGAATAAAGAGTTGGAAAAATAGGTTCTATTCGCATAAATCGTGACATGATGCACTCCCAAGTAATGTTTTATCGATTTTCCAATTGTCGGTTATTAATCCACTCTCCAGTTTCTTTCCATCGCAATTGATCAGTCTCTGACGGCTTCTTACAGAGTTTACATCTAGTTCTCGTTCCAATTTGAGGGACACACTTGTGATGGTAAATGTGCCCACACTGCATCATAAAGATAAATTTTACATCAACACATTCTCTACACACTGTACACTTAGTATTCGGTAAAGCATTTTTATCCAGTTCAATTGTATTAAATGTTGAAATTTCCATAAAATTATTAAAAAAACACAATAGTTACGGCGTTTCCAGGAAGACAAGGAGTTTGAGGAAAAACTAAAGTTGTGACATGCAGACGCTCCTTTTATAAGAAGATTAACAAAAAAAAAAAAAAAAAAAAAAAAAAAAAAAAAAAAAAAAAAAAATTTTTTTTTTTTTTTTTTTTTTTTTTTTTTTTTTTTTTTTTTAAACGTGACTATCTTTGTTGCTTTCACATGACTTTAAAGGTTGGAAAAGATTTGAAAGTTCAAAAAACAACTCTTTTAAACGGTTATAACCACAAAGGCTGAGTCTTCGACGTTTACAAGACGAGCGGGACATGTATAAAGCACGTAAATCAATATATAAAGATACATGATCTTCCACGATTTGAAAATTCATATCCAATAATTTTCTTCGATTGTAAACGCGTTTATTCTGGGGATTTAAAATGCATGACTCTAAGGATGCAGGTTCTAATTCTTGTTCTGTCCTTGTTAAATGCTCACACGGTTGCTTATTATGATGAATTAATTGAATAATGTCGTTATCTTTTAATTTAATTATAAATGTTTCTGCCAAACTGTGATTTATAATGCATTTGCTATCTTTAATAGGAAAAATTAACTTATTCCAATGCACCGTCTTTTTTATGTAATTGATGTAAAAAACTTTGCCTTTGTTCGTTTTATATACACAGACTCCATTAGTTGTGTAATATTTACTGATAAATAACGACAAAAAATTCTGAAACGTTTCTGCAGAAATGCAGTTATTTTCTTTTAAAAATGGATAATAAGCAAAATTAAAAAAATCACACAGAGAATCATCACTCAAAGTGCAAAGTGTAAAATTAATGTTGTCTTCATCTATAGAAACGTAATAACCTGTATTAAACTGTTCGAAATTCCAATAAAGTCCAGTTTCAAGAGACCGGAGAATTTGGGAAATTCGAATAAAGGATTTAGATGAATTCAACCAAGAATGTTGATCGTCGAGTAACTCGGTAAACTCTGGTATACGAGAGAGCACAAAAGTTTTGCAGAAAAAGGGGACATATTGTCTTAAAATCTTACTTTGAACTAACATGGGAAGATTGTGGAATGGGAAAGTGTCTTGCATGGTTAATCTTATCTTTATAGCTGTTAAAATAAAATATTTTACTTCAGAACTTTATTATAAATACTCTTATAAAGAATATCATGTAAAAAAAAAAAAAAAAAAAAAAAAAAAAAAAAAAAAAAAAAATTTTTTTTTTTTTTTTTTTTTTTTTTTTTTTTTTTTTTAATATTTAATTATATTTTATAGTATCAATATTTTATCTTTACATCTGTTGAACAAAAATATTTTACTTTATATCCTTATTATAAAATATTTATGTTATAAAATAAAAATATTAATAATATTTAAAAAAAAAAAAAAAAAAAAAAAAAAAAAAAAAAAAAAAAAAATTTTTTTTTTTTTTTTTTTTTTTTTTTTTTTTTTTTGTGATATATACATAACGTTTTTGTTTCTATGCAACTTGTGAAAGAAAGTATTGATGGCTCTCAAGAGAAAGAATCCGGAAAAAGCTGTATCCTTTGCCGATTCTAAAAATGAAACATTTTTCTATACACAGGAAACTACGTCTCGAGATTTAGACGGTGTTCGCGCGTCTCACACACGCACGGCTTTAGAAAAAATTATTTTTAAACATCCCAAATCCCAACTACAACATGTACGAAATTTAATATCTTTTTGGAGAACTCAAAACATTTCTATAGTGTTTGGAAATTTAGGTCGGCAACCATTTTTACTTAATTATTACTTGGATTTATGTTTTAGTTTTGAAGAAACTGTCAAAGTTCAATGCAAATGGAACCTCTCTTTAGAGTACCAACGGAACCAACATACAAATGTGGATTTTTTATTCATCGTGGAACCGTATTTTGGCTTTACTGTAATTAAAGATCCATGTGTAAAACATCTCATTATTTTGACCAGTCATATGAATCTGTGTTATTGGGGAAAAGAAGAAATTGATTATTATTACTTGCACCTCTCCACTATTAACACATCTCGACAACCCGACCCCCATCTTAAACATTATAAAGTGTTGAAGCCCCCCATTTTTCATAAACAAGTTCAACAAGATTTTCTGCCACAACCCGTTCTTTTGGACGTGTCCAATTGTAAAACGGCGCATGAAGCGTATTTAAGGCTTTTAACTGGGCGGGAAATGATTCATAATAATCCTTTCAACTTGCACTTGAACCCGCGGGATGAATCTATTTTAAAAGTAAATTTACATTATCACAGGAAAAGAATTCAAGAACTTTGGGCGAGTGGTCGTTGGAAAATTCAACAAGAAAAGAATCCCTTTAATGAGGACAGTGGGATGATGGATTCGTTCCTTTACAATTTTTTAAATAATCCTGGAACCAATTCTCGAAGGCATCGTAATGGGGATGGGGAGAATTCTTTTTCCTTTCCGTAATTAACCGTTGCACAGTGGATTCGTGGATAAATATACCGTTCCCATTCGGTACATTATGACGTTCTTCTTCGGGTACCAAGGATTGCAAAGAAACATGAGGTACTTCATAACCTAGGCACCATAAAATGGCATAACCAAAAAAATAAAATTCTTTAGCATCATCCTCATAAACAATAATGTCATAATTCTTACCATCCGGTATCACTGTATGGGAAAGTTTAAAATAATTCCATTTCAGTCGTGACATTTTATTCTTTATTCAATCAGAAACACAAATGATGAAGCGGGGAGAGGACAGTAAATGTCCATGAAATAAGTAAATGGTACGAAAAAGTTTATGCAGTTGAATGGGAACCGTTTAATGGAACCATTGTGAATATCAAGGAGAAATGCAAGGTTCAGAGGATCCCGTCCATTACCATTCGGAACTCGTCGCAGAGAATGATCGTTTAAAAGAGAGTATTAAATTCATTACAAATAAATGTATCGCTTATAACGAAGAAATTCAAAGTCTATTGAGAAAAATTGTACAACTGACGGAGGAAAAAATAAAAAGACTGGAAATGGAATTGAAATTGGTTGCAAATATGGATAGTATACAAAGTATGTAATAAAATATATTTTATCTTTATATCTGTTAAACTAAAATACTTTACTTTAGAACTTTATTATAAAATACACAATCAATAAAATATACAATCACAAAAAAAAAAAAAAAAAAAAAAAAAAAAAAAAAAAAAAAAATTTTTTTTTTTTTTTTTTTTTTTTTTTTTTTTTTTTTTTTATAATGATATTCTGAAGTAAAGTATTTTAGATTAAGAGATATAAAGATAATATATTTATATTATGAAAAAAAAAAAAAAAAAAAAAAAAAAAAAAAAAATTTTTTTTTTTTTTTTTTTTTTTTTTTTTATAATGATATTCTGAAGTAAAGTATTTTAGATTAAGAGATATAAAGATAATATATTTATATTATGAAAAAAAAAAAAAAAAAAAAAAAAAAAAAAAATTCAAGTGGTGTTTAAAGAACAACGTCTTCACCATGCACATTTTAGTTGTATTTTTGCACCATCTTTCACATGTTGTCTTTTTAAATCCTTAAGTATTCTAAATCTTTGACATGGATATTTACGTTCAATTTAAATTATTTATGGATGTGAATTTAATGGCTGGAACCAAGACAACGATAAATGATGTGAAATCTGCAATTAGACAATTTTTAAAAACTAATGCAAAATTTTCATTTCGTGAAGCGGATATTTTGGTTCTTTTTAAAGAAGAATTTCAGCATTTGTACCATTTTGATATGAGTTCGATGCAGGAGTATTATGAAGGATTAGTTATTAAAAATTTGAGACAAAAAAACATAGATTAAAATCCGTTTTCTTATTGTAGATTACTTTTTATTAAAAAATGGGAATATGTTTATAATGTAAATATTTTTATCTTAAAAAAAAAAAAAAAAAAAAAAAAAAAAAAAAAAAATTTTTTTTTTTTTTTTTTTTTTTTTTTTTTTTATTACTTGTATTTAGGTATTTTTCACTCTTTTAAATCAAGTTATGGTTTATACATCCCCTTTTCTCAAGAGAATCAACCACCGACAAGAAGCGCCTCTCGATGCTTACATCCTCTACAGTCTGGAGGGTGGCATTTATTGGATTAAAGCCAAAGATTTCCCCAATTTCACCCTCGAATGGATTGGTTTAATAAAAGCCCCACCGTATACTCTCGATTTAAGTTCAGTGGGTACCCATGCCGTCATTTTAGATTTTGATTATTATCCCAAATCCTCCGGCGCCGTACCGAACATTTTTCAACTCATCGAAACTGTCCTCAAAATGATTTTTTTACCCGCTCTCGGCAATTTTACTTATATTATCGCTCGGCGTCCCGGTCATCTCGGCATGCATATTCATTTACCCGAATTAAAAATTGGACACGACGATTACATTTTGTTGTGTGAAATGCTGCAATTTCGATTTCGACAAGCTTTCATGGGACATGAAATTTATAAATTGGACATTTTAATGAATGCCATGCTTCCCAATGCTTCGAAACCAGACAAGAATCCCTACGTTCCTTATCACCTCGTCTATGTCGATGAAACCAATACCTTTCATCTGAATGTCTTGAAATTTGGCGAAGAATATGTGACCCTCAAAAAAAAATTTGTCAAACGGAAACATAACGAAACTTCTCTCTTTCGCACTTTACTCAAATTATCGAGTTGCAAAATGTTGGTAGGTGAATTGAAACAGCTCATGATGCCCGTCATTTGTTCCCGCATGGATGCGCCTACGCACACCCTTTCGTACGCCACGTCCATTGGTAAACATCCCACCATGTCGGCCGATTGGCATGATATCGCGACCTTTACGTACAAACGCACCAAAGAACAGGGTTACATTAGCAAATGTAAAAAACTCCTGTTTGACAAAGACAATTTACTCAAAGTCTATTACCATTTAAAGTTGAGTGCTCGTAACATGATTGAGTTTGAAACCAATAACCATGCTCTGAAAATGTGGCATGGGCGGTTTGGACATGCCTCGACGCTCGACGATTCTCATATCCCGGACCTCTTTAAAGATGTGCATGACATGCTCCAATTTGAGCACATGTCTCTGGCCGAAAATCCCAATCCCATTAAAACCGTCATGCAATTTAACGAAGGCTATTATTTTTTACCCGTGTTTTATACCCTGTGTAAACACTATCGTCTGGATTCGGCCACTTTGGCCAACCACTTGAAAGCGCTTCTCGATACCGAATACCACCTGCTGCTCGAAAAAATTCAGACCATTGACCCTAAAATTATTGATTTCACCATTTCTGAAATATCTTTGCACACGCTTCATTATTGTGCCGATAATCTCAATAAAGAACAACCGAAAACCAATCGAGAGAAATTGGAAAAAATTATTGAAAACAATCAACGCGTCATCCTGTCGGTTACCACACACGATCAAATTATTGAACTCGTTCGCAATATGCAAGAGCGCCATTCCCCCATTCTCGTGCTGAAATTGAAAAATGCTTTGAAGAAACCGACGCGGTTCATTTGGAATGCTTTAAACTATTCTTGGCAAGAGGTGAGCGGAGACCGAGAAATTACGGATCATATGCACAATTTATGGAATCATGTCAAGCAATATTATAACGAATATAAACAGTCAGGGGGGTGGGGAGGACCGGATGCCGAACTCATGAATCAATTTAACATCACCAAGGTCGTGTCCGCCATCCTGAGTGATACGGCCATGGAGCGGAAAGATATTCAAATGGATGCCCATAAATGGTTGTTGCGTTTGCAGGATGGTGTGTTGGATGTACTCACCGGTCACATTGGGGGAGTGGTGCCTGAATTTTTTCTCTCGGATCGTAAAATTGTGTTGGGGATTCCACGAACCGAAATGATGTTACTGTGTAATGAAGCGCCTCAACTCGAAAGGGTGTACAACCAATTAATCGATCGATCCTTTTTCTTGAAATATTTACAAGGGTTATTTTTGGATCATGCCGATAATTTGGTCGATGCGTTAAGAGGCCTGTTTCCCGACACCCTCGATGAATTGACCCACTCCATGCTCCACTTTTATGTCAACTTGTGTAAATGTGGTTCGTTTGAATACGAGTGGCTGTTGTACATGTTGGATGTGTTGGCGAGCGTGTTGGTGGCCACCAATTACGAGCGTAAGTTTTTTGTCTGCAAAGGTCTCACGCGAAATGGAAAAAGTAAATTGTTTGAATTGATGGGGAAAATGCTCGGGGGGTACTACCATGCCATTCAATCGGAAAATTTATCGCCCGGGCATTCCGCGAGCAATGCCACCCCCGAACTGGCTTCGACCCTCTTTTCGTGTCGCATGGTGACCACCGAAGAATTGGAAAAACGCATTGATGAAAACCGCGTGAAACAAATTACAGGTAATTCTTTTGTTGCGTTTCGAAACATGTATGAACAAAATTCAGGTGGGATTCCGACCGCCAAATTGTTTGCCACGACCAACAATTATCCAGAATGCAAAGCGTCGGAAGCTTTTAAAGACCGGGTCGTCGCCATTCCGTTTGATGCAGAATTTGTGGATGTGGCTCCCGAAAAAACCTCGTTGCAAGTCGAAAAAAACACGTACAAGAAAGATGTGTATGTGGTTGAACAATCGTTTAAAGGGTGTTTTTTTATGCTCTATTATCATTTAAAAAAACACATGAATCTCGAGGATGGATTGTTGCATTATCGCGAAGAACCACCCTGTATCGTAGAATTTACTGTCGATTATTTAATCCATGCAGATATTTATGTACAATTTAAACTGTATATGGACGTACAATTGAAACCGGGATACCAAACCACCATGAACGAGGTCCGATCCGCCGTTCGACAATACTTAAAAACCACCAAAAACACGTCGTTTCACGAAGCTGATTTGCTCATTTGTTTTGAAAAAGAATTTGGAGACTTGCGTCAAACGGATATCTCGATCGCCAGTGATGCGTTTAGTTACACGAGTATCGCGGAAGAATCCTCCACGAAAAAAAAAATCAAATTGGATCAAGAATCTTCCATGGTCTTTTACGACGGGGTAGTGATTAAAAATTTGAAAAGACAAAATTTTGATGATTAAAAACAAAGACATGACTTGCCAGTTGAAACGGGAAGATTTTTATGATTTAAAATTGTTGCGAGAAGCTAAATTACCCATTGATGCGCTCATCCAAAAAGAGGCCTCCAAAAATGCCTATGACTTGAGCCAACTTCGAAACGAGAGTCGCATTTGGAAAAAAATGTATGATGTAACTCCCGAGTTGGTGGATGCTTTTGGAAACGAGGGTGTCAAGCACATAAAAGCCATTCGAGAAAAGAAGGGAACATATGATTATTTATATTTTGTGGCGGAGCATAGCGATCAATGGTACAATGCGCCTCATTTCGAGTACCAACAATTTCCCTTGTTGAAACGCCGAGAGTGTGTCTTGAGTCGTGTAAAAAAACTGGCTCACACCGTTGCGAAGGAAAATACCAATGAATTTGATGCCACCTGTTTATACCTACTCTATTTTTATGCGTTACTCGTAAATCCATCTCTGAATTGGATCACGATAGATTATTTGGCAAACGGTAATCGCTATCATCAGTTTGGAACCCGATTAAAAGGAAAAATGAAAACGGTGATCAAAAAAGTGTGGGTGTAAAAAAAAAAAAAAAAAAAAAAAAAAAAAAAAAAAAAAAAAAAAAAAATTTTTTTTTTTTTTTTTTTTTTTTTTTAATATACATATTTTATCTTTCCATCTGTTGTATAAAAATATTTTACTACGTAAATTTATTTTAAAATATTTATAATATAAACTATATTTAAACATATAAAAAAAAAAAAAAAAAAAAATTTTTTTTTTTTTTTTTTTTTTTTTTTTTTTTTTTTTTTTTTTTTTTTACATGTTTAAATATATTTTACAATATTAATATTTTATCTTTACATCTGTTGAATAAAAAATAAGATTGGATAGAAATTGGATAGGATGGAAGATTGGATAGAATTTATGTTATAAAATGACCCTTCTATTTTTACCACAGAAAGCAAGACATCATGTTTAGTGTACGAGACGTGTTGCTCCGTTTAAAAAATCCTCAAACCAAATTAAAATTTTTTCATTATTTGAAACAACGCAATGCGCTCGATGCCGCCATTGGACTCATCTATCGGCACGGTACTTTGAACATTGTGTACATTTATTAAAGCATGTTACTGATCACCCTTTTTCTCTTTTTCCTGTACTTGGGTCTCACCGTTCTTTATGCGTGGACCCAACCGACTCCCACAACGATCCCTCCTTGGCCTCTCTTACCCGTTCCGAAAGCACTCTCCCCTTCCGCTGTGCATTGCCAGGTCGATGCCGATTGTGCCACGCACCACGTGTGTTTAAACCAGACATGCTTACCCAAATTGTTGAGAGGCGGTCAATGTCAACCGCAGACCGGTCAATGGATTTCGTTTCGTGTGAAAAATATCCCCTTTGCCATTTGCCAATGCCGCAACCCTGATTTATTTACACAAAATTTTTTTGGAGGCGACTGTCAAGTGAATGTCGGGTGCGGGGTCCACGGACAGTATAACCCCCAGTCGCAAGCGTGTGACTGCGATCCGGGCTACCGACACGTGGTTCTGGCCGGGGGACGTCTCACCTGTCAAAAAGTCCCCGTGTTGGAACAGATCCAGGTGTGCCAGCCCGATGAACTCCCCGTGAAACAGCTCCAGACCCATGGATTTCATGCCGACTATGAAAGACAGTTGGTTCGACCCGCATCCTGTGTCAAACGGCCCTGTTCTTTTGATGCCTTGTCCGGAAGACCGCTGAAACATGGAAAATGGGATCCCCAGTGGGGATGCGTGTGTGATCCCACGTTTGGATTGTTTGGGGTCGTGTTGGAAGGTCGCCATAAAAAGTACTTGAACACGGAAGGGTTCGATGCCTGTGCTAGCCTGTTGGTTCAAGATCCTCCCGGACCCCTGAATGTCCAACTCATCACCTATTTTTACCTGGGGTTCCGAGATCCCGTGTCCATGATCCGATGGGACACTGTGCGCGACCAAGACCTCATTCCCCTGGTGAGAGGACAAAAGGGGCCCGTGATGATTCGACAGTCCCTTTGGCGCCATGATTACGCGCAATATTATTTGAAACACCATCCCACGTTTCGCGCGCGGACCCGCAGTGTGACCGTCTTGAATGCTTTTGGCACGACGCGGGTGAATGAATGGGATTATCGAGAAAACTTTGCTCCCTTGCCCTGCCAGCAGGTCACCGATCTCTGGATGCCCCCTTTTACGCAACAAAAGGTGTATCGTCTCTTGTACGAAAATCCCGTCTGCTCGGTGCATGATACGGTCGCGTCTCCCCTCTTTCAAGACCGAATCATTGTGAATCCGCAACATTTTTTGTTGGATGACCCCAACTATGAGCATTTACCCCGTTTTAATGCTTTGGTGTTGGAGTACGAGTCCATTTCTCAACGCTGGACACTGGATTTAAAGTATCCGTATCAAGTCCGTCGCTACCAAGTGATACCCACCAATGTCCCCCAATATGTCTAAGGAATCAAGGATGAAACGCGGTCACGAAGAGGAGAAGGGAGAAGAGGAGGGTCGAAGGGAAGAGGAGACCATTTTACAAGACTTGCACAACCAACTCTTGAAAGGGGATTTAAACAGTCAGATTGAAAAACGTTTGTTTGAAACTCAAAAAGAATACTTTACCGTGTATATGGAAAAATTGATGCATAAAATACCCATGGGAGAGGATTTGGTGAAAATTATTCAAAATCAAGGGAGTCATCATGGGTTTGAATACATGTTTACGGCAGCCAAAAGCGTGATTCAATCCCAGATGCGACTCAAACAAATTAAAGCGTTTCATGCCGTCTTTGATATGGTGTACGGTCTCATGTGGCGTTATGTGCATGAAAAGGTAGTGTCTCCGACCCTTCAAAAAGTAATGTCCGCTCAACAATTGAATGGGGCGTATGAAAAGTATCAAAGATGTTCCAACACGGAAGAAGAGGGTCCAGTGATGGAAATGCAATGTCTATTGTATTGTATTCAAGAAATGTTGGAAAGTCAGGAACCGGTTAAAATTCCCAACCCATTGTACAGTCGATTCACGCAACAAATGAAAGCCATGAGTGAATATGTCATCGCCATCCTGGTCGGTTTGTCAAAACCCTCAACAGGAGAACATAGCAGCAACAGCAAAGAGCCCAGCATGAAGCTAACAACGGAATGGCCGCCCATCCGAGAACCAGCAGAGTCGGATGAGGATGTGACAGAAAAAGATTCAGATAAAACTAGCGATTAAAAAAAAAAAAAAAAAAAAAAAAAAAAAAAAATTATTATTATTATTATTTTTTTTTTTTTTTTTTTTTTTTTTTTTTTTTTCACAAAAAATATTTATAGCAGATGTAAAGATAAAATATTTTAGATTGATTTATTTTACTTTAGAATTACACAATATATTTATAATAAAAGATTAAATATTAATAATCTAGAACATATTTTAAAATATAATACACTATTTCTAAAACTACAGATTTGAAGATGTTAAAAAGTTGTTTATGTCAATACTTATAAAAATCAAAAAAGTACGAACCTCATACTATTTATTTTTTATACATAAAATACCTTAAAATTTAATGAAAAATCCAATTAAAGGGAAAGTCACAACATGTAAATGGATTTGTGAAAAAGAAATAATACCAAATACATAAACTAGAAGTTATAAAAATATATTTGTTATAAACCATACATTTAAAAAACTTACCTAAACGCCTAAAAGTTTTTGACTGCATACATGCAAATATTTTTCTTAAAATACTCTCCATCATTTTACTTTATTTTTATTTTTTAATAATATTTATAAAACGATAATTTGAAAATATTTTAAAATGTAAATATTTCATGTCTTGTCATCTTTAATAATAAAACAAATTTATGAAAAAAAAAAAAAAAAAAAAAAAAAAAAAAAAAAATTTTTTTTTTTTTTTTTTTTTTTTTTTTTTTTCGTTGTATTTAATCATCGTAATCATCTACTCTCTGACACACATGTATTTTAAACGGTTTAGTCAAAAAGATTTAGATTTGGCCATTGCTAATGAAACCATTACCACAGAACATGTTGCGCGGATTTTAAACTTTTATAAAAACGATGTGTTTGTTCTCAAAGGACGTTCTTCGGTCCAAGCCCTGCAATCTGTCATTCCCGATGTGATTCCAATGGATTATCATGAGGAACAAGACTTGTATTACCTTAAAGTACAAACTTGGCCTCACATCAAGACCATGTGTTTGAAATTTGCCCGAAAAAGTCCTTATCAATGGATTTATGTGACGCAAGATGACGATCAACTCTTATTTCGGTACAATTTAGATACTTTTCTTCTCGAACTTCCGACCCCTTAATATTTCGTCCAACCCCCGTTGGCCTCCCTCACCTGTCGTATACGCCGGGGCATGGATTCAATCAATTTGTCAAAGTAGGCCGTCTCCAGTTGCAAAAATGTGCTGTACACATTTTCATACAATTGATCCCTATTCGTAGCATCGTTTCGCGTCCGTCGCACCAGTTCTGCCCACACATTTTCGACGGGATTCATGTCCGGTCCTTTGGGGGGCCAGTCGTCCATGACGTCTATATTATGAGCCTCGAGCCAGCGTTGGGTCAGCAGGCTGAAATGCACCGAGGATCGATCGTGCATGTACAACAAATCATGTTCATGTAAATGGTTTTCCAGGCTTGGGAGAATGACAGAAGTGTAATAGTGCGAATCTAACGTTTTTTGATGCACCCGCAGCATGGTTTGAAAATTTTTCCCAAAGGCCATCCACACGCACACGGTAAACTTGCCTTCCGGATTGGAGGAAGGGACCAGAAACTCTTGGTCGTATCGATGGCTGTGTTCGGGCCGATAGACCCGCAAAGGGCCTTTGCTAGATGCTCTAAAAATTTTTTCGTCGGAAAACACCACTTTTTCCCAATCCGACACACTCCAGGTAAAATACCGGCGAGCAAATTCTAGCCGTTTCTGGATGTGAATCTCTTTCAAAAAAGGTTTTCGTGCCGGAATGCGACATTTTAACCCCCCTTCTTTTAACCGTTTTCGGACCGTGTCCACGCTAATGTGCGGTGCGAAATCATTGCGAATATCCATGGCGGTCTGGAAAGGGTTCTGAGTGGACTGAAGGACCAAAGCCTGGTCGAGGGTCGGACTCGTGACACGCGGTCGACCCCGGCGGGGAGGTGGATGGGGAGGAGCCTCTTCTTTGGCGAGCCAATAATGAACGGTGGAGGGGGCGAGTTCCAGGAGCCGGGCAATCTGTCTCTCGGTCAGGCGTTCCACCTCCCGTAATCGAATCATTTCCTCGCGGTACTCCATATGCTTGATCCTCTCAAAATAAAGGAAGAATGGACACTCCCATTTGGGCTCACTGTACCAAATGTCGCACCAAAACCACGACACGGGACGTTCAACAGACCGTCCTGTCGAATGGGTCCCATCATTTGACAGGGGCGTGCACGGTGTGTGGTACGAAAAAAAGTACATTTATCAAACAAAAATAAGCAAGACGCATGTCCTTTTTAAATTTAATTCGAAACGACGTGTGCCACGCAGACCATCTCGTGGTAGGTCCAGGACCCTCCTTGCAGTGTACCGTGTGCCAAAAACAGGTCATCCTGGTCCGCGAGATCATTAACCGGCCCGATAGCGATTATTTTCGTTCCAGTCAACTCGCCCAAGCGTATGCGGCTTGGACAGGGGATGAAGAGGTCCCCATGAGCTTTCCCCTCTCGCACATTGAAGGCATTTATGATGGGGTGGTCGTGGGTCAACCTCTGTCACGCGTGCGAAAAAGTATCCAGTTATTACGAGCTCTCAATGCCCCGTTTACCACGGACCCCACTGTAACCGCTCCCCCCGACACGATGCAGACTTTTTTAACCGAGTTTTTAGACATTCTTTATCAACAGCGGGAAGCGAAATCGAGTGACGAAGAAGATGCTTTACACGGTTTAATGAAAAGCATGTATGACATCTTGACGTCCAAGGAGGCCCCCCATCCTTTCCAGACGTACTTTTCCGTGTTGGTGCCGTTTGTGCAAACAGCGGCCGTCCAGTGGCAACCCATGCCCGCTGAACCGGAACATCCGAATCTCGCGCGCGAACTCCACACTCAATTGATTCGATCGCACCTGATTCGAAAAATGTTTAGTCGCTACGCGATTCCTTTTGACGTGCTGCATGTCATGGTGGGATGTTATGCCTGTTCGTGTCATATGGAGGTGGTGGGTAATTGGGCCTTGGATTTCTTGGCGCGCATTTGTCGAGGCGAATTTTTCTGGAAGCAATATCCCCATTCCCCCTTTATCCAAAAAATGCAACGGTTGATTCGAAAGAATATGCGTCACGGCGAGGACTTTTGCAGATGGGTCATCCGACCCCTGAAATATGGCGAATCCAAAGAGTGTTATTCCACCCTCTGGTTGCCTTTGCACCGTTTCCAAGCGCTTTTGCGGAAACACTTTTTCTTACCCAAAATGTCTCCCGATGTCTTGGAGGTGGCTTTTCAGCATGCTTTCCCGGCGGTCCTCTTTAATGATTACGCCGATCAGTTGGGGTTCATGATGGGATATAATCATCTCATCCTGACGGTCAATAAACGAAACGGCCAGCTGCCCAAGGGCGCGTTTAAAAAGGCCCGAGAGATTCATGACGTGGTCCACCGATTTGTTCAAAAAATGCAACGTTTTGAGGAAGGGGGAAAGAAACCCATCTGGAACCTGGACATGCTCAAACTCTTTTTTGCGAGCGATGAACAGTTTCACCAGGAAATTATGAACGTGGTGCGCTGCCTGGTGAAGGAGGAAGAGGAGGAATAAATAAGATGGACAACCTCAATTCAAACCTTCTTCAGGATCAAATTCAAGAATTGTTGCACGCGAGTATTCGAGTCTACAACTTGAAAGAAGATGATGCGGTGAGCTTGAAAACCTTAAAATTGATGCTGGTGGGAACCGTGTTGGAAGTGCTCGGTTTAGAATGGACCTACATCATCAACCTCTTTAAGACGCATACTCCCATTCATCCGGAAATTGGAAAAGAACTCAAACAGTTGGGAGATGAAGAGGTGACGGGGACGGTGGCGCAAATTTTTGTCCGAAATGAAAAGCTGGTACGCCTGTTAAAAGTATTGGGGCAACATGGCAAAAATATGGAGAAGCTGTTAGCCGTCGACGGATTGGGAGGCAATGTCACCCATGGACCCAATTTTGAGCAAAAACATTATGTGGGTAATCTTCGATACGGCGACAAAAACGATCCGAAAATGTCCTTTGATCTAGAGCCCGAGTACAAACGTCGCCACGTTCAAACGGTTCGAGACATGTATGACATGTTGGGAAAGGTAAAGGCACCTGAAAAGCATATTTATGAAATTTTGAGGCGATGCTTTGAAGAAATAGCCCAAGTGACACTACAACCCCCGGAATGGGAGGAACATGAAAAACAGGATGCCAAATTGTGGGCAAAGTGTGGGGCCTTTTACATGAAGGCCATGGGAAGAGAACATGTGGAAAATGTGGTCAAGAGTTTGAAACGGTTCCGAGGCGAAAAACGAACACGCGAAGAGGAGGAATTGCCTGGACCCAACGAAAAGATGACTAAACTAAATGACAACCTGTAAAAAAAAAAAAAAAAAAAAAAAAAAAAAAAATTTTTTTTTTTTTTTTTTTTTTTTTTTTTTTTTTTTTTTTTTAAATAATTATATAGATATTTAAATATATTTTAGAATATAAATATTTTATCTTTATATCTGTTAAACTAAAATATTTTTTAAAATAAATATTATTAAAATAAAATTTAAAATTATTAAAATAAAATTTTAATATATTTAAATATTCATATAATTATTAAAAAAAAAAAAAAAAAAAAAATTTTTTTTTTTTTTTTTTTTTTTTTTTTTTTTTTTTTTAATAAATATTTTATCATAAAATTATAAAGAAAATTATTTTAGTTTAACAGATATAAAGATAAAATATTTATATTATAAAATATATTTAAATTTCTAAAAAAAAAAAAAAAAAAAAAAAAAAAAAAAAAAAAAAATTTTTTTTTTTTTTTTTTTTTTTTTTTTTTTTTTTTATCAATATTTAAATACATTTTATAATATAAATATTTTATCTTTATATCTGTTAAACTAAAATAATTTTCTTTATAATTTTATGATAAAATATTTATTAAAAAAAAAAAAAAAAAAAAAAAAAAAAAAATTTTTTTTTTTTTTTTTTTTTTTTTTTTTTTATAAATATTTAAATACATTTTATAATATAAATATTTTATCTTTATATCTGTTAAATTAAAAATAATTTTCTTCATAACTTTATAATTTTTTTTTTTTTTTTTTTTTTTTTTTTTTAAATATTCAGGAGTTTTAAATTGCCAACAAGGCGGTTGTTTTTCTCTGGTTTTGAAAACAATTCCTTTTTTTAACATGTCGTATAAACATTTGTTTGCAGTTCTTTTATTGCAACCAGTATATTGGTAAATATCATTAATGCTGTGAGATTTATCATGATGGGCGAGTAAAAAACGGTAAATTTTATCATAAACCTCCACGTCACTCATGATGATATATATTATGAAAAAATGTTTAAATCAGTCTATTTTAATGATTTGTAAAGATAAATATTATTAAACACATATTCACTTATATTATTATATTACAAAAAAAAAAAAAAAAAAAAAAAAAAAAAAAAAAAAATTTTTTTTTTTTTTTTTTTTTTTTTTTTTTTTTTTTTTACATTTTATATAACGATTCCTGTAGGTCCCCTTTATGATGTCCTTTTTTTACCTCGATGTTCGGGTCCGAAATCCTGCATTAATTTGGAATCGTCGCTTTTTAGCCTATTATATCGTCACGTATATGCGCGTTCATATTCGGACACACATTGCCATTAAACTGTTTCCTTCTCCCTGGCATTTTCAAAATTCCTTCATTTGTACTTGCGTTCCGCTCTACAATTTTAATCATGGGGCTCGTTTCGCTCTTTGTGCCCGACAGCGTACCCAAAGACTTTCTAAATACCGCCAGCTCTCTGGTTCAACTCGTGCCCGCGCTCACCGAACCGTACGCCCTCTTTGATCGCACCTCTTCCTGTGCCTGTGTCACCCGCGATGGTTTAGCTCTTCAAGGATCCTCTCTGATTGTTCCCCACCACCAACATGCTGTGGTCGGTTATCCCTTGTACGCTTTGCCACCCGACTGCCAGCTCGACGAAACGGTTGTGATTGTCACGTGGCTGCTTCGCCATCGCTTCAAGACCTTTGAAACGACCCTCGTGGAAGGGGGTCCGTATGCGAAAACCTATGCCAAAAAACAAACGTTGAGACGAACCTTGGGAAATCAGTCGCTCTTCCAAAAAACCCCTTACACCGCGTGTTGTGAGCGCTTCACGCTTCAAAAGGAACCCGTGTTTATGTTGAAATCGAAAGTGCTTTCGCGTCACGGTCAAGGTCCGACGCTTGAATGTGCGTGTAAGAAGGAAAAGAAAGATTTATGAATACCTATGATTTGGCTCACCTGCACGCTCTGCGTTATGCGTCGGAAATGACCAAAGTCTTTTTAATGGACCAATATCAAATTCAATTTCCCCACCTCTTTCAAGACGCTTTTCTGGAAACACGTCCCGCCACGCCCCAAGATTATTTCATTCCTCCCACCTTGGCCTCGAAAGCCATTGTGGTGGTCCGCACCCATTTCGGGGAAACGGCCTGTCAAAGACTCAGTTGTTTTCCCTTTAAAAAAGATTGGGAAATGTGTACAGAGCAAGATACCCCACAGTGGGTGCCCATGGGACAACAGTTTGAGCTTGCGTGCCAACCCGTCTGTCAAGAGCATTCCTTGAATACGGAATGGGTTCGAGGACGGTGTATTTTAGCGAATCCCATGAAAAAAATGCTAGCCGCGATGCCTGAAAAAGTGTTTGAACGGGGGTCGCGACACCTGTACCATGGTGGTTTGGATGTGGTGGAAGGGACCTTGAAACTCAATGCCCGCTACTGCGAAGCCTACGGTTTACAGTTTGCCGACGGCGACTGTTATGTTCCAGGGGGACAAGCGTTCCTGGAATGGTTGGTGGGAAAGACCCCAATTCGAGCGTCCAAAACAGCCAGCGTGTTACGGTTTGCACCCTACCTGCCCCCGCTCCCCTCATATTTGAATTACGCCCATCCCCCCAAACGAAAAAAGCGGGAGATTGAGATGGGATACACGGATCCGGCCCACCGAAAAATTTATCAAGAAATTGCTACAGAGTTGGTACAGGAATTGGGTGAAGAAGTTTCGGAATGGGCGATTGAAATGTTTTTGCGAAAAAAAGCCCCTCAACTCTTAAAAATCTCTCTCAATACCCTATCGGCCAAACTCGTCCTCAAACAGGCGATCGCTCGGGGCATTCTACGCGTGGGTACCTCGACTTTTAAAAAAGTGGCAAAAGGGTTTGGGCGGGCTACCTACGTGTACACTTTCTATGATATGGCCATGAGTCTCTTGGATACGATGGACCTGTACGATTACGATAAAGTGTTGGATAAGGAAACGTTAAAAAAGATGGATCGGGATTTAGATGACCTGTATTTTAGAGATGGACCCGTGCGACCCGAAATAACACCCGAATACGTATGGGAGAATGAAATTTTGACGGAAGATGAGGATGAATCCAAAAAATTTAAATTTATGGTAGAGAAGGTGGAAGAATATTTAACGGCTCTCTATACGGTAGCCCCTAGCCAAAAAGAATTGAAAAAATCTAACTTGAAATTATTTGAGTGGAAAGAAGAGGAGGCATGGAGGCGAAAAATATACTTGAGTCTGTTGGTGATGGTGGTGTGTTGTATAGCTTTATTTATTGAATATATTGATGTATGGGCGACTGGTTTATTTTTTATTAAATTGTATTTTGGTTTGTAATTTCAAATTTTATTCAACAGATGTTAAGATAAAATATTTAAATTATAAAATATTTAAACATCTGTATTAAAAAAAAAAAAAAAAAAAAAAAAAAAAAAAATTTTTTTTTTTTTTTTTTTTTTTTTTTTTTTTTTTAATATTTTATAATAAAGTTATGAAGTATTTTAGTTTAAGAAATATAAAGATAAAATATTTATTATGAAATATATTCAAATATCTATTTACAAAAAAAAAAAAAAAAAAAAAAAAAAAAAAAAAAAAAATTTTTTTTTTTTTTTTTTTTTTTTTTTTTTTTTTTTTTTTTTTAATAGATATATATATGTGTGTAAAATAAACACATCTCTATCATGGATATTCCCTTTCCGCAATGGTCATCGGCTAAACAGTTTAATCAACACGCTGCCAGCTCTACGCATCATTACGTTGTTCTCTTAACCCACACTCAGTCATTCAATATCGAAAAAGATTTAAAATATTTTTTTCGCATTACCAAAAAACCTTTACTTTGGTTTTCGAAAAAATTTAAAGAACATGGCATTCAAGTCGAGTACGCAACCCTCTTTACTCAAAAAGACATCCAAACCTTTGGACCCTTATCTACAAACGTCTCCAATGCCATCGTCCGTTGCTACTTGCAGTCGAAATACAGCGAGTCTGTCGTGTGCGTCTGCTCAGCCAGTTTTGCCAAAAAAATCCCCTTCCAATCCATCAGTCCAGAAACACTCATCTATCGAATCGTTGAATAATGACTTGAAAGATTTAATTAAAAAGAAACTCATGCATCAAGTTTTGATGGGTCAACCCTCGGATACGCTTGATTTTCATCGTCACAAATTGATTGAAGAATTGATTGAGTGGATTCAACCTTCTCAGAATGTAGTGAACACCTACGATGCTACCTATCGCGATGAGTTGATGACGTTGCTTTCCAGTGCTTCTAAGCAACAGGTAAAAGATGTTCCCCTAGACGAATCAGAATGGTTGAAACTGATGAATCAATGGATACGAAACACAAGTAATGAGGAGATTATCATTAACCGTGAAGTTTATAAAATTTTAGCGGTGGATGGATTTCATGGATTCAGACCTAAAGATCTGAAACACTATTTAACGTGTATTTTACTCCCGCTTCGAACGGAATTTAAAATGCATGCCAAAGGCGTGCGAGCCATGTATGAATATTTTGATCAAAATTTAAGCATTGAGAGTTTATCAGGAACCGACACTGCCTGCTCTATATTCTTAGCCCTTTTGAAATTGTATGCAAAATTGTTAAAGGAAAAATTAACGGATGATTTGGTACGTCATCAGCTACAACAAGTTCAATCTTGGGCGGAGGGCTTTCTCCATAAACATTCAGAATATTATCGCGACGTAAAGCATGTGGATGAAATGTTATTAAGAACATTGGGTAATGTATATTGTGAACAATTTACAGATTTAAAGAAGATGAAATACGTAGGAAATGAATTGTTGAAAAACTTGAGTGTATTGTGTGATGACAAACTAAAACGGTGAAAAAAAAAAAAAAAAAAAAAAAAAAAAAAAAAAAAAAAATTTTTTTTTTTTTTTTTTTTTTTTTTTTTTTTTTTTTTTTGAGTAGTATTATATATTTAATAATCAAGTTATAATAGAGATAAAATATATTAGAGTAAAGAATAGTATGATGTATATTTATATTTAATGTTCTAAACATATTTCATATCAATAGATTTAAAAATAAAACATAATATACTACTAAAAAAAAAAAAAAAAAAAAAAAAAAAAAAAAAAAAAAAAAAAAAAAAATTTTTTTTTTTTTTTTTTTTTTTTTTTTTTTTTTTTTTTTTTTTCAAAATTCGGCATCTAGAGTAAAACGGTAATCGTCCTTCTTTGACATTACACCGGCCTTTTGGTATTCACCAACTTTTTTCTCAAAAAAATTAGTTTTACCTTCTAAACTAATATGCTCCATAAAATCAAAAGGATTTTCAACGCAAAACAGTTTTTCGCAATTCAATTCCACCAAAAGTCGATCTGCAACAAATTCAATATACTGTTTCATCAACTTATTATTCATTCCAATCAAAGCGACTGGTAAAGCTTCTGTGAGAAACTCTTGCTCAATCATGACTGCATTCGATATTATCTGTACAATTCTCTCTTTTGAGGGTTTATGCGTCAAATAACTAAACATGAGGCAAGCAAAATCACAATGTAACCCCTCGTCTCTACTAATAAGTTCATTACTAAAAGTTAAACCGGGCATTAATCCTCTCTTCTTCAACCAGAAAATGGCTGCAAAAGAGCCAGAGAAAAAAATGCCTTCCACTGCGGCAAATGCTACAATTCTTTCACCAAAAGTGGCACTTGGCGAATGGATCCAAGAAAGTGCCCAGTCAGCCTTCTTTCTTACACAGGGAAGCGTTTCAATAGCATTAAACAGTTTCTCTTTTTCCACATTGTCCCTAATGTAAGTATCTATAAGAAGACTGTACATTTCAGAATGTATATTTTCAATCATCATTTGAAAGCCATAGAAACATCGCGCTTCTGTAAGTTGAACTTCTTGTAAAAACCTTTGAATCAAATTTTCATTCACAATGCCATCACTTGCTGCAAAAAATGCTAAAACATGAGAAATAAAATGCTTTTCATTGGGTGTTAATTTTTCCCAATCTGAAAAATCATGCGATAAATCAACCTCTTCAGCAGTCCAAAAAGAAGCTTCTGCTTTTTTGTACATTTCCCAAATATCGGAATATTGAATAGGAAAGAGGACAAACCTCCTAGGATTTTCACGTAATAAAAATTCATCGTTGACTGGTGAAATGTTTGAATTTTGTTTTTCATTAGACATTGTAATTGTTTACTTGATATAAATGAGATTAAAAATGTATTTAAAAAAAAAAAAAAAAAAAAAAAAAAAATTTTTTTTTTTTTTTTTTTTTTTTTTTTTTTTTTTTTTTTGTATATAAATGTGCAAAGCTTTAAGAATAATTTTCATAAAGATTTGTATCATATTTTCTCAAACATGTCTGTTTATGGTGAAACTGTTTGCATGACTTGTTATGATGGAATGATATATTCATTGGAAATTGCATTCGCTACATCTCCGAATAAAATTTACATCTTTCAAATCGCAGCGCCACCGGAATATTATGCTCAGACAATGAAAGGTATAGCAAACACCAAATCTCGATTCAAAAATAAAGATCGTTTCTATAGTTGTACTGATCGCAGGCATTCATCTGTCGTGTCAGTTGCTCAATATGCACTTCATCCAGACATCTGGTTAACTGAATTATATCATTATATTTTCTGGAGGGTTCGAATTTCTAATCTACCAGACTTAAGGAAGGACATTGTGTTGCCTGTTCACAAAACTTATCGATCCGTTTCTAAGCCGACCATGGATTTATGCAGCATTTGTTTGGATGACATGAATTCAGGAAATTTTTTCTCACTTTCGGAATGCAAACATTCTTTTCATAACGATTGTTTGACCTCATTACTAATGAATTCCGAAAATAAAATACTAAAATGTCCATTATGTCGGGCATATCTGGATAAAGATAAATTACCTTCTGCGGTATTAAAAAATACCAATGAAGATTTAAATAAAGATAAATTACTTCCTGTGTTTACAATTGAATATTTGTTTCAACCAAGCGATTTTTTTCGAATATCTTTGCCTGTTAAAGGAAGATCGCGATGGAAGAAATATCAATACTATAACTTATTGTAATTTATATATATATATATATATATATATAATAATGTTAAAATTGAGATAAGATATGTTAGAGCAAAGCATTGTATGAGATGTACATTTAAAAAATGTAATTCTTTAAATATATTTCTTAATTGTAGATAAAAAAAAAAAAAAAAAAAAAAAAAAAAAAAAAAAAAAAATTTTTTTTTTTTTTTTTTTTTTTTTTTTTTTTACGTCATTTCTTTCGTTTCATTTTTTTATGGACAGTGACAGGCAATGGCTGTATAGGGGGTCCATGCCATCCGTTTTTCAAGACATTGTCCAATTGAGCCGAGGTATTTCCCTTAAATCGATCTTTTCGTTGTCGCATTACACGACCGTCTTGCGTTGAAATTTCATACACACTACCGTCTTCTAAACCTTCCTGTGAGCATTTTATTCTTCCATTAGGTAAATAAAAATAATTTCGATAATAAACTACATCTATCGAGTGGCTCGTTTTGTATTTCAAAATAACATCTTCCAAAACATTATGGATAATTAAGCCGTCTGTCTTAAAGGGTGGATTTGTGTTTAAACACTCTGGATCGGATACGTAGTGTTGAATAAAATACCCTTTTAACAAAGACAAATGGGATAGAAAGTGTGTCAGGATTTCTTTTCTACACCATTTGGCCGTATCGTGCCCTCGAACATGATAGACGTCCAGTAAATAAACATCTCCATTTTCCAATCGCTCAGCCGCAAACACTAACCCATCACCCAGAGTTTCATTGGGCCGAACCACGCATTCATATCCTTCCCATTTTTCTTTAATTTTATTCGTATAACTGTACACCAGTCCAAAGACCCCATCCAGTTTATGAGCATATAGGTAGGGATCTCCTTTTGGAATTGTCTCGATGCAGGTAACGGGCTTTCTTGTTAAATTCTCGTTTAATGTGTAGGAAGGTAGCGGATACTGTTGGAAGAGATTGTATATGTCTCGATAGCGAGTCAAGGTAGAGAGTAATTCAGCAGGATTGGATAAAGTAATGGGTTTTGAAAACGTACCATATTCCCATTCAAAAACTAGTTTAAAAGTATGTATTGAGGTTTGAAATGTATACAGTTGGGTATGGCCATCTATCGTAATCCCATATCGCGTTTCCACCTTAAAGGGATGTTGGTAATTTCCAATATTATGAAGAAAATCTAGGTAGGTGGCATGAGACCAAGCGTGATAAGGGGTTTCAATAGAATGAATCCACCGAAACCATAATGAATCATGATACACTGCATAGGTAGACTCCATCCGTTTCGTTTCAAAATGTCCATTCCGGTATCGAAAATGCGGTTTTAAATAATAAATTATTTGTTTTTTTATCGGGAATTTCAGGGTTTGAAGGAGAGGAAGGAAAGAAGAAGAATTTTCAACGACCAACCTAAATTCATATTCATGCATGATAAAACTGCCTCAACTGATGATCCAATTTAACAATCCATGAAAAACGAAATCGAAGTATCAGAAAGAGAAAAACTAAAAATCCAAAAAGTAAAGCACTTAGTTTGTAAATATTTTTACCGACGAGGATAAAAAAGAAGGGTACAATCAATATAGGTACAGTGACGCATAAAAGTGTAGTATACCCAATGCTTTTTTCAAAAGTTGCAAACGATCCGAGGTTTCGATCGTCCGATTGAAGAATGGCTTCCGCAAGATTCATAAAGCTTTATTTAAAAAAACATGACAGAGTTCCCATGCGTAAAAAAAAAAAAAAAAAAAAAAAAAAAAAAAAAAAAAAAAAAAAAATTTTTTTTTTTTTTTTTTTTTTTTTTTTTTTTTTTACATGTTGATGCATTGGAACCCAGTCATTGTAAACCCTTTACTTACAATTTGGATACCGGAAGAATGAATATTCATCTGGAACGATCCTGCACACATTCCCGAAAATTGAAATTGGCTAAAAACATGTGGGGTGGATACTTGCGGGCCTAAAGGCTCTGAAATGGGTTGAGCCTGGGGTACCCTAGGGGCATAATGATGAGCAACATACCATTCTCTGTAGGCTTGGATGGCTTTCTTTTGGTGAACGAAAGATTTGACATCGGGATCCTGGAATGTGGATAAGGGTTTTGGCGCAAAGTTTTGTGTAAAAGGAGGTAGACTCGAATTGGATTTTTCCACTGATTTGTATGGGCGTTCACCAGATGCACACCTTGAATCATGATGAATAGCAAGGGATACATTTTTCATTTGTAGCGTTTTGGGAACCTCTAGCTTCGCATTCTCGAAAATGGCTGCTCGCTTTGGAATACTGCAGGATGTAGAAGTATTCCAGTAGGACGTTGCCAACTGTTTATATCTACAGAAAAAATGTCTATGTGGATGCCTTGAAATGGACCGCAAATCTCGTTTCAGCAAGGGCTTCATGGTGACAGGGCGGAATGAAAGACCACACTATCGAGTATAAAAAAATTTTATATATACACACTCACGAAAAAAAAAAAAAAAAAAAAAAAAAAAAAAAAAAAAAAAAAAATTTTTTTTTTTTTTTTTTTTTTTTTTTTTTTTTTTTTTTAATATACATTATACGATATTTTACTCTTATATATTTTATCTCTGTTATAACTTGATTGTAAAATATGTTATACAACTATTAAAAAAAAAAAAAAAAAAAAAAAAAAAAAAAAAAAAAAAAAATTTTTTTTTTTTTTTTTTTTTTTTTTTTTTTTTTAATATACATTATACGATATTTTACTCTTATATATTTTATCTCTGTTATAACTTGATTGTAAAATATGTTATACAACTATTAAAAAAAAAAAAAAAAAAAAAAAAAAAAAAATTTTTTTTTTTTTTTTTTTTTTTTTTTTTTTTTTTTTTAATATACATTATACGATATTTTACTCTTATATATTTTATCTCTGTTATAACTTGATTGTAAAATATGTTATACAACTATTAAAAAAAAAAAAAAAAAAAAAAAAAAAAAAAAAATTTTTTTTTTTTTTTTTTTTTTTTTTTTTTTTTATCTATTGATATAAAATATATTTAAAATTCTTTAAATATACATCATACAATATTTTACTCTAATATATTTTATCTCTGTTATAACTTGATTGTAAAATATGTTATACAACTAAAAAAAAAAAAAAAAAAAAAAAAAAAAAAAAAAAAATTTTTTTTTTTTTTTTTTTTTTTTTTTTTTTTTTTTTTTTTTATAATTATGTAGATATTTAAACATATTTTATCTTTGCATCTGTTAAACAAAAATTTTTACTACAAAAACTTTTACTCCAAAAATTTTATTGTAAAATATTTATACAATAAAACATCCACTAATTTTTTCTATAATATACAGGTATTTTCTGATTTTTCAATCTGTCCAAAAATTTTGAAGTGTCCACAAAATTGTATTTTTGTTTCAGATATTTCCATGGATCTTTCATCGCTGTTTGACAATGACATGTATCAGGTCCCGATTGCCATTGAATACTTCTTTCGCAATCTGTTAAATGCCATTCTTTACTCTCTACATTAAACACTGCATCAATTTGATTTTCTTTCTTCAATTCTCTCACTTTTATTTGAAACTGGAGAGCATGGGCTTTTTGCTTGTACAGTTCATACCACATCATTATATTTTTAGAATCCAAAACTCGATAGTGATAAAAATCTTTTATACTCTCTTCTTCATTTGCAAAGTAAGGTTTATAGTCCTTGTGATTATCTTCAATATGATTCGTTTTGTGCAAATCCGACACAGAATAATACTTTTCTGGCTTATTGATATGGGCTTCAAAAAATGTTTCAGGAGAATCCAATACAAAAGAACAATGACAAGTATCCGGGCCACATTGAGCATTCTTTACAGACCACATGCAATTGTTGAGATGAAAACGGTTATTGTCAGTCAATAAAAACCGAAATCGACTGTTGTAACGAAAAGCTGTTACTTGAAAATTTAAGATACCTGTACGATAATCATGAGTCTGCAATTGTTTCTTTAACAAAGTCAATTCATCACTTTCACTAGACATGATGATACCAGTTAAAGGTTGTCACGAAATGAAATGATGTGTTCTCGAAAAGGATTTACTTTTAGAGCCTTCTTTGAAAAACGTCCCTGTATATCGACTGCGGCGGTGGTAAAATGTTCACAGGTTATCCAGCAGGCAGGCACAAACTTCGGGAAAGAAGACAGCCGAGTGAACGAGCCAGCGAATGCACGGCCTTATATACTTCATTCTACCCTCCGCGACCTTAAAAAAAAAAAAAAAAAAAAAAAAAAAAATAATTTTTTTTTTTTTTTTTTTTTTTTTTTTTTTTTTTTTTTTATCACCTAAAACAAAGATGTCGCATTTTTTTGAAGAGGCCCTCGCTTTTAAACGTTCAACCATCTTGCATGGACATTTTGGTAGATATCCTTTTGTAGTCAAATTTTATTTAGAGTCGATTAGGGAATTGGAACCGGTATCAGAATATGAATTAATTTTTTGGTGTCATAATCGAGGTTTTTTATACGTTCTCTTAGAACCTCCTTTTAATGCCTCTATACCTTCCGATAAATGGTGTATTGTTGTAACGAGTCATCTCCGTCTTCGGTGGAATCCATTGACCACTCGAGTTGTTGAGGTCCCCTTTTCCTTGGACCGAATCATTCCCTTACCCAAAACAATATTGGATCCTAATTTCAAAGTCGTTATACCCCCTACGAGTCATATCGGTACTTTTCTAACTCCCCAGGCTACTGAAATTGATTTATCCACTGTCGATAGCTCGCATGAAGCTTATTTACGGCTTTTAACCCTATTGGATGTTTTGCAACCTGCATTCATCTGGACTTTACGGATTTCGGATAAATTGCGTAAAAGTCTTTTGAAAGATATTCCCGATACAGGTCCTTATGATGCTCAAATAAGGAAGATGTTAAGGTGAAGAGGGAGTAAATACTTTTTTACGCTTGTTAGGCTGTTGTTGTTGATTCAGTTTGGCTCTTCGTTCTGTCGCTATCAAAGTCATCTCTTCTTCACCAACCTCCTCGGCATATATACCAACACATCTTTCAAAATCCGGATCCATTTCTTCAGGGAGGGATTTATTTTCATTTGCAAGAAAAGCTGTTTCAACTACTTCTTTAATTTTTTCGGGAGCGGAATAATACGTGTATAATAACCGAACAGCGTCGTTATGTTTGGCAAAATGAGGTGAAAAGGCTTCTTGAACATAGAGTTTGGGATGGGTACCAAGTATACCATCTACAGCGAACCACTTGCAAGCCTCCGTAGAGTTGTACTTATACCAAGTAGTAGCAAATTTCTGCAATTCGAACGGGTGTGGACAATCCTTTGATAAAACCCGCTCAACGTTAGCTTTTTCATCGTGAGAGAGACTGGACCGAAGTTTATTGTAAGCGGTTAAAATTTCACAATGCCATTTTTCAAAGAGACATGTTTTCTCATTTTCCATTGGCTTAATACCCGTGACTATAAATATTTTCCTATACAGTCGCTGAGTGAGGGTTTCCTGAGTAATATATTGATTTCTATTAATGTTTAAATCAACTTCATCGTGAATAGCTGCCTTGATAAGATTGACAATTTTTATAAAATTTTCTTCAGTGGAATCTTTTTCATCAGAAGAGTCTCTATCTTCAACCGATTCCATAATGTAGACCTATGTTTCCATATATGTAAAATTATTTATATATACATTAAAAAAAAAAAAAAAAAAAAAAAAAAAAAAAAAAAAAAAAAAAAAATTTTTTTTTTTTTTTTTTTTTTTTTTTTTCTACAAAATTAATTGATTTTAAACTAGTTAGATAATTTGTAAAACTTATATGCAATTTTAAATTTATTTAGTTGTAGTACTTATGGCACGGTTAGTAAAGCACCGGCTTTCCAACAAAAGGACCCTGGTTCGATTCCCGTCTAAGGTAAAAGTATAATTATAATAACTACTTAAATTTCAATCGAATTCGTTGTGTACAGCACAAAGGAATTATTATGAATTGCATAATTGCACAAAGGAATTATTATGAATTGCATAATTGCACAAAGGAATTATTATGAATTGCATAATTGCACAAAGGAATTATTATGAATTGCATAATTGCACAAAAGAATTATTATGAATTGCATGATTGCACAAAGGAATTATTATGAATTGCATAATTGCACAAAGGAATTATTATGAATTGCATAATTGCACAAAGGAATTATTATGAATTGCATAATTGCACAAAGGAATTATTATGAATTGCATAATTGCACAAAGGAATTATTATGAATTGCATAATTGCACAAAGGAATTATTATGAATTGCATAATTGCACAAAAGTAGTAGTTTGACTTGCTTAGTGTGAAAGAAATTTCTTGACTTGATAGCTTAATAGAAGAAGCTTGACTTGAATAGCTTAGTAGAAGAAGCTTGACTTGAATAGCTTAGTAGAAGAAGCTTGACTTGAATAGCTTAGTAGAAGAAGCTTGACTTGAATAGCTTAATAGAAGAAGCTTGACTTGCATCGCTTAACAGCAGAAGCTTGACTTGAACGGCTTAGTAGAAGAAGCTTGACTTGTATTACGTATAACGCAAAAAAGTAGTGTGAAATGAAACTGTTTGTCAATAATCATCCAGGTTATATCCAGTATCTTGTAGAGCAAAAGGCGTGTAACATTGAATGTCTTCCATTCAGAAGAAATGGTTTACATTGGAGCATTGCTCCATATAAAAATGCACCATGTAAAGTGGCGAGAAAGAACAGATTATTATAAACTATTAGTTTTACCTTAAAAACGTCAACGATTTTATTGTCAAGTACAATGAAACATTTCTTTATTCAGAATGCCAACCCTTTTCATGTTCAAATTTTCTATATGCAGCACCAAGGGTAATTTCTTCACTTAAGGCGTTAAAATTTATCAAAATTGTATTTGAAATGATACCCTTCAAATAGGCAAAGGTTGCTGCATCTACAGCTCCGATGATAACATCCCAAGATCCCGTAGAGTTTAAATTGTTATAAACCAGTTTAATTGTTTCTGGAAATTCAGACTCTTTACATACATAATTAAATTCAATTCCAGCTGATCTTGGAAAATTGTTAACATTGATATTATGATACAATTCATCATGATATAACAAAAGATTTTCTGTATTTAGGCCAATAGAAATGGTTTTAAAGGGCGGAACGACCGAAGTAAACGCTACATGCCATGGGACCCAATCTCCTTTATGTAAGATGAAAGTGATGTGAGCAGTATATTGAAAATTAGCCATATAAGGAAGACTGTTTTAGGATTATTCTTACTTTGTTTAAAAAAAAAAAAAAAAAAAAAAAAAAAAAAAAAAAAAAAAAAAAATATATATATATATATATATATATATATATATATATGTATGTATGTATATATATATATATATATATATATATATATATATATATATATATTTTTTTTTTTTTTTTTTTTTTTTTTTTTTTTTTCAAACTAGTGTTTCTTTTGGGGTGTTGAATTGCAAGGCTTCATCTTCAACCACATAACCCGTCTCCTTCATCTCCTCTCTAATGGTGTCGCACAATTTTAATAAGGATTCCCGTTGCACTTTATTCATGTCTTTCAAAAGAGCCATTTCTCGTACTTTGGTTCTAAAATTTTTAAGAATAGGAAACAACGGATCGGATGACTCATTTTCTTCCACTGTCTCCATCAATCCAAAACAGGTGTCGGTCATCCATACGATGTAATTGAAACAATATAAAAGACAATCATAGCTCAAGTCTCGTTTGAGAGAAAACCCTCGCACATAATTTTCGAGCAAGTCCAAAGCTTTGCCCACTTTTAAATTATCCTTTAATAAAGTATCTACTTCTTTTTTTACCTGATTCAATTCCTCCAATTCTTTTCTCGGTTTAAAATTTATTTCAAGGGTTTGGGGTTTGAGTTCGAGTAGACGGAGCTTTAGTTGTTGAATGTGATGCATAAAATTATGGTAGGATGTTTGAGCTTTTTTCATTTCATCCGTGTGAAACATCATGGGTTTGTCGTAAGGAAATTTTATAAACATGTACCGAAGGGCTAACGGGGAGTATCCCTCTGCCAACACTTGGTCAATGGTTGTAAAATTGTTTAAACTCTTTGACATTTTTCGGCCTTCCGTCTGCAGATGGCCTGTATACACACAAAAGCGAGCCCAATCTTTGTTTTCCAAATAGACACGACCTAAAGCAATTTCGTTTTCGTGATGGGGAAATTGTAAATCGATTCCCCCCAGATGAATGTCCACAGAATCAGGAAAGTAAAAACTAGCCATGGACGCACATTCTAAATGCCATCCAGGCATTCCTTTCATTTTTTTTCCATCGACATGGGTCCATTCTTTCGAATTTTTCCAGAGGGCAAAATCTCTCGCATCCCACTTACCTTCCTTTTGGGTAGGGATTTGAGAGGACTTGTCACGTGTTTCGGTGTGCGGAAACACCCGGTCAAAATGTTTTAAATAGGCTTCCGTACTAAAATAAGTTGTGTCGAAACCAGGGGAGTAATAGGCAAACTCTTTGACCAAACATGTTTTAGAGACAGACTCTGTCAGGTCTAAAAAGTCGGTGACACGCGGTGCGAAATCAGGTCTTTCCACATTTAACCGATCCATCGCCTCAAAAAACTGTTGTTCATATTTTCGAGCAGTGGGTGGACCCCCTTGCTCAATGATTGTATCGTTCAAATCTGTGATATTCATCACGCAGCGTACACCAAAGCCCAGATAGTTGCGCAAAATTCTTCTAAGAATATCCAGAAACACATAGGTTCTCGCATGTCCGAGGTGGGGAACATCGTACACAGTAGGACCACAACAATAAATTTTAACATCGTGAGGATCTGTCGGCACAAAGTCTTCCAGTAATTGAGTGCGAGCGTTAAAAAGTTGAAGCTTTTTCATGATGAGTTTGAAAGGTATGAGGTAAAGGATAAACGGATAATTTTTATAAGTAAATATTTAAAAAAAAAAAAAAAAAAAAAAAAAAAAAAAAAAAAAAAAATTTTTTTTTTTTTTTTTTTTTTTTTTTTTTTTTTCAACATAAATATTTTATAATAAAGATATAAAGTAAAATATTTTTGTTCAACAGATGTAAAGATGAAATATTTATATTATAAAATATATTTAAATATCTATAATATTATTTATTAAAAAAAAAAAAAAAAAAAAAAAAAAATTTTTTTTTTTTTTTTTTTTTTTTTTTTTTTTTTTTTTATAAATGTATGGGTTGTTGATACCACCAAATGATGAATTGGAAAAAACATATTTACTGTCAACTTTAACACCGTTATCAAAATAATCCCTTTTTATAATCGGATGTGAAGATGATCGGATATGCAAATAATCGATTACTTTATACGGATACAAACATTGAAATTTGGAATAAGATAATAATTGAAAAAGGGGTACTTGTTGACATGCTCGACACCAGTTCATAGGATCTAGAATAAACTTACATACATTAATATTTAATTTTAACGTATATCTTCTTTGGTAATATCCATTTTCATTTTCAAAATTCATACATTTTAAACACATTTTAACGCAATTATTATCACCAGTTTCAAAATCAAAATTCACGATAATAAAACGTGAAATATACTTCTCGAAATCATAATCCAAACTAAGATCATTTTGGAACCAAACCACCAGGTTTTTAGGCCAGATAAAATCCTGTTTTCTAAAAAACGGAATAATTTCGATGTAGTTTACCATAACATTCTGGTTGTGAAATTCTGATAAGCGAAAACGAGATTTACTTTGCCAAAAAATATCTCTTACAACGCATTTGGGAAGTTTTAATTTTTCCATGTCATGCAAATAATTCAAATTTCTTAAAAATGATTTTATACACAGATACTTCAATGTTTCAACATTAAATGTAACATCGCAATAAAAATCATGCTCCTCTTGTACGAAATGTCTATAAATCCTAATTGCTTTTTTTGAATCTTTAATTTCTTCTGATCTAATCCACATATTATTTTCAATTGGTTTGGCTGAATAAGCGGTTAAATGTCTATGATCATCTCTAAACCAATTAGAAAGATGCTTCATTGATAGCCTTGACAACAGATTCTCATGAAAAGCTGATTTATGAATTACAAAATGATAATGAGTCATTTTTTCAAACTTGTGGAAATCAACTATCTTGAATGAAATGAATCTCATGAAGTAAGTCTTTATAAAATCAATAACTGAATAATTTCCCATTTGTTAAATGTGCCCATTTGTTGTTGGAGCAATGTGCCGACACGTCCATCCAATGAAACACTCGGAAGGTTCAATGAAATATGGATGTACCAAACTGAATCCAAAAAATGTTAGCGAAAAGCGACGCAAGTAAATCTTTTTCCAGGCATCTTTAACAAAATCCGACAGAATGAGACTTCCCTGTATATTTTTAGAGTCGCAGTTGTAAAATTGTCAAAGGTAATCCAGCAGGCAGGCACGAGCGACGCGAAGGAAGAAAGTCGAGTGAAAGAGATACAGAATTCACAGCTTTATATAGCAAAGTTAAAAAAAAAAAAAAAAAAAAAAAAAAAAAAAAAAATTTTTTTTTTTTTTTTTTTTTTAATATATTTTATAATGTAGATATTTTATCTTTACATTTCTTAAACAAAAATATTTTACTCTAATATATTTTATTTCTATTATAACCTGATTATAAAAAAAAAAAAAAAAAAAAAAAAAAAAAAAAAAAAAATTTTTTTTTTTTTTTTTTTTTTTTTTTTTTTTTTAATAATATATTTTATAATGTAGATATTTTATCTTTACATTTCTTAAACAAAAATATTTTACTCTAATATATTTTATTTCTATTATAACTTGATTATAAAATATGTTATACAACTATTAAAAAAAAAAAAAAAAAAAAAAAAAAAAAAAAAAAAAAAAAAAAAATTTTTTTTTTTTTTTTTTTTTTTTTTTTTTATACATATATAGAATTGAAATCTTTAAATATACATCATGCAATATTTTACTGTAATATATTTTATTTTTTTTTAATTTACTACTATACATTTGGAATTCGAATGGCAGAATTAACAGTTTGCAATGCGGACATGGCTCTCCTTAAAGGGCTATGTTGGAAGTAATTATTACAACTGCGTGGAGGGTACGGTTCTTTTTCATCCAGATAGAATATTATGTCCGATTCAATGTGTTCTTCGTCCTCTGCCAACTGAAAATTTTGCGATGCTGCCAGAGACACGGAATCACCTTCACTTCCATCACTCCAATTTAACATTTTCAAATCTGGAGTGGCTTCGAAAGTGATCGGGGACAGAAGTGAGAGTCGACATATACAGCCACAGTATATCTGGACAGGAAATAGACAATACAACGTGAGCTGATGATTGTTTCTCCAAAGCATTTCAAAATGATTTTCGCTATGCCATCGCATTGGAATTTTTCGTCTTTCACCAAGCCTTATCCTCCAGATACATCCATCAAAGAACCGCATTTTATACCAACCCTCTTTGGCAGAGTGCAGATCGATGATGATGAGTCCTTGACCATATACCCGGTAAATGAGCATTCTCGTTAGCGGTGGCGTGGATGTTGCATTCGATTCAACATATTCATATCTAGACAAAAAATATCCAAGATTCCGTGATATGTGGTGGATGGATCCGCGAAAAAATTGTCGATCCATGACTGCGGGATCAAAACCTTCCAGAAAAAAATGATACAGGTTGACATGAAGTGTTCTTTCGTCAATTTGCAGAAAAAACCAATGGATCCAGTTTTGTCGAGCAACGTACCATCCAGGTTGTACACCACACAAAAATTGCAAATACTCGCGTGAAAAGGGAGTGGGAGAAGACAGGTAGGCTCCGCGGTAGGTCAAGATGTCGTACCATTCCGGCATGCTTGATAAGAAATTTAATTTATCTTTTAAGGGAACAAAATCTCGAAAAATCTTGAGTAGAATATCAATGTGCAAGTCCATCAATTGCATCGAAGACATTTTTTCTTACACTCTTAAAAGGGAAATGGGTTCCACAATTTAAGGAAAATGTGAATGAGCTCCCCTCCGTTTTCTTCACATCAACACGTTTTCCACACACAATGCATTTTTATAAGGCGTATAATAATAAAATTGCCATAAAATGAAGAAACAACTTGTTTCTTCAGGCGAGAATTTTCATCAAATGGCCGGGTGCGGCACGAAGACGCAATTTTTATAACAGAAAAAAAAAAAAAAAAAAAAAAAAAAAAAAAAAAAAAAATTTTTTTTTTTTTTTTTTTTTTTTTTTTTTTTTTTTACATTTATTCATCTTGAAGGTTATAGCCAATACGATTAATTTCTTCTTTTGCCTTGTCACACATTTCCAACAAAGACTTTTCTTGCACTTTCCAAGCGTACTCTCGTACTCCTGATCGAAATTTTTTGAAAACGGGATACACGCCATCCGTCTCGACGACAGTTTCGGATGCATGAGTCATTAATCCAAAACAGGTGTCCACTAAATACAACACATACTCTAGACAATAAGAAATCCATTCGTAAGACATATTCTTTGGGAATCGCAACACACAATTCTGGACAAATTCTTCAAGGATATCCAAGGCTTTCGAAACACCCATATTATTCATCAACACCTTATCCACAATGCTTTTCACTCGAGCCAGTTCAACACATCTTTCCCAAGATTTCTGCATGTCTTCGACCGTATTTTGGAATTCCAATTGAGTTTGATAAGTCTTCATCTTTTGAATGTTTATCATAAACCGATTGTATGCATGTTGAGCGTCTCCGAACTGGTACTCGGTATAGCACCTACATTCCATATACGGCATCTTTAAAAACATGTAACGAATAACCATGGGTGAATAACCCTTGGCCAACATTGCTTTCACTGTGACACTATTTTGGGCAGTGTTGGACATTTTGGTACCTTCATTTTCCAAAAGTCCCGTATACACAAAGAAGCGAACCCAGTCTTTTTCTTTAAAGTACACCCGACCTAAAGCCATTTCCTTTTCGTGTTGCATCCATTGTAAATCCACACCTCCCAGTACCAAATCGATCGACTCTTGAAAATGGAAAATGGCCATCGCAGCACAAGCCATATCCCGGGAGGGAACGCCCGTGTGTTGCTTCCCTTGAGTATCGATCCATTTTTTCGATTCGTTCCACATGATAAAATCATTAGTATTCCATTTCTCTTCTTCCGGCAGCATGGTTTCGCGAGACTGGTAATTATATTCTTTGTCAGAAAAGATGGGTCCAAATTTTTCTAAATAGGTTTTGGAATGGAAATAAATGTTGAAATTGCGTGTGAAATAGGCAAACTTTTCAGTCATACACTTTTTCCATACAGTGGCAGTCAAGTCCACGCTTTCAGTCATGCGAGGTGTAAAATGGGCGGGTTGCACGTTCAACAAATCCATGGTTTCAGAGAACTCTTTTTCACACTCTTGGGAACCCTCCAAATCAATTACGTTCATGACTAAACGTACACTATAACCCAAGTAATGGTGTAAAATTCTGCGAAATACATCCATGTAAACATAGGTTCGCGCCTGCCCAAGATGGGGGGCATAGTTGAGGGTGGGGCCACAACAGTAGAGTTTAACGTCGTAGGGATTGGTGGGTACAAACGGTTCAACGGACCGCGTAAGAGCATTATAAAGTTGTAGCTGCTTCATGTTGAAGTGGGAAAACCATGGAAGTGTCACATCTCTTATATTAAAAAAAAAAAAAAAAGAAAAAAAAAAAAAAAAAAAAAAAAATTTTTTTTTTTTTTTTTTTTTTTTTTTTTTTTTTAATTAATTAATTAAATTTTGCAAATTATTTTTTTTTTTTTTTTTTTTTTTAATTAATTAATTAAATTTTGCAAATTATTATTATTTTTTTTTTTTTTTTTTTTTTTTTTTTTTTTTTTAATTAAATTCTGCAAATATTTTTTTTTTTTTTTTTTTTTTTTTTTTTTTTTTTTTTTTTTTTAATTAGTGAAAGCGTTTTCTTTCATAGTAATGGGCCATAGTTCTCACTTCAATCCCAGGACAAGGATATTTTGAAAATCTCGAATTATGTTTATGAATTACATCCATGACAGGTATTCCAGTTTTTAACCATATTCTGGACACATTTAAAAAGCCGCAAGTGTGTTTGAAAAAATTGTACTGGTAACGTCCACGTACACGCAAGTGTATTTCACCTGAAAATTCTGCAGCAATAAACTCACGAAGTTCAAGCAGCCAAGTACTTGCTCGCAATACATATTTGGTGGCTGGTTTAATGGGTAATAGTTTTGAAACTCCAGAATTGTAAAATCGATCCTTGTTTCTTAATCTAGATCGTGTAGAATAAATATCTCTCACAGTCAGCCAGTAATAGTTATGGGGAGAGACTCGAAGTGTGTAAATGTTATTGGAAGATGTCGCAAATGCAATTTCTAGAGGAAATAATTTTCCATCCTCACAATCCATGCAAACAACTTCTGCATATAAAATCATATTCAAGTGATATAAATGAAAACGATTATTTACAATTATATAATAATAATAAAAAAAAAAAAAAAAAAAAAAAAAAAAAAAAAAAAAAAAAACAAGTTAAATTTAGATTCTGCCACTGCAGAATTCAATTTCGCCTCCGATTTAAATTCTATTTAAATTTTTACTTGAATTTAAATTCTCAAAAAAAAAAAAAAAAAAAAAAAAAAAAAAAAAAAAAAAAAAATTTTTTTTTTTTTTTTTTTTTTTTTTTTTTTTTTTTTTTGAGGTTGTTTAGAAGGATGACCCCATTTGGAATGCAATGAACTAACTTCATTTTTCTTGTATTTATTAATGCAATAGCAAACAGAACAACGGGAAATACCCAAATGATTAACAGTTTCTCTCTGAAACATTGGAATTGTAGAATAATAAAGAGATACAATTTGACGTGCTACTTCTTCAGTGACTCGATTCCTAAAAAATGGATTTTTTCTTTAGTTTAAACACTTTTTTTATTCACTTCGATAAAAATGAAATGCATTTTAACAATAAAATTACATGAATGTGTCGTTTTAATGTCCAGATTAAGAAAAAGTGGGCTACAATTTTTGGAGACGACACTTTTTAGCTTGTCTGAAAGAAATAGCATCAAAGGCTAAAAAAAAAAAAAAAAAAAAAAAAAAAAAAAAAAAAAAAAAATTATTTAATAACAAAATTAACATTTAATAAACATTTAATAAAATTATACAATTAATTAAATTGTATTTCAATTTGTAAAAAAAAAAAAAAAAAAAAAAAAAAAAAAAAAAATTTTTTTTTTTTTTTTTTTTTTTTTTTTTTTTTTTTTTTTTTTTTTTTACAAATTGAAATACAATTTAATAAAAAACAAACCAAAGTTATGGAATAATATATAAAGTTATGGAATAAAATATTTTTATTCAACAAATGTAAAGATAAAATATTTATTGTATAATTTGTTACAATAGTTCTTATGAACTATTTCCATGACATTTATGCCAGTATGCCAGGTCCGCAAGTATTATGTCTGAAAAATTGATACTGGAAACGTCCTTCTTGAACCTCCTTTTTTTCTTCGTTTGACATTCCGTGAGATTCACGTCGGCTTGATTCCTTTTCGTAGCGTCTTTTGCCAAATTATGCGCTAGATGGTCGTGTTTCTCGTGTTTGTTCCTCGTTTGACATTCCGTGAGATTCACGTCGTCTTGACTCCTTTTCGTAGCGGCTTTTGCCAAATTATGCGCTAGATGGTCGTGTTTCTCGTGTTTTCTTGCTCGTCTCCTCCTTCTTTTTTTCTTCGTTTGACATTTACTGAGATTCACGTAGGCTTGACTCCTTTTCCTAGCTTGACTCCTTTTCCTAGCGGCTTTTGCCAAATTATACGGTTGATAGTCGTGTTTTCTTCCTCGTCTCCTCCTTTTTTTCTTCGTTTGGCATTCATTGAGATTCAGGCCAACCGCACCCTGGGTCGTGGCGGCTTTATCCAACGTATCTGCTTGAAGGTCATGTTCCACGTGTTGTCTCTTTCTTCCTTTTCGCGTATCCCATAGATTGAAATTCACCTTCACGTCGATCCTTCCGCGGGTCGTGGCGGCTTTTGCCAATTTATCCGCTAGGTGGTTGTGAGCATGACCATCGTGAGCTTTTACCCAATGCATGTGCACCTGAACATTCGTCTCTTTTATCAAATCTTTAATCTCAGCTAGCATCCGGTTCCGACACTCGAATCTGCTGAAGTGTTCAAGCCAGTACATCGCATCTGTATAGATATCAATTTCACTAAACTCCCTTTCATATGCGTCCATAATCGCTTCCTTGATTGCATAGAGTTCGGCTGCAGAGCTTGGTGTCTTATTAAAAAGGCGAAATATTTTTCCCGCTATGATTATTTTATTGACCACAACGATGAACGCGCATCCGACACGGTTCTTTGACTTCTTGGATCCGTCCGTGTAATAAGAACACGTTGTCTGTGGAGTAAGGTCCTTCGTCCATGGGATCCGACCAATTTGTTCTGGATGGTCATAAGGACGCCAGAGGTCAGTGTTGCCATTTTTGAACTGTCGCCACCTGACCCGGGCCATCTTGTTGTGGACGGGGGACAGGACAAAATCGTGCTATCACCTGAATAACGTACAGGACTGTACGCAAAGTCAACTCGTCTCTACTGCAACATTGCCGGTGATCAAGACAGTATCCTTTCTGGAGCAATGTGCCGACACGTCCATCCAATGAAACACTGGGAGGGTTCAATGAAATATGGATGTACCAAACTGAATCCAAAAAATGTCAGCGAAAAGCGACGCAAGTAAATCTTTTTCCAGGCATCTTTAACAAAATCCAACAGAGTGAGACTTCCCTGTATATTTAGAGTCGCAGTTGTAAAATTGTCAAAGGTAATCCAGCACAAGCAGGCAGGCACGAGCAACGCGAAGGAAGAAAGTCGAGTGAAAGAGATACAGAATTCACAGCTTTATATAGCAAAGTTAAAAAAAAAAAAAAAAAAAAAAAAAAAAAAAAAAAAAATTTTTTTTTTTTTTTTTTTTTTTTTTTTTTTTTTTTTTTTTTTAAATAGTATTAGAATTTTATTTTAGATCTATTGATATGAAATATATTTAGAGAATTATATTCTTTAAATATACATCATACAGTACTTTATTCTAATATATTTTATCTCTATTATAACTTGATTAAAAAAAAAAAAAAAAAAAAAAAAAAAAAAAAAAAATTTTTTTTTTTTTTTTTTTTTTTTTTTTTTTTTTTTTTAATGGTATTAGAATTTTATTTTAGATCTATTGATATGAAATATATTTAGAGAATTATATTCTTTAAATATACATCATACAGTACTTTATTCTAATATATTTTATCTCTATTATAACTTAATTATAAAATACATTATAATACTAAAAAAAAAAAAAAAAAAAAAAAAAAAAAAAAAAAAAAAAAAAAAAAAAAAAAAAAAAAATTTGCAATTTTTTTTTTTTTTTTTTTTTTTTTTTTTTTTTTTTTTTTTTTTTTTTTTTTACGTGTAATCTGTCTTATTTTCTTCACAGCATGTTTCACATCTCCAGTTATGATACGTGTGTTTTAAGCACAGCTTTTTGTCATTATTTAAATTTTTTAATATTAAATGCTTACCATCTTTTTTAATATACTGTTGTCCTTTCAATATGTTGAATGCATCGTTGACGGGTATCAGATAGCTTTTATAGACCAGTCGATCATCTTTCCAATTTTTAATTTTAACAGTCGATGTATAGGGTTGGGTAAAAGAATCAAAATATCGATATCTTCGCAAATCTTTTACATTTTTTACGAAAAAATAATATTGGGTGTATTCCTGTTGATCACACCCTTTAAATTTCACTTGTTTAAGAGGGTATTTATCAATATCTTCCTTTGTACATGAAAAACGGTATCCCGTCTCTTCTCGAAATTCTCTGTAGGCGTTCTTAAAGCACTGTAGCCGGTTTTTCGGAAATTTTGAAACCGCCAACTGTCCATGAGGATAATCATACATATCTTCAAAAATTTTCCCATGTTTAAAGCGTAAATAATCTAACTGATCATTTTCGTTCAAAAATGGTAAACATTCTTTTTCAAAAAAATCTTGCAGTCGATTCCATGGATTTTGATCGTAGTAATCATGTTTGATACCTTGATCATTTAAAAACATGTAAAAATTTTGAATGCAGTACGGCACTTTACGTTTAATAAGCATGACTTTGTTATCTTTCGTAATCACTATTAAACCGTAAGAAACAGCAAATTTGTTGCGGCAACACATTCTGTAAACTCTTAAATACTTGCTTCAATGAGGACAAATTGATATTTTTGAAAATGATAGTCTTATTCTGATAGTCTAGTCTGACATAAAGTCTTATAATTTTAAAGTCGAGAAAAATGTATAACAATTTATAGTTGAAAGTTTTGTTTTAGAATGTTACATTTCTACTTACTTTTAATGTATTTTTTTCTTTTAGGTAAGTACCCACTTTTTGCATCCATCGAATCCATAATGTAAGTAATTGTTTTGATTATTTTAAGAGTGATTTCACACTGTTAGGAGTGATTCCACTGGTCAGGCTGCTCTTCCACAATCGGTTCGGCATTTCGCTCTCGCTCACTGTTTGGATTGTCTCCCCCTTCCGGACGAGCGTCTCCCCCATCGCTATTCTCATCCTCATCGTTTGATCCCTCTTCACCTTCCGGACTCTCGTCACCATCACTCTCCTCCCCATCACTCTCTTCATCGCCGTTGTTTCCACCATCTTTGTCCCAAGTAACAAAATCAGGTCCATTGTGTTTACATATTTTACACCTCAGCACGTAATCTCTGGCCAGTGAGTAAAAAAACTCTTCTGGATCAGCTATTTCTTCTTCACAGTTACAGGGGTCTGAACGTATATAGGGTGAATCGGGTAAACTTCGAATACAGGAAGAGAGGTGCCATCCATATCGATAGTTGTACTTAATTTTGATATTGGCATCCGGCCGATGAAGGGCAGCCAGATGAAACTTGAGTATTTTGTAATACGTTGCATATTTTTCAAATCGTTGCACTTCTTTTGCAACGCGACCTTCAGATAGAATAGGTAATTTTTTATAGAACGTTTCCGAGTCATCTTCTGGAGACAAGTTGATTAATTTCTGCCACTCTGTCATACTTGATTACTGTGAGTAACAAAACGGTTGAAAAATGTTTCAACTATATACGTTAAAAATCGATAAAAAATTTCTGGTCCTAAGACTATCTCAAGAACAAACAGAAAAATGGTAGTTGCTAAAAAAATGAGATTAAATACAACAAAAACTGGAAGGGCAACAAAAAAAAATGTTAAAAGATGTAACACTGTATCAAACATTTCGCTAGTAAAAGAATCTACCATCATGGAACCTTTCCTTAAATACTCTCATAAAAAAAAAAAAAAAAAAAAAAAAAAAAAAAAAAAAAATATTTTTTTTTTTTTTTTTTTTTTTTTTTTTTTTTTTTTTTATAAAATGTTTAATTATTCTGATTGCGGTATACAAACACGATAATGTTTCAGCATAATAATTTTATCGTGTTGTGGTGGTATCGTTGCTCTTTCCTGTTCCAGTTCACATTTAAGTAGTAAAGTTCCATTTCCACAGCACTGACGGTGAGAAAAACTGGCTAAAGCCAGTTCTCTTTCAAATGTATCCCTTTCCTTTTGCAACGCGTATATTTTCTCTTTCAACTCACATAATTCCAATTTCAAACGAGACACTTGTTTTTTCAAAATGTCTCTTTCTGAATAGATATCACCCGATCTTGAACAATTATATTTTGGTCTTTCAAAATTACTCAATCTTTCTAAAATATTATATTTTGGTCTCTCAAAATAATCGACTCCTTTAAAAGAATCATACATTTGTCTAAAAAAAAAAAAAAAAAAAAAAAAAAAAAAAAAAAAATTTTTTTTTTTTTTTTTTTTTTTTTTTACATTTCTTAAACAAAAGTATTTTACTCTAATATAATTTATCTCTACTATAACTTGATTATAAAATATGATACATAATCATTAAAAAAAAAAAAAAAAAAAAAAAAAAAAAAAAATTTTTTTTTTTTTTTTTTTTTTTTTTTTTTTTTTTTTTTTTTAACCCTATTTATTGGGTTATCTTGTTCCGTTCTCTCCTTCAAACTTCATTCCTTATCTTATCATGCCTCAGAGCAATTATGTGTTACTCAACTTAAGAGAAAAGTTACAGACTTACAACTATCGAACCAATATTTTGCATTTCCAAATGGTTGCACGTCGTTTCAACAGTCGATTGCATTTTCTTTTAAACAGCAATGAAGAATTTCATCTCAATGACTGTATTTGGTCACTCAAAAATGCACCATGTGGTCCTGATACATGTCACTGTCATTCTGTATTTGCTAATCCCGAAGTTTTTATCGAAGATCGAATGATGTATCCTGAAAAATCTATACCTATTTCAAATATGCATCGGATGCAACTGCGAATCCCGAACAAAAAATACAAATCATTGGTTCTGGATGATCAAGATGAAAGTTTAATTGAATTTTACCAATATCGTGTTTTGGATTTAGAAAACATTAGTAGATGGTATGAAATGTACAAATGTAAGAGAAATGCACTACAGTTTCAAGTGAAAGTGAGAGAAATGAACATAGAAGAAGAAATTGACGCAATATGTAATGCAGAGAGCAAAGAGTGGCACTTGACAGATTGTATTAGAAGTGTGAAATGGAATTTGGGACCGGATACTTGCCACTGTCAGAGCGCTATGGTTGATGGTTGGAGGTATTTAAGTGAAAGATATAATTATATAGATTGGAAAAACATTGAAAAAAAGAAACATATGAAAAAAGTTCCGAAAAATTTCAAAATCAAAATGTAAAAAAAAAAAAAAAAAAAAAAAAAAAAAAAAAAAAAAAAAAAAAATTTTTTTTTTTTTTTTTTTTTTTTTTTTTTTTTTTTTTAAATAAAGATTGAGAAATGCCGGTTCAGTGCGAAGATTATCCTATTGGAACAAATTTAAGTTTATTAAAAGATCATGCTGCTGGAAGACCACCCTTCCCCATCGGTTCGTACATGCCCTATCATTGCAATTTCGGCTATAAACTCCTTGATAGCTCTTACAGTAAAAGGGGTCCCGCATTTACTTGTAAGTACGATGGTAAATCTGCAATATGGGAAATAGATGCGCCATGTGTCCCGATCACTTGCGGTGATCCAGGGCAAGTGGCTCACGCAACGAGAACAGGTTCGGATTTTACATTTCAAAGTGAAGTGAAATATCAGTGTAAGGACGGTTATGAAATGACAGGGGACAAATCTCTATTTTGTGATGAAGATGGAAAATGGGTTCCATCGATTGACAGAGTACAATGTAAACCATCATCTCCTTCGGGTGTTCAAAGTTCAGCCAGCTATATATTTTACGCTTTCCCAATCCTGTTACTTACTCTAATTATGTTTATTTTCCCAATTATCTGAAAAAAAAAAAAAAAAAAAAAAAAAAAAAAAAATTTTTTTTTTTTTTTTTTTTTTTTTTTTTTTTTTTTTTAATAACGTATTTAAATATATTTTATAATATAAATATTTTATCTTTACATCTGTTGAATAAAATAATTTACTACATAACTGTATTATAAAATATTTTTATAATACAGTTATGTAAGTACAGTAAAAAAAAAAAAAAAAAAAAAAAAAAAAAAAAAAAAAATTTTTTTTTTTTTTTTTTTTTTTTTTTTTTTCAATTTAAAATGTTTGCACAGCTTGGAGAGCTTCCTCGAGGCTTTTGCACAAGGATTCCAAACTCTTTTTCCGATCAAACTCTTCTTTACAATCTTTGGTAATAATTTCCTTGTCGACCGATATCAACATTTTCCCTAACAAATTCCCTTTCACAAAATCCATCACATCTTTCACTAGAAAATATAAAATGTATTTATAAACGGTATCTTCAATATGCTTTTGTTGAATGCTCATATACTTTTCAATAATTTTAGCCAAAGTATTCGCATTGGCTTTGGCCGATTTATTGGCTTCAATACTTTCCATGGCTTCTGCCACATCCTCTAACGCCGCTTGTGTTTTAGAATCGGATTTATTTGGTTTATTTCCCCATAATTTGATGGGATATAAAGATTTATGGGCTTCCACGTCTGGAAAGGAAAAGTCTCGGTGACACGTGTTGACAAAGTACATTTCCGCTTTTAAATGCTTTTCGAGCGTTTGTTTGGTTTCTGTTCCGGCTTCTGCTATCAATTGTCGTAATAGAAACAACAGTTCCTTTCTAAAATGGGGATAGTCTTTTAACACGAGGGAGACCTCCTCGGCTGTCGATTCGAGCATCTGAGCAATCTCATTCACCAATTGATTTAAAGGATCCATATACAGTGTGAGCAATTGATTGGCGACCGTTTCTAACGCCAAAGAGGACATGGTGAATCCGGTGCGAACACCTTGTAAATTGGCGATAATAGTCAACAGGGTTTCCTGACTCGGGATCGTGGGCAAGGGTAACTGATGGATGGTTTTGTACAGTTTGTAATTCATGAGGGCCCCGGCGGATAGACCTTGAGTCGAAACAGAAGTGGAATGCCCAAACACAACCGTTTGAAATTGCTCGATAAACGGTTGCGTCAAGTGTATCATAAAAGCATGTAACCCCGAAGCTTCTTCCATGTTAAAATTTCTCAATTTTTCGTGAAGAGCGGTCCAATCCTGGCGCGTTTTCTTTAATTTCTCAGAAAGTTGATTCCGCACGGTAGGTAAATATTCCTTAATATGCGCTACCAGTTGCTCATGGAGTGTTTTTCTTAAAAAGAGCGTCCCCATCCGATGAGCGAGTGGTTTATAGCAGGGTACCGAGGAAAAGAATTGAGTTTCTTTCTCCAAACTGTAATGAATATCTTTTCCACTTTCAATATCTTTTTGACTCCGGTTCAAGACGCCAATATAACCGCGTTGAAGGGGAATCACTTTATTTTCTAAAACCTCTCGAGCATCGGTCCCCTCATCCATTAAATCTAATTTGGTCAGCACACCAATGGTGCGAACGCGTTGAGGGTCTACCGTATGGGCAATCTCCAACGCATCGGAACTCGCAATATCTTGATTGGCGGGTGTCACGGCCAAAATGAGACAATTGGGTTGAGAAATATATTCCAACACCATGCTGCGAATTTCTTTAATGCACGTTTCGGACTGGTTGTCGACGGCCACGTGAATCAAACCCGGGAGATCGACCAGCGTCGATTTGAGTACATGAGGGGCATAAATTTTAAGGGAAATGGGTAACGAGCTAAATCCAACCGGGCCAGGATTGCGATTCGTTTCTTCCACAATTTCCTTTCGGACATCACGAAAATGGGTAAACTTGACATTCGGTTTATGTAAAAAGGTAGCATATTCCTCTTGGCTAGGAATGAGTTGCACGACCGTGGGTCTTCGCGTCACCACACCCGTGCCCCGAGGCAAAAATTCGCGCCCGACAATACTTTCTAGAGTACTACTTTTACCGGCGCTCTGGGATCCTACGACAGCAATTTGGGGTAAGGAGATTTCGAAAGGTACCCCACTCTCGGCCAATTTATCTTGAAGCTGATTCACAATACCAATTAAATCCTCCTCGGCTGACATGGGTGACAACCCTTGTTTAAAAAAAAAAAATTTTTTTTTTTTTTTTTTTTTTTTTTTTTTTTTTTATATATTTTATAATATGAATATTTTATCTTTACATCTGTTGAACAAAAATATTTTACTTTATATCTTTATTATAAAATATTTATGTTATAAAATAAAAATACTATTAAAAAAAAAAAAAAAAAAAAAAAAAAAAAAAATTTTTTTTTTTTTTTTTTTTTTTTTTTTAAATAAATAATATTATAGATATTTAAATATATTAAAATAATATATATTAATATATATAATATAATATATATATGTATATATATTAAATATTTTAATATAATATATATTAAAATAATAAGATATTAAAAAAAAAAAAAAAAAAAAAAAAAAAAAATTTTTTTTTTTTTTTTTTTTTTTTTTTTTTTTTTTTTATAAATAATATTATAGATATTTAAATATATTTTATAATATGAATATTTTACCTTTACATCTGTTGAACAAAAATATTTTACTTTATATCTTTATTATAAAATATTTATGTTTAAAAAAAAAAAAAAAAAAAAAAAAAAAAAAAAAAAAAATTTTTTTTTTTTTTTTTTTTTTTAAATAAATAATATTATAGATATTTAAATATATTAAAATAATATATATTAATATATATAATATAATATATATATGTATATATATTAAATATTTTAATATAATATATATTAAAATAATAAGATATTAAAAAAAAAAAAAAAAAAAAAAAAAAAAAATTTTTTTTTTTTTTTTTTTTTTTTTTTTTTTTTTTTTTTACATTGTACTATTGCTTAATGTTAAAAGATATTCTTCCGTTTTATTCATACTTATTTTTAACAATTCTTCTACATTTGCAATATCTGTCACTCTATCTATCTCTTGGGTCTCGACTGACAAATCTAGTTGCACATAGTTCATATATATTTGAAGTAACACATTGTTTCGTGCTTGTGTACTTATTCTTTCTAAAAGTTCTAGTTTTTGTTTCAACTTGTTTACGAGTTCCTCGTCTCTGGGCAAACGGTTTTGCAACTGTTTCCATTTTAATAAAAAAAATTCTTTGTATAACGCTAAAAATAAATTTACAATTCGTATTTCTGTAAAATTGTTCTCCAGTTTCACTTTCTTTCCACTACACACGCCCAATTCTTCCACCTGTCTTTTTTCCTTCATTTTAAGCCGTTTCAAGTCCCGCAAAAAATTTTCTTTTGGCGTCTCGCGATTTAAATCGAGGTCTGTCAGCCAGCTTTGGTACAGACATTCCCATTCATCACTTTTTTGTTGTTTAATTTCAGTAACAAATTGTTTTTTGGACGTTGTTCTTTCTAAATTCAATTCGTCCAACCAACTAGTATACATCTGATTCCACTCTTTCTCTTTTATTTCCAAACTATATTGGATGGCTTGACTGAAATAAAATTCGAGATCGGTTTGAAACTTTGGGTAGGGTACCGTGGGAGATTGCACGGGAATATTGTGTTGGTTCAGCACGTCTTGAAATTTTGTTTGAACATGTGAAATTATCGTGTCCAAAGGAGTCTCAAAATAGGGTTCCAACTGGCGCTCTAAATTTTGATAGTTGAAATGATTCTGTTTATACATTTGAAAAAGGTTACTATTCGTAAAGTCGGTATAAAAATTATTTTTATCCAGTTCTATATGAAATTCTTGGGCCAGCTTTTGACAATCTCTTGTCAGTGGGTCATAGAATTTCAGCGGTTGAATTTTGGATTTCCTTTCACTATTCAAAGGCCTTTCTTCCAGTTTTTGGATGTAATAAAACAACCATCCATCGTCCTGGCTGTATTCCTCCGCTTTTTGTTTTAATGACTGGAGTATCCTGGGCAAGCATTCGATGGATTTCGTTCCATGTAAACTTTTGGCTGTCTCTTTTAAAAGAGTATACCTCTGTATAAATTTTTGGTACCAGTCGCACTTGTTGGGAAATGGGCCAGGGACTAGATCGGGTGCGAGTTGCATCAATTCGGTAATGATTTTGTCGTTGGCCTTATAATTATGGACAATTTTTTTCAGGATTACAAGGCCTGATTCCAACCAATTGGTTTGATCCGTTACCACTACACAGTCGGACAGAATGTCTTTTAATAAATTGAGATTAATCTCTACATTTTTAGAATTCCAAAATACTTTTCGGAACGCAATGTACTTTTCCAACAGGGTGGATTTATCCTCGGGAAACTGTTGCTCAATATTCTGGAAGATTTGAGCATAGGCGGGTAAACTTTTATGAAGTTTTAACACTTCTTGGGCAAAGTGTTCCGGTTTGACTTGCACTTGATGCATTTCCTGTTTGATTTGTTCCAGTTGGTTCTTGAAACACGCCAGCAGCCGTAAATCTTGGGTTAAACGGTTAACAATGTCGCTCTCCTGTCCATAATAGTTTGTCAACACTCTGAGAAGGACCCGGTCTGAGGATGTGTCCTCAGACGCGTCTAAACAGGACTCGTTTTGGAACACGTCGAAACTGGGTTTAGTTTTAAACGCTTCGGACTCGCTTTCAGACTCGTCGGAATAGGGTTCTTTTTTGATGGTTTGCAGAAAACAAGACTTTTTTTCATTCGCGTCGAAATAAGGATTATAGGGTGGCTGAGAACAAAAATCATTTTCGAATTTGCCGTGATTGGGTTCATTTTTGAATTCTTCCTCGTAACAAGACTTGTCTTTAGATTCATCTGGCTCCGTTTTGGGTGGCTTCATTTGAAACACTTTTTGTTGCAGTAGTCGGTTTTCTTCTCGACATTTCTGCAACTCTTGTTCCAGATCCTGTTTTTCTTGATCGCATCGCCCTAGTTTTGCTAAAAGATTCTGACGGGCCTCATCACACTGTGTCAATTGCTGTTGAAGTTGAGAATTCTTCTCTAGCAAGTCGTCCTGTGCGCTCGACATGTCAACATACATGCTGGTGTCCTCTTCTGCACAGTTTGACCTCGAGCGACTGTTTGTTGTTATCGCCGCTGCATAACCTTGCACCATTTCTTGAAACCTGTTCTGTAAATCTTGAATATATTCCATAAATTTGAAGTCTTTCTCTTGATCCGCACCGTGTAGATCTGCAATTTGCTTTTCGAGTCTCTCTTTCTGCTCTACTAATTGCCTCATTTCGTTTTGCAATGCTTCGTGAAATTGATTGTGAGTCTTATTCAATAAGTCCTTCAACTTTTGATTCTCTTGTTGACAGGCAGCGATGTGTTTCTGATATTCCGTGTTTTGGGATTGTAATAAATCCCGTTGGGCGTGACATGCCTGTAAACTTCTTTGACACGCTTCTAATCGATCCTCTTTTGTCTCGTTCCGACACGAGTCCACCGTTGTGGGCGAGGGCGGCGAGGGCAGATGGCAAAGTCTGATGATAAAGTCTAAAAAGCTTCTACTTTGCCAAAAAAGCGCCGAATGTTGCGTCAACAGCGGTTGACTCAGGAGAAAAGCTTGCGTTAAATCCTGTTTCATTTCGCGTGTCAGTGTTTGCAAAGCATTCAGGGCCAGATTGTCGTCTGGATCTCGCATGCGTTTCAACAAACACTCGACTAACGTTTTAAAAATCATCTTGTTTCATTTTTTTCTTCCTCTAATCCCAAATGAATGGTTCGCTTGCGACCGCGTTTCATTTCCTCTGTCACATGGTCATTGATTTCAAACGTGTATCGGACCCCCGGTTCGACCAACAAGAGGAGGCGGCGTTTGTCGGTCGCATGATAATGTAACAGCTCGGCATGCACCAAATGCTTCCAGTGCAAGGTATTGAGGACCATGTCCGTTGGCCGCTTCGGATCGGGTAAAGACCAATAAGCCATGTTTAAGAGCGTGCATAACGTTTTCTTTTGACTTTTAAACAGTTGGGGAACATTGACCCACTGACAATCTTCCACATCCATAATCCAGTTGGAGAGTTCCTTCTCGGCAACATCTGCCCGACTGTACACATATTCCACATACTCATCGGTTCGATCGGGATATTTGGCCAAATATTTCATCGCAGGACACGCGGTGCTTTTGTACTGTTCCAATTTTTTCACTTTGCGGTAAATGGAATATTTTTGGGGATCGCGACACCGGTAGTTGGCTTCCAGCAGCGTCTCGACCCATACGATCCATCCTTCCGAGTGCTTCCCGTTTTCCGTGGGGACTTGAAACGGTCGCGTCCGTAATCCAAACAGCGTTTCCCAGACATTGTCCAAAATGACCTGCGTCATAAATCGAATCAAACCATTGGCTTTTTTCTGAAATCCTCTCAACACCTTCTCCTCGTGATCCGACCGCTGATACACGTAGCGTTTTCGGGTCAGAATGAGTAACCGTTGGACCCGTTGTTCAAATTTGATTTCAATGTGGGGTAAATTGAGAAACGTATTCAGTGGGTCACAGTCGTCTTGGGGCCATCGATGCACCATCAGACTATCCGTATCGGCATAACATACGGTATACTGGGCATTTTTTAAAAAATGAAACGAGCCCAAGAGTTGGTAACGGCACAAGGTGACGGTGATGATGGCAATGGCAATGTAGCTTAACGGGGAGTCTTTGTTGCCCATGACCCCGTAAAGGGAATTGATTAAGATTTTGATACCGAGTTGCACGTTATAATGGTACACATCCTGGGTCTTTTTCCATTCGGCTTGATGGTACTGACGCAATTGAATAAAATGTTGCACAATTTTAGGTAAAAAAGCTTCTGTTTGCCGGTTAATCACCATCACAAACTCATCGCGCTGGGGATCCCAGGCGGGATAAGAAAAACACGATTCGGTCGCCCGAGTTGTGTTGAAATCGAGCGTCGAATGGTGTCGATAGGGGATGGCGGTCAGGGAATGCACGGCCGGGGTGGCGCGCCATTCGTCTCGCGTCAGAATGGTACACGTCCCATAACACAAATTATTGCTCAGCAAGGTACTCGGATACATGCTCGCAAAATCCAACACCGACACATCTTCGAAAATGTGTTGAGGATAACAAAAATTGAGCGCTCCCTGATATGTTTTTTGATTTTGCAGCAGACTTTGATGTTTCGAATCGTCCAGCGTAAAAAATTTCGGATGAATCACGTAGCCCAGTCGCGTGCCATAACTTTTAAATAATTCCAGCAAATAGCGCGAATTACCGAAATGGAGCGCTTCTACGGCACTGAGGGCCGTAAAATTGGCCCGTACCACCAAAAAAGACATCACGTGTTCCTTTTCAAAAATGCGGTACACCAATTCGGAATCCTTTAAACAATAGTCTAAATACGTGCGAAACGTACCAAATTGGGAGGGGAGCATGGGAGGACAGAGTTTCTCCATGCATCGTTCCACATTGTCTTCTTCAAACAAGTCTCGGGACAAAGGCGTGTGCCGATACCAGCTCGCAATACCGGTCGATTTGACTTGAACTTTGGTCTCTCCTTTCAATTTGACGCGGGCCACATCATCCAACTTGTATGTGGGACAATCATAATGGGAAAACGTTTTCACATAGGCGTACAGATCGAGCGTGAGTTTGTGTTGGTAAGACACCACCACAGTCGTACCCACATGGGAGGACCGATAACGATTCAGCAAAGAGTACAGTTTTAACCAAAGGAGCCTGGAAAAAATGCAAGGAAAATCAAACCCATTGATATTGTAGCCGGTAATAATTTGAACATTCTCCAAAAGCGAGTGAAAATGAATCAGCATCTCCGCTTCCGTTTGAAAACCCAGCGCATACCCGGGTAAAGGTTGATCAATACCCTCGGGGAGCGTATAGAGGAGCCATTTTTCCACATGGTGCCGATTCCACTTGACCAGACTCATCATCACGATGCGATCGGAAGGATGGTAACCCATGGGGATATGGTGGCCTTCCAGGGAGACTGATTCCAAATCAAAAGCGGCAAACATCCAGTTGGGAGCCTCTTTGCGGTCGGGAACCATTTGCAAAGACTCGAGGAGCTGCTGAGAAGAACCGACTTCATACCATTGATAATAAAAAGAAAACGTATTGTATCGGGAACAGAGATCAATGTAAATGCGAATCAACCAATCGTCCGGATCATAATAACTCAATTTGTAACGATGAAAGAGTCGTCCAATATTTTTAATGCAAGCGGTCGTATACACTTTATAAAAAGGTTTCGAACGATAGTCTAGTTTGCCTCGGGCAAGCCTGTCCTCAAAATAGGGTAAAATTTTTTTCGCATCGCCCAGACGTTGATAAAGGACTTTATGTCCGGGAAAATGGTGTTGGATAGACTGGACCACTTTATCAATTCGATTCGTACAGACACCAATCCACCCTTCATACAATTTGACCACACTGTGTTCTTGGCCCTCTTCATTGAGAAAAGTAATTTGAATTTGTTGAATATTTTTAAAAGTACGGAGGCGCTCCCAACGAATAGAATAATACATGACAATGCGTTTATAATATAAATATTTTTCTTTACATAGGTTGTTATGAAATGAAATATGTTTGAGACTATTATTATTACTAAATATATTTAAATACCTACACTACATAAAAAAAAAAAAAAAAAAAAAAAAAAAAAATTTTTTTTTTTTTTTTTTTTTTTTTAATATAGTGTAGGTATTTAAATATATTTTATTCTAACATATTTTATAACAGATGTAAAGATAAAATATTTCAATTATAAAATGTATTACAACTATTAAAAAAAAAAAAAAAAAAAAAAAAAAAAAAAAAAAAAAAAATTTTTTTTTTTTTTTTTTTTTTTTTTTTTTTTTTTTTTTTTTTTACACATGGATTTTTATGAAATAGATTCAGAATTTTACTCTTCGATGGTTGACAATCTATCTTCATGTACAGTACGTTCATCATTGTTTTCAATTTCCCATGGTTTGGGGTTTTTTGCTGCACAAACGTTTTCTTCAGACTGAACTTCATATTTCTTAGTCACATCTCCAAGTGGCCTTCTAACTTTAATTGTTGCAGTTGGATACGATTCCATAGACGGATTCAAACGTTCTCTAGAAGTGATCTTGGACGCACGCACAACTCTTTCTTTTTCTCGAGAATCAGATTCAAACAAACCATAAGAACTGATACCAAACATTGGATCACTCGCAATTTGGTAACTGTCAGATGAACGAGGAATGTAAGTAAAACTAGCTTTCCGATGAGGGGACTTCCTGCCACTCTTTTGAAGACAAGTTGAAAAAACATGTGAAGATCCCATGGTAAAAGTTAATACGAGGCAATGAGAGTGAGAATCTATTGAGCACCGTGTTATATATAGGGTGAAAAAAAAAAAAAAAAAAAAAAAAAAAAAAATTTTTTTTTTTTTTTTTTTTTTTTTTTTTTTTTTTTTTTTTTTTGAGGAGGGGGTTGTTTTCTATAAAAAGAGACATTTGTGACTCACAGCGTTAAAGATGCTGTTTAGATTATTTTCATCCGATCGCCAACTTTTTTTCAGCATTCCTGGAGTCATTGGCCGAAATGGGAAAGTTTATTTTTATGCGGAGAAGATAGCGATGTTTATCGGACAACAAGATATTGAACTCTGGGCAAATGAATATTCTACCTGCAGATTGGGTGAAATTTTCCCAGACTCTGGCGAAATCTTAAAAAATATTTGGATGATTGAGAAAACAGCCCTCATTCATTTTTTGGGATATCACATGCTTTTGGGAGGAGCGGAAAAAGAAGAAAGACTCTACACGTTGCTGAAATATAGTCATTTTCGTTCCATTGGACAGGTCCGAAACTTTTACCATTTAGAAGCGTGTTATGCGCCCAATGGAAGGTTGTTGGACGAACATTTGACAGAACTCCAAGCAAATTCAAGAAATTGAAACCAAGAAGAGAAAGGAAAATCTGCATTAAGTGAAGTTGTTACTAGAAAATATGCTATTCATCTTCATAAGCGTCTTCATGGTATTGGTTTTAAGAAAAGAGCTCTCAGGGTAAATCAAGAGATTCGCAAGTTCGGCGAGAAGCAGATGGGGACACCTGATGTTTGAGTTGATACCCGTCGAAATATGTTTATATGGTATAAAAAGTTAGAAATGTACCTTACAGAGTCCAAGTTCAACTTTCCCGTAGAAGAAACGAAGATGAAGATTCCATTCATAAACAATCCCTTCTAAATAAGTTTATATGGTCTAAAGGAATTAGAAATGTACCTGACAGAGTCCAAGAAACGAAGATGAATTTTCCATGTACATTTTTAAAAGTTTTTATAAAAAATATTATGTATAGTTTTAAGTATATTCGATGATATAAAGATATGTATAAAGATACATATATGTAAAAAAAAAAAAAAAAAAAAAAAAAAAAAAAAAAAAAAAAAAAAATTTGGTAATTTTTTTTTTTTTTTTTTTTTTTTTTTTCAGTTGTAATATATTTTGTAATTGAAATATTTTATACATCTGTTATAAAATATGTTATAATAAAATATATTTGAATATCTATATTGAAAAAAAAAAAAAAAAAAAAAAAAAAATTGGTAATTTTTTTTTTTTTTTTTTTTTTTTTTTTTTTTTTTTTTTCAGTTGTAATATATTTTGTAATTGAAATATTTTATACATCTGTTATAAAATATGTTATAATAAAATATATTTGAATATCTATATTGAAAAAAAAAAAAAAAAAAAAAAAAAAAAAAAAAAAAATTTTTTTTTTTTTTTTTTTTTTTTTTTTTTTTTTTTTTTTTTTTTTACACCATCCATTGCATTTTTATGGACTCATCTCCTGGATTCCGCTTGCTGTTTTTCATCGCACATTGAATTTCTTTTTTCATAGGCCACGACACCATACATTGTTCTGCAATCTGAAACGCCCACCATGTATTCACAAATTTTCTTTTGTAAAGAACCAATAGGATGCGATAGACAATTAGCCACGCGTTTACGACCATCAACACCCACACTAAAATGTAGAGGGTGAAAAATATTTTTCGGTATATGCTGCACAACGGTAAAATACAATTGAGCTTATTTTCCGACACGCCGCTGCCATGATGATACTCGAAATAACACATCCCGTCGTCTGGAAATATTTTGTAAATGGCTCTCCAGGACCAGTGGAAACGACTCCAGAGATGATTGAAAAATACATTCGATATACTGATAAGCCATACTAAATACACTATATAAAACATTTCCAACGCAATCGTTTTAAAAAATATAAAATTTCCTTGCGTTTCTCGAATCATTTGAATCATGTCATTAGGTTTTTCTGCCAAATTTTCGAGTTGCCGGAGATAGTTCCCGTAATGTTGGGACCAGAAGGAATAAGGAAAATGAAATCCAAACGCCAATAACACTAAATAAACGGGTACCCATTGATAATAATCATGATAGAGAGTGGGATGACCCGGGTCTAGTGTAAACGTTCCATTAATGTAACATTTGATATCCATAAAACTTTGCGAAAACTGTCGATTGTCGTTTAAACACTCTATACTGTTTCCAAATAAAAAACGAATCATGGTCAGACCTGTACAAAAGGTCAAAATATTTCGAACGTAGACATGGTAGAGGGTTAAAAAGACACTATAACTCGCCTCTTGTTGAGTATTCCATTGGACGAGCTGTAATAAAGGAATCATTTGTCTTTTTTCTAGACACTGCTAAATTCTAAATTTTTCTTGACCAAAATTTCTTGAACAAAAAATTCAAAGGTGGCGACGGACAGAATATCTTCATAATGGTAGCCGTCCAAAGCATCTAATAAAATGATGCGTTGCCCGTCCACAATGCTACCCGCATAATTGACCGTCATGGCGTGCGCATTCGACATGGCTTTTTGATAACTGTAACCGGGTAACCAAATATAAGACACCAAATACAGGGCATAAATGGACGTGCGACCATGGGCCGCCGCTTCCACACCATTCAGCCCCGAGTAAAAGGAATTTTTCACTTGCACACCGCTTTGCATGCCGACACTCCCAAACATTTGTACTAGATTTTCAAAATTGCCTTTCGCCTTGGCCAAAATCTGTATGGTGAGACAACACTGGTACGACTGAATATCTTTTCCTTCTCTCAAAAGGGTGGACAAGGTCTCCATTTCTTTGAGGGTCAAGGCAAAGCAAATGCGATTTTGAAGCCGATCCAAGTAAAAGAGGCGCATGTCATTGAACGCTTGAAAAGCGCGTCGACTGCCATACACTTCGGAAATGGTGTGCATCGTTTTTTTCAGATCGCGAAATTTGATGGGTAAAAAGTCAATCTCATCATAAAATAAATAATAGGCTACCAACATGTCTTGACTCGGGGCTAATTTTAATCCCATGACAAACGAAGTCATTTCCCATTCCGGATTCAAGAGGGTGGCGCATTCGGCCTGAGAAAGAAGACTGGGAACGAGGTAAATATTGGCCTCATCCCCATCAAAATCCCCATTGATGGATTCTAAAATCTCCAAGGGAATGCCAAAACAATCGTATGGCCACGCGGGGCCTTCGAGAGGGACTTGCAATCCGACAAAATTTTCGGGTTGTAAAGAAGGCATCCGATTCAAAATGACCCATTTCCCTCTCAATCCAAATTTATCCACAATGGCATCGGGAACCCGAATTTCATTGGGGCGCAGACTGGCATCGGGCACAATCATGCCTCGCATGGAGTAGCGACACCGTTTTCCGAAAGCCACCTGTCGAATCAAAGTAGCTTTGCCACAGGAGCGAGATTCGAGGCTACCGTAATTTAAGGGGGCTTCTTGAACCTGTTTGTAAAATAAGGGCGCTTTGGAGGCCGGTTGTACTTGGTCGGTGCGCGAGGTCATAGGGATTCCCATGACAAATTTGGCGACTTTTTCATAAATGAGGGTAGTTGTGACTTGCCAATAAATAGGGTCGGGCAACACTAAAAAGTCTTGACGCGTGGACAGCTGGGCCTGTTGAATCATACGCAATAACTGAGGTAAGGCAAAGACGTAGCCGGGCGTCGGAATTGCGAGAGGCGTCACCGGGTAGATGGCCAATTGATCATTATAATAAAACTGCTGACAACACCACGTAAAAGACTTGAATTGTTGAAACTGAAGCGGCTCGTCACATTCGGAACACACATGCCCGAACGCGTGGCTTTTTCGCCACGCCTTGAGGATTTTAACCAAATCATCGGGTGTACAGATCAGGGGACATTTTTCCAATTCGAGTAAAGAAATCCGATAGCGATCCACCGCCATTAAAAATAAGTTATGCGAAAATATCCCAAAAGGCGAAACGGGGATGAATACTACCCCAGTCGCGACCCCACCTTTGTCGTCACCGCGTACGGTAAAGAAGTGTACGCTCGCGATAAAAAGGGAAATGAACTCTATCCCCAGAGAGAAAGAAATATTTTTGCGCGAGATGGGTCAGGCAGTTTCTATTATGCAAAAGACGCGAATGGAAATGAATATTACCCAATTTGGCAAAACCAGTCTCTGTTTTTAATTGATCCCGTGAACAAAAATATTCGACTCGCCTTGTACAAAGATGGCACCCAACGGTATCCGATGGATGCCAAAGGGAACGAATATTACTTGCTCCAAAATCAAGAACCTCTGCTGTTGAGAAAATCAAACGGAGACTATTATTTGGCAAAGAGTAAAAATGGTCATGCGCTCATACC
>OZ025293.1:217603580-217608580 GCA_964019185.1 Maratus speculifer | reverse complement strand
TTTTAATAGTTTAATAAATTATATAATAAAATTATAATAGAATAATAGATTGAATTCTCTAAATATATTTCATACTATAAATTTAAAAATAAAATATAAATACCATTATTAAAAAAAAAAAAAAAAAAAAAAAAAATTTTTTTTTTTTTTTTTTTTTTTTTTTTTTTTTTTTTTTTTTTTACTGGATTATTGGAGACTCTTCATCCACCACATACTCACGAGGATAAATTTGATCTCCGTTTTTCTTTTGTGCATAATAAGGTACATTCTTTTGGTTGATCCTTTTCACGGCAGGTATTTCCAAATTACCCAATTTCAAGTAAAACTCATCTTGATTCGAATTTTTAGGATATATTTGAGAACCATCGGGAAATTGTGCATAGGTGTTATTGATTAATACTTCATTTCCTTCCGCATCCTTACGATAAAACTGCTGCCCAAATTTATTTTCTGGGTAAAATAAATTTCCTAATTTATCAGGAAGATAAATTTCTTCATTTGTCTCTGGATTTTTAGGAAATATCACCGTTTGGGTGTTCAAGTCGACTGGATATCTTGGTTTACCTGCCCTATCATAAATATATTTGGGTTCATTCTTTTGCACAGCTGGATATTCCATTTTGTGAAGGGTATCGTTGACAGGCACACTTTTATATGCATAAATTTCCGCATTGATCGAATCTTTCCAATACATTTCATCGCCAGAATGATTCCGAGCATAGTATTGATCTTTCAAATCATTTCGCAAACAATAACCATTCACATAATATTCTGTATATTTTTCGGGGACCTCCTCACAGGGTGTATCGTCTGGAGGTGAGGGATCGAGCGCAGAATCCTGGTCGGTGGGGGGGACGTCTGGTTGCGTAGTACTGCTCTCCTCACCGGGTGTATCGTCTGGAGGTGAGGGATCGAGCGCAAAATCCTGCTCGGAGGGGGGGACGTCTTGCTGCGAAGTGTTGCTCTCCTGACAGGGTGTATCGTCTGGAGGTGAGGGGTCGAGCGCAAAATCCGAGGGGAATGGATCTATTTTGAAATCGGGTTGCGTTCCTGTTTCAAGGTCTGCCGAGTCGAACAATCTTTCGGTATACCGATCCCCTCTTGGAATGTCTGGCAGTACATTTAATTCAGATACAACGAGTGTGGGCTCCCCTGGTTCGTCCAAATCAGTTTTAAATTTAATTTTTTTCTCCGGTAAGGGATCCACAAATGGTTTTTTACGCTTCCGATCCGTGGTATTTTTTAAGATGGAACAAGACATCTTTTTACCAGTTGTATCGTTATGTTTAGGCATCCTTTATTCTTCTGAAAAAGGTAAGGTATGGTGATCATCTTATTATGGGGGTACCTGTTATTCGTCTGTTGGAATCATGCATTGTATCGGGCTTATGCGCAAATCACCTGGAAAACATTGTATCACGCTATGGAACCGACAGAATGGCGCGCGTATCAGATAGCAGAGGCCCAGCGAAAGCATCCGGGATGGATTCCTTAAACCTTCCGGTAGAACGTTATTCAGATTTGCAATACGGTTTCGCTTCCTCTCCCAACAAAATTTTAGCTATTTGAACAAGATCCATGTAAATGAATTGATATTTTGTGGAGGTTTGAATTTGTAGCCAGGTCAAAATATGTTTTAAGAGAAATTTTTTAAAATGGAGCCCGTGGACATAATATATCATACCAAATTGCTGCCACGTTTCTGGATTTTTGTAAAGGGGCAACCAGTCATGGCAGACCTTGCCACCGGTATCTTGAAAATGGGTAGGAGGTTTCGACACCACCATACTAGACACATATTCAATTTCGGGTTCCGAACCTTTGGAAACGGTGTACGCAATGCCCACAGGACCCGTATCCAATAAGAGTTCACATTGATAAAAATCAGGCGGGGGTAACGGTCCGGGTGGGTATTCGGATCGTTTTAAAATTAAAAAGACTTGACGTCCCAAGTAGGCAGAAGGATGCGACAAAGTCGTTGCAATACAGGCATCCCGGCCCAGATGAAAGGCAAAACTCGTCCATTTGCTAAATTGTTTCAATTCGTCGTTATACCGTTTAAAAAATCGTAAATCAGACACTTCAGTTACCGTGAGGGCTCTTTTCTTCAAGCAAGCGTCGGCTAAATTATGCAAAATTTTAAAAGCTTGATCTTTTCGGCACTTTTTCATGATACCTAAATAACGATTTTCGGTAGCAAGGATAAATAAAATACCTGATTTACAAAAACTCAAGAGAATTTTATTGGGTGGAAACAAGGCACGTAAAAGACATTCAGTGGAATGGTTGGGTACCGGAATACCGCGCACGGGGGTTCCTTGAGTAAAAAGTAAATAGGATGAATCCGTGTGAACAATGGGTGGACATTTTCCACGAACCACGATAATACTGTTTTGAGGCGGTGCAATGGGAACAGTATCCAGAGAATTGGAATTGTAAGTAATAATGGCTCGTTTAAACCGCAGAGCAATATAATGAAACCGCTTATAGCGATTCCCGTAGACTTCGATAAATGGATCGAGAGCCAAAGGGGCCGGAAGAACGGTGGATGGGTTCATCTTAAACTTGTTTGGATTCCAAAAACTATATATTCTGAAAAAAAAAAAAAAAAAAAAAAAAAAAAAAAAAAAAAATTTTTTTTTTTTTTTTTTTTTTTTTTTTTTTTTTTTATAACTATCATTTAATTTATATTCCTAATGTTATTCCTAATGATCACCTGATTTTATACATTTCCTTGTTTGTGAATGACGAACATGGTGGTTGGGAAACAATACAAATTGATGAAAAAATAATTCCATATGTATGTATGGAAGACTGCTTTTTCCATCGTAGTAAAAGGTTGTCGAGTAAAAAAAGGTTTCAATACTTTAAGTAAAAAAAGTCATAGTGTACTGTTATAGTAATGATAAAGTGCAACTTAATCATTAATAATTAATTCATCTACTCTCCAGTCTTCACGTCTACCATCAGGTAGGTACCTTCTTATAATGAGTGGAATTTTTCTCTCCTTTAATTCTTTCATTGCAATTTCCAATGGATCTGTTTCATCATCCAATTTCACTAAAACGGGAGCTTGCATCGAAATCTGTAACGCTCTTGTTCCTAAAACTCTAGCTCTTTCATATTTTGTCATGTAAGGAGTAGTGATTCTTTCTTGATTCATTTGAGGCTGATGTTCTGATAAAGATAAAATATCAATATTTTCATTTTCACTCTGTTCACTTTCATCCAAAGATTCGTCTTCTTCATCTGCAGAATCATATTCTTCAACCACAGGGTTATCTGGTTCACATTCTTCAACAACATCGTTATCTGGTTCATATTCTTCAACTACATGGTTTTCTGGGTCATATTCTTCAACCACAGAGTTATCCGATTCGTAATCGTCCGCCATAAATATGAGTGCGACAGCAGGAAAGTGCTAACAGATTTACAATCACAAGCACTTATATATATTAAAAAAAAAAAAAAAAAAAAAAAAAAAATTAATTATAAGTAAGTTATAGTGATTTATTTTATAACAAATATTTTACAATAAAGATATAAAGTAAAATATTTTTGCTCAACAGATGTAAAGCATTTTTTTTTTTTTTTTTTTTTTTTTTTTTTATGCTTTAGGTTTTTGAATGATCCTCAGACAATTTTTACATAGCCTATACAAATTTGGCATTTCATCAATGGCTCGATCTTGTTTCAAATACTGTATCACATCTGGGTTTTTACAACATTTTTCGGTACGGGACGTATTTCGCCATGTACGACATTCCTGTTCGGTAAACAATGCTTCCATCTTGAATATCAAGATGTTACAACTCTTTTTCTTATGCTTATACTTTATCTATTTTTGGTATTTTTATTATTTTCGTGCTCCCTCTGTCCCCCGGCCCAAGACCCCCGGTCCTGACTCTCCCTTGCGGTACAATTTGGATTTGGTGGTGATTCAAACCAACATTTTTCGATTCTTGGAAAACGGGAGTAGGATGTGGGAACACGTGTTTCATGATGATGCGTATCTGGTGCATCGAGCAACCGAAACCATTATTGAGCGCGATGATTGTTACTGGTATCCCCAACGCACACGGATTGCTGCCAAAGGGATCGGTCTGTACAAATTTTTGAAACAACATCCAGAATTCCAAAAAGATATTTCTTTTGAGGAAAATAGTCCTTATACGGCTCAACAAGGCCAAGTGTTTTATTTCACGTGTTTTAATCGGCGGATCGAGTCGCTCGACATGTGTCCTTCAGGTCAAATCTATCAAAATCAAGTCTGCGTTGACATTAGTTCATGCACGGATAAAGCGGATTATACTCATTTACCGGTGCATGCCGACCCCTTCAAATACATTGAGTGCAAAAACAGAAGAGAATTTTTCAAAACCTGCCCTCCCGACACTTTCTTCTACCACGATCACTGCGTTCCCCAATACAATTTAATTTATCAATGTACCTTGAAGGACACGGTGCTTCCTTTCAAACTGGATGCTCACACCCTGTTTGAGTGCCGTGATCATAAACCCATCTACACGACCTGTTTGCCCGGCACCCAACTGTTTGATAACTTGTATTGCGAACCCGATGCCTGCGTCGGACAACCCAATGGCGCTCTTTTAAATTTACCCCATCGGACCGTGGGTCCTTTTCGTTTTGTACCCGGTTACATGGAATGTTTGCATGAAAAAGTCTTTCAAACCGTTGAATGTCCTTCCACGTGGGATCCCATGTTGTCTGAGGGGGACAATTTAACGCATTTGCCCCAAGTCTTTGATGGGAAACAGTGCGTGGTGCCTTCTTTCGGGGTCACGGTCACGTCCGATGATCCCGATGTGCTGGTGCCAATCCATGAATTTACCAAGCACGTTCAAAATTGGAAACAGTCCCCATATTATGATCAAACGGTGGGTTATACACAGTGGGGTCGAAAACGGAAGCGGTTGGATCCGGGCCAACGGATCGGAAAGCATTTTAAAGTCGAATCGGCCTGTGATGCGTCCAGTCCC
>OZ025293.1:217583580-217598580 GCA_964019185.1 Maratus speculifer | reverse complement strand
TATGCCACCGTATTTATGAGTCAAGACACCACTTTACCATTTTTAATCCAACGTTTACCCCAGGCTTGTATTTTGGAAAGGGGGAAGGAGTTTAACAAAGGAAAAAATGCGGAAGGGGAATACAAGTACCTAACCGCATTTAAATACATTTTAGTGGAAGATCGAGGTTCTGTCAAAGTGCTTTATAAAAATCTGACGGATTTATATTTAATTTTAAGATGTGTACCCTTAAAGCACATTGCAGCGTTTTCGGATATTCGATGCCTCTTTAAAAAGTGTGGCATTACATGCGCTTTCTTTAATCTAGTCCATGTCACGAGACGACAACTTTTTGTGAATGATGACTCGAAATACGAAAAGGATGTCATTACCCTTTTAACGTTCATGTTTTGTCGAGGGGAGTTATTACCCATGAATCGGGAAGGATTAGCTAAAAACAAAGACAGACCGCCGATCGACGTGTTGAGTTTTGAAGCTATGAAACGAAATTGTTCCCGTTTAATCACGGGTCCGGAAAGAGAAGTGTGGCATACAGTACAAACGTCTTTGGAATGTGTCTATTGTGGTAGGCAATTTAAAGAAGGGACGGGAGGATCTTTTGCCGTCATCAATAGTGTGGATGTCAATGTTTGTAAAGATTGTCTATTGTGATCCCATTCCAATCTGAGTGGATCCTTGGCTCTTCACTATTAAAATTCTCCAAGTTTGATTGACTTTGAGTCTTATCTAAAATCAATGCATTCTGCCTTCTCAGCAGTGGGAGTGGCTTTCATCGTATAAAAGGATTGTGCTGCTCGGCGACGGGACTCATTGCGATGGCCTCGTTCACTTATATTCCTGCACCTCGCCACGACGGCATTTTTCGATTAACGGGTGTCTTGGGAGAAAATTACAAAATATATTTTTACATGAGTGATGTGGTAGTGATGCTTAATAAAGACAGTGTTTTTGAATTGAAATATGCCTCCTGCCAGCTAAAAGATGTGTGTTCACTCCAAATGTTGTCAAGACCTGATGCCTGGGTCATTGAATTTCATGCCCTCCGTAACTTGCTGGGTATTATGGAAGAGTGGGACTTGTTTGACGAATTCAAGTATGGCCATGTAAAAGTTAAATATCACCGAAACAAGATCCCAGAACTCACCAGCTGCAAATGGACTGAGGGTATACGCTTTAAAAACTGGCTGTATAATTTACAGACGACTGTGAAAAAAGCACTTGCTAAAATAAATACCCGCAAATCACCAAAACCACTGAGACTTTAACTTCTCAAGCCCAAAGGGTGTCGAAGTGCAAAAAAATGGGGTTGAAAATACTTGGTATCCAAGTATTTTCAACCCCATTTTTTTGCGATGACATGTGCACCAAATTTGGTAAAATATCCTTAAAAAAAAAAAAAAAAAAAAAAAAAAAAAAAAAAAAAAAAAAAATCTTATTTAATTACGTTTTCATTTGAACCCATGTCATACCATGGATGAATGTATTCCTTGTGACTACTGTCTTGCGACATTTGAAACTTTGCAAGAGTTTCATGACCATATGCATCCCATGGATCCCTCCTTCTGTATTCTTTGTTACGAACAATTTCCCCCCGGTACTAGACGACATCATTTCGAAGAACACTTAACCAAGGAATGCAGCTCCTATAATCCACTGCAATTTAAACTGTACAATTTACGCATACCATTAGCAAAAAATATGAAACCTTCTCCTAATAATAAAAAAACTAAATTTTGGATTTATGTGCAGGGTCAAAGATACTTTTTAGAACGAGATGATACATTGTTATCAAAATCGGAAGAAGAAATAAATTTTTTATTTGGCTTTTTGAATAATCGTATCCCAACAATACAGCCTTTTGAAAATTCACCCATCATTCATTATTCGAGTTGTTTGAAAATGGTTATAAAGATTATTACAAACAATTAATAAAACAAAAAAAAACAAAAAAAAACAAAAAAAAAAAAAAAAAAAAAAATTTTTTTTTTTTTTTTTTTTTTTTTTTTTTTTTTAATATAAATATTTTATAATATAAATATTTTATCTTTACATCTGTTGAACAAAAATATTTTACCTTTAATATTTCTGTTTAAAAAAAAAAAAAAAAAAAAAAAAAAATTTTTTTTTTTTTTTTTTTTTTTTTTTTTTTGTTTCGTTATAATGGACTTGCTATTATTTGGGGAAGCTACAGTCTCACAAGCCAGTCAAATAAAACAACGTCGCAATTATTTGATGTGAATACTCTTCTAATCAAGGAACCCCTTCAAAGAAGATACTTAAAATCAGTGAACCAGTTCTTTATTCAAATAGATTTCCGATTCATCCAAAGGATCGTTTCTCCCCAGATTAGACCTACATGGCAATAATTCAATTCCACTTCTGTCAGACGAATGAACAGATTTGAAAGGTGAATTTACTAAAGAAACTACAGTCTCCAACTCTTCTCCATAAGTTAAAGTGACATGTTTTCCAAACCGTACTTCATGCACCATACGAAGCAGGATCAGAAAAACACAGTTAGAAGTGAATTTATCGTGCAAAACATATTTTCTTACATGATACAATATCAATATAAATTTAATACTATTTGTGCCAAAAATCAGATGGAAAAAGATACGCTTGAAATATTGAAAGGAATACTTATCGAATTAAACAATGAATATGGATCGGATTTACGAAATCAGTGTTTGGATATACACCCAATAAATGAAAATACAATAGAATGTATCTTAACAGATATTTCTAATGAACTTTTTGCTGAAGGGATCACTTGGATCCGAATCGTAACGTTTTTTGCCTTTGTTGGGGAATTAACACGCAATGTGATTGCTAGGAAATTGTCAGAATCTTTGGTGAATATTATATTTATGCATTTCTCGATATTTGTCCGCGAAAAATTGGAAGTCTGGATTCAGGAACACGATGGCTGGGAAAATATAAATATCGAGAAAAAAGTGAAACCACAACTTTCATGGTTTAAATTTCTCCTGTATACTACATTAATAATAATGGGTACTATAAGCAAAGTGCAAAATGTGTTAAATGGAAATGAGATTTTTAAATCAAAAACTGTGTAGTTTAAAATGATTCCAAATTTGTTTTATGATGTTAACAAATATTTTTCAAAAGTATTGAATGTATCTCAAAAAAAAAAAAAAAAAAAAAAAAAAAAAAAAAAAAAAATTTTTTTTTTTTTTTTTTTTTTTTTTTTTTTTTTTTTTCAAATATATATAAGTACACTTGCTACAAGATGTTTTGAGAATGTTCTCAATGTAAAGAATGACATTCGAATGGGTCGCCCGCCCACTGCCCTCATTTCATCTCTACTCTCCAGTCGCGTTTGAGAGGCGGGGTTTGATTGAGTCTTATTTAAACCGTTTGAGATCTGTAACGCTTATTCTGTTCATCGCCATGGGTACTGCATGCCTGCCTTCTTTGTCACCATTTGATCTTCCGGCTTCGGAGATGAATTTCTCTGTGCTCGAAAACTGCTATCAAGAAGTTAAAAATTGGGACCTCCGATTTACGAAAAAACTGTATAAACCCTTTGTGTATCCACGCTCCTTGATATCCGTGCCGAAAGTTTTTTGCTATGAACCTGAACCGCCTGTGGAGCCGGAACCCAGTGGACCGTCGCATGTTTCCAAGCCTGTGCAGCCGGAACCCAGTGGACCCTCGCATGTTTCCAAGCCTGTGCAGCCGGAACCCAGTGGACCGTCGCATGTTTCCAAGCCTGTGCAGCCGGAACCCAGTGGAACGTCGCATGTTTCCAAGCCAAATCCCAGTGGACCCTCGCATGTTTCCAAGCCTGTGCAGCCGGAACCCAGTGGACCCTCGCATGTTTCCAAGCCTGTGCAGCCGGAACCCAGTGGACCGTCGCATGTTTCCAAGCCTGTGCAGCCGGAACCCAGTGGACCGTCGCATGTTTCCAAGCCAAATCCCAGTGGACCCTCGCATGTTTCCAAGCCTGAACCTAGTGGAATAGCCCATGTTTCCAAGCCTGTGCAGCCTGAACCTAGTGGAATAGCCCATGTTTCCAAGTCTGATCCCAGTGGACTCGCCCATGTTTCCAAGCCTGTGGAGACCGACACCCTTCAAGTGTGCCGAGAGGCTCTGAAAAACCTTGATATTGTACCACCCCCCAACCACTCGCTGCCTCAGCCAGTCTGCCCGAAAAAAACACAGGAACTGCCTCGAGTCCCGTCGCCTCGGCCAGTGTGCTCCAAACCACTGAAACGCTCTGGACTGTCACTTGGAAAACCCTTCAAAATACCGAAAGTGAGCCCACCCAATGTGTTTCGAAACTCTCCAGTGGACATTAAAAAAATATTTGAAAAATCCAAGACTCTATCGGTCTCTACACAACCACCGACTTTAACCAATTTGTTTCGAGAACTCGGATCCACACCGGTCGGGGGACCCAATAAGCCAGTTGAAAAAGGTTCACCCAAGCCCGTGGCCTCTCCGGTGTCTTCAAACCACTCATCCGGTCCCCTATTTTTCAAGCCACCGCCACGGAAATCACCATGGGACACTTATTGCTACCCATCTATTTTTAAACAAAATTTCAAAAATAGACCACGATGGCCAACATATTTCAAAACAGATAAATTGTCTAAGCAAGTGGCCTCCCCGGCAAGTAAACCCACTGAAAAAAATTTTGAACCTGTGGCCTCCCCGGCCAGTAAACCCATTGAAAAAAACTCTGAACCTGTGGCCTCCCCGGCCAATAAACCCATTGAAAAATTTTCTGAACCTGTGGCCACCCCGGCCAGTAAACCCATTGAAAAATTTTCTGAACCTGTGGCCACCCCGGCCAGTAAACCCATTGAAAAATTTTCTGAACCTGTGGCATCTCCGGTGACTCGAAAACAGTCATCCACTTCCGTATATTTTAAGCCATCGCCCAAGAAATCATCTGGGGATCCTCCTATACCCAACTATTTTCAACGAAAACTAAAAAGTAAAAAAATTTCAAAATGCTCAAAATATTCTAGAAAAGGAACTCTTGTGGAAGCCTCGATTAAACAGTCGATTTTTTTAGAATCTGAAAAAGGAACTCTTGTGAAAGCCTCATCTGTCCAGAAAACATCACCTGAAACACCAATTTTTAAAAAACCTTTTGAGAAGAAACCTGATTCACCTGATGCTGATGTGCTGATTTTAGATGTTGCGGACGAATCCGATTTGGATGACTACTTACTGGATTATGCCCCCCCAGACTCACCCTGGTTTCAAGAAACGTTAGACACGCCTCAAGTAAAAGAAAAGAATCCACCCCAAGAAAAAACCCGTGCTAGCAAAAAAACAGGTCCCGTGAGATTTTCACGAATTAAAGATTAAAAGGTCCATGTTTTTCAATTATTCAATACTCTGCCAAAGGGACCCGGTAAAATAACAATCTATAGTATCGTTCTGATGTACTCTTCAAAGATGGACGCTTTATAAATGATGACTTTTTTCCTCAAGCTAAGAATTTGGCATTGGAAAGTAAAAAAATGGGTCAAAGGAAATTGGAAATCCAATTTCCTTTGGCCCATTTTTTTGCGTTCAACAACTTGCCAAGATTGGTTCACTAAAAAACACATTCAATGTGTTTGAAAATATTTTTCTCTTCATGTTTTTATGTCAGTCTTGAACATAATGGAGCAATTTTTAAAACTATGTAAATTTTTCCAATCTTGGTCTATTGTATCCTAAGAATCTCCTTTCTATTCAATAAACATTCAATTGTAGATAGTATTGTCGACTTTTAAATTTTATTATACTATTTTTGTTACATTGTGTTCATAATAGATGTCCAACGTTATGTTTTCAACTTTTCATGACGACCCATATGTCCATAAAGACTTTGACCTCATGGTGCGTTTCCTGTCATTCTGCGGTTACCACGTACTGCTTAGCTTATAAATAGAGGAAAACGAGCGCACATGCTTTCATTTTGAGCCTGCCTTTAGTACCATCATGTCATTCGTGCTCGTTTACAATATTGCTGGACGTTCTACTATCCCTCATCATTCTTTGACAGGGATTATCGGTTCAGATGGCCTTGTGTATTGGCTTTGCAAAGATGTTGCTATCGTTTTGGGGAACAGTAGAACCTATGGAAGAAATTTAAGCAATATCAGGGTACGAGATGTTACGGGACCGTTGGATAACGTTGATCCAAAATTTTTGCAAAAACGAGTCATTTCGCATATCCACCTGAGTATTTTGCTTAAAAAAGCGAGAAGGAGTACGGTGCGGGAATTTGAGCAAAAGATAAACAGCCCTGATACGCAAGTGACTGTCCATCCAGGACGGCACCTTACAGATTTAAAGGATCCTACCTATTTAGTCATTTCCAAGAACAGAGAAAACCAAGATTACTTTTTTGTCTGGCTGGAAATGTTTAAAGAAAAGGTACTGGAAAATTTATATGTCAAGATGCCGGTTTTGGATGATGATTTTGTAGCCTCCTTCATAAAATATGCAGAACAACCAGAAACAATCCCCAGCACTATGCCAGCTGTAAGCATGTAATGGACATTTCAAACATTTACCAAACTTTCTTCATCATGCTCTTTTGAGTGTTTGAAGAGTAAAAAAATGGGCCAAAAGAAATTGGATTTATCCAATTTCTTTTGGCCCATTTTTTTACGACACACAAGTTACCAAGATTGGTAATTCATTTTTGAAAAAATGTGAATTTATTCATTTCACGAAAATATAATATGTATTTTACACTATAATATATAAAAATTTGAAGCGTTGGCCAATCAGTTGTGATAACAAGTTTAAAATTAAGTTTATTCTTTATCTATTTTTGTGTGCACGTGAGAATGAACGCATATAATATAAATGTTTTATCTTTACATCTCTTGAACAAAAATATTTTAGTTCATAACTTTATTATAAAATATTTATATTAAAAACATTTATATTTAAAAAAAAAAAAAAAAAAAAAAAAAAAAAAAAAAATTTTTTTTTTTTTTTTTTTTTTTTTTTTTTTTTTATAATATAAATATTTTATCTTTACATATGTTGAACAAAAATATTTTACTTTATATCTTTATTATAAAATATTTATGTTATAAAATAAAAATATTATTACTAATAATATTATAAAAATATATTTAAATATCTTATTAAAAAAAAAAAAAAAAAATATATATATATATATATATATATATATATATATATATATATATATATATATATATATATATATATATATATATATATTATTATTATTATTATTATTATTATTATTTTTTTTTTTTTTTTTTTTTCAACAGATATTTAAATATATTTTATAATATAAATATTTTATCTTTACATCTGTTGAACAAAAATATTGTACTTTATATCTTTATTATAAAATATTTATTTTATAAAATAAAAATATTATTAATAATAATATTTTAAAAATATATTTAAATATCTATAATATTATATAAAAAAAAAAAAAAAAAAAAAAAAAAAAATATTATTATTATTATTATTATTATTATTATTATTATTATTATTATTATTATTATTATTATTATTATTATTTTTTTTTTTTTTTTTTTTTTTCAATAGATATTTAAATATATTTTATAATATAAATATTTTATCTTTACATCTGTTGAACAAAAATATTGTACTTTATATCTTTATTATAAAATATTTATGTTATGAATATAATATTATGAAAATATATTTAAATATCTTATAAATATATTTAAATATCTATAATATTATTTAAAAAAAAAAAAAAAAAAAAAAAAAAAAAAAATTTTTTTTTTTTTTTTTTTTTTTTTAATAGATTTTTAAATATATTTTATAATATAAATATTTTATCTTTACATCTGTTGAACAAAAATATTTTACTTTATATCTTTATTATAAAATATTTATTTTATAAAATAAAAATATTATTAATAATAATATTTTAAAAATATATTTAAATATCTATAATATTATATAAAAAAAAAAAAAAAAAAAAAAAAAAAAAAAATTTTTTTTTTTTTTTTTTTTTTTTTTTTTTTTTATATAATATTATAGATATTTAAATATATTTTTAAATATCTATTTAAATATCTATTTAAATATCTATTTAAATATCTATTTAAATATCTATTTAAATATCTAATTTTTTTTTTTTTTTTTTTTTTTTTTTTTTTTTTTTAATATTTTATCTTTACATCTGTTGAACAAAAATATTTTACTTTATAAGTTTATTATAAAATAATTTCTAAATATAATTTTATTGCTATTATTTTTTCGTATTATTTGTCCATTTAAAAATTTCCAAGATTGGTAAAGCCCTTTTCGCAAAAAAAGGGGCTTGAAGGAAGTTGACAGAGCAACTTCCTTCAAGCCCCTTCTTTTGCTTGAAAAAAACACACACTTTAAAACATAAAATTCTATTTATTTATAAAATTTATCAATCAATATACATTATGCCATTTGACGTATAAATTGTTTATACTCAATATTTATATTGGGTCATTACCTTTGTCTCTACCTGAGATGCTGAAATACATGGGTTTTATGTATCCAAAGCCAGTCATCGAAGGCTATACCATAAAATTGGGCACAGTTGCAACAGTTTAAGTTATGCTCCTGGCGCAGAAAGATGTCATACTTTACATTTTTTTTACCCTGCAACAAATCTTGAAGATACTTTAATTCATCGGAACTGTTCTTTTCCTCCTTCAACAAAGTCATTAATATGTCTTCACGAATCATTTTAAATTTCTTTCTTTTTTCGACTTGTCCGAATCCAATATCCCGATAATAGCACGTGGTGATGTCATCACTCCATTGTGTAGCCTCGTTTCCTTTACGTAAACACATGGCAATATGATAGGTGGAATAATAGACGACACCCTTCTGGGATATTGTCCCAAAAAGGAAATCTGTTTGGTGGAGTCTGATGCGAAAATCAGGTGTACATTTCACGTCGACATTGTAAAAGTCCCACTTGCGTCGAAGGGGTGTCAAGGTCATGGGCTCTTTACAAAACAGACGGATTCGGTGATCGCGTAGCCAAGTTTTAAACATCATGCCCTCAAAATCACACGGACAACACGTCAACACATGTTCTGTTGCTTGCATCCTGTCATAACGTACATATTCACAGCCTGTGAGTAAAGAGTACAAAAAACGTGCTTCCACTTGATCCTGTCGAAACGGTTTCAAAAACATGAGCACCTTTTTTCGTTCCATCAGGGGATAGTGTGCTTTACGCGAATCCTTCCCAAAATCCTGATAACGGCACGACTTGGCATCATCTCCCCACGTGTAAGGATCCTTTTTTCGTAAAATACAGCCCACGTCATGGGCAGAAAGAAATAGAAAGCCCTTTTCGTCGAAAGTGCCAAACAGCAAGTCCATACGCAAATCCGAAATGAAGAGTTTCACTCTAAAATCTCGAGGATACATGTTAAAGAGGAAAACGAAGCAACTGATGAAAACTCTGGCCTGTCAATGAGTATAAAGCAGTCTCACATCCGGGGGTGGGCATGGCGGCATAAACGTGCGCCATTCGTTCAGCCAAGCAGGAAGAGGTTTTCCTTCGGGGGCGTGACATTCCTCCAATTCGATCACCTCGTGCACTGGAGAGACTTCCCGAAAATGGGTCCGGATTAAAATATCCAACAAGTTATTGGCGAGGCGGGTAGAATGAAAAGTGCATATTCTCAGCATCAGTAAAGCTTTTAAGGTGTGCTGTACAATCACCCATCCCCAGGCCGTGTGTGGGTTACAACCGGGCAAAATATCGCTCCATTGGCAGCAGGCCACCGATTCAGCCCAACTATCGACATTGGGTTCTCCTAGAACAAGTCCTACATGGACAGCTGAGAAATAAATTTTGCCATTGCGACCGATGCCGCCCAACAAATGGTGAGAGGACTGGAAACGTAATCGAAAAAACATTTGGATGGCCAGTGACATGGGCTGTGCGAGTAAACGATTTTTTATATTAAAAAAAAAAAAAAAAAAAAAAAAAAAAATTTTTTTTTTTTTTTTTTTTTTTTTTTTTTTTTTTTTTTTTTTTTTTTTTTTTTTTTTTTTTTTTAGCCTCCGATGCTATTTCTTTCAGACAAGCTAAAAAGTGTCGTCTCCAAAAATTGTAAATCACTTTTTCGCAATCTGGACATTAAAACGAGACATTCATGTAATTTTATTGTTAAAATGCATTTTATCTTTTTCAAAGACAATAAAAAAAGTGTTTAAACTAAAGAAAAAATCCATTTTTTAGGAATCGAGTCACTGAAGAAGTAGCACGTCAAATTGTATCTCTTTATTATTCCGCAATTTCAATGTCTCAGAGAGAAACTGTTAATCGCTTGGGTATTTCCCGTTGTTCTGTTTGCTATTGCATTAATAAACCCAAGAAAAATGAAGTTAGTTCATTGCATTCCAAATGGGGTCACCCTTCTAAACAACCTCCAAAAAAAAAAAAAAAAAAAAAAAAAAAATATATTATTATTATTATTATTATTATTATTATTATTATTATTATTATTATTATTTTTTTTTTTTTTTTTTTTTTTTTCAATAGATATTTAAATATATTTTATAATATAAATATTTTATCTTTACATCTGTTGAACAAAAATATTGTACTTTATATCTTTATTATAAAATATTTATGTTATGAATATAATATTATGAAAATATATTTAAATATCTTATAAATATATTTAAATATCTATAATATTATTTAAAAAAAAAAAAAAAAAAAAAAAAAAAAAAAAATTTTTTTTTTTTTTTTTTTTTTTTTTTATAATAGATTTTTAAATATATTTTATAATATAAATATTTTATCTTTACATCTGTTGAACAAAAATATTTTACTTTATATCTTTATTATAAAATATTTATTTTATAAAATAAAAATATTATTAATAATAATATTTTAAAAATATATTTAAATATCTATAATATTATATAAAAAAAAAAAAAAAAAAAAAAATTTTTTTTTTTTTTTTTTTTTTTTTTTTTTTTTTTTTTATAATAGATTTTTAAATATATTTTATAATATAAATATTTTATCTTTACATCTGTTGAACAAAAATATTTTACTTTATATCTTTATTATAAAATATTTATTTTATAAAATAAAAATATTATTAATAATAATATTTTAAAAATATATTTAAATATCTATAATATTATTTAAAAAAAAAAAAAAAAAAAAAAAGAAAAAAAAAAAAAAAAAAAAATTTTTTTTTTTTTTTTTTTTTTTTTTTTTTTTTTTTAATATTTTATCTTTACATCTGTTGAACAAAAATATTTTACTTTATAAGTTTATTATAAAATAATTTCTAAATATAATTTTATTGCTATTATTTTTTCGTATTATTTGTCCATTTAAAAATTTCCAAGATTGGTAAAGCCCTTTTCGCAAAAAAAGGGGCTTGAAGGAAGTTGACAGAGCAACTTCCTTCAAGCCCCTTCTTTTGCTTGAAAAAAACACACACTTTAAAACATAAAATTCTATTTATTTATAAAATTTATCAATCAATATACATTATGCCATTTGACGTATAAATTGTTTATACTCAATATTTATATTGGGTCATTACCTTTGTCTCTACCTGAGATGCTGAAATACATGGGTTTTATGTATCCAAAGCCAGTCATCGAAGGCTATACCATAAAATTGGGCACAGTTGCAACAGTTTAAGTTATGCTCCTGGCGCAGAAAGATGTCATACTTTACATTTTTTTTACCCTGCAACAAATCTTGAAGATACTTTAATTCATCGGAACTGTTCTTTTCCTCCTTCAACAAAGTCATTAATATGTCTTCACGAATCATTTTAAATTTCTTTCTTTTTTCGACTTGTCCGAATCCAATATCCCGATAATAGCACGTGGTGATGTCATCACTCCATTGTGTAGCCTCGTTTCCTTTACGTAAACACATGGCAATATGATAGGTGGAATAATAGACGACACCCTTCTGGGATATTGTCCCAAAAAGGAAATCTGTTTGGTGGAGTCTGATGCGAAAATCAGGTGTACATTTCACGTCGACATTGTAAAAGTCCCACTTGCGTCGAAGGGGTGTCAAGGTCATGGGCTCTTTACAAAACAGACGGATTCGGTGATCGCGTAGCCAAGTTTTAAACATCATGCCCTCAAAATCACACGGACAACACGTCAACACATGTTCTGTTGCTTGCATCCTGTCATAACGTACATATTCACAGCCTGTGAGTAAAGAGTACAAAAAACGTGCTTCCACTTGATCCTGTCGAAACGGTTTCAAAAACATGAGCACCTTTTTTCGTTCCATCAGGGGATAGTGTGCTTTACGCGAATCCTTCCCAAAATCCTGATAACGGCACGACTTGGCATCATCTCCCCACGTGTAAGGATCCTTTTTTCGTAAAATACAGCCCACGTCATGGGCAGAAAGAAATAGAAAGCCCTTTTCGTCGAAAGTGCCAAACAGCAAGTCCATACGCAAATCCGAAATGAAGAGTTTCACTCTAAAATCTCGAGGATACATGTTAAAGAGGAAAACGAAGCAACTGATGAAAACTCTGGCCTGTCAATGAGTATAAAGCAGTCTCACATCCGGGGGTGGGCATGGCGGCATAAACGTGCGCCATTCGTTCAGCCAAGCAGGAAGAGGTTTTCCTTCGGGGGCGTGACATTCCTCCAATTCGATCACCTCGTGCACTGGAGAGACTTCCCGAAAATGGGTCCGGATTAAAATATCCAACAAGTTATTGGCGAGGCGGGTAGAATGAAAAGTGCATATTCTCAGCATCAGTAAAGCTTTTAAGGTGTGCTGTACAATCACCCATCCCCAGGCCGTGTGTGGGTTACAACCGGGCAAAATATCGCTCCATTGGCAGCAGGCCACCGATTCAGCCCAACTATCGACATTGGGTTCTCCTAGAACAAGTCCTACATGGACAGCTGAGAAATAAATTTTGCCATTGCGACCGATGCCGCCCAACAAATGGTGAGAGGACTGGAAACGTAATCGAAAAAACATTTGGATGGCCAGTGACATGGGCTGTGCGAGTAAACGATTTTTTATATTAAAAAAAAAAAAAAAAAAAAAAAAAATTTTTTTTTTTTTTTTTTTTTTTTTTTTTTTTTTTTTTTTTTTAGCCTCCGATGCTATTTCTTTCAGACAAGCTAAAAAGTGTCGTCTCCAAAAATTGTAAATCACTTTTTCGCAATCTGGACATTAAAACGAGACATTCATGTAATTTTATTGTTAAAATGCATTTTATCTTTTTCAAAGACAATAAAAAAAGTGTTTAAACTAAAGAAAAAACCATTTTTTAGGAATCGAGTCACTGAAGAAGTAGCACGTCAAATTGTATCTCTTTATTATTCCGCAATTTCAATGTCTCAGAGAGAAACTGTTAATCGCTTGGGTATTTCCCGTTGTTCTGTTTGCTATTGCATTAATAAACCCAAGAAAAATGAAGTTAGTTCATTGCATTCCAAATGGGGTCACCCTTCTAAACAACCTCCAAAAAAAAAAAAAAAAAAAAAAAAAATATTATTATTATTATTATTATTATTATTATTATTATTATTATTATTATTATTATTATTATTTTTTTTTTTTTTTTTTTTTCAATAGATATTTAAATATATTTTATAATATAAATATTTTATCTTTACATCTGTTGAACAAAAATATTGTACTTTATATCTTTATTATAAAATATTTATGTTATGAATATAATATTATGAAAATATATTTAAATATCTTATAAATATATTTAAATATCTATAATATTATTTAAAAAAAAAAAAAAAAAAAAAAAAAAAAAAAAAAAATTTTTTTTTTTTTTTTTTTTTTTTTTTTTTATAATAGATTTTTAAATATATTTTATAATATAAATATTTTATCTTTACATCTGTTGAACAAAAATATTTTACTTTATATCTTTATTATAAAATATTTATTTTATAAAATAAAAATATTATTAATAATAATATTTTAAAAATATATTTAAATATCTATAATATTATATAAAAAAAAAAAAAAAAAAAAAAAATTTTTTTTTTTTTTTTTTTTTTTTTTTTTATAAATAGATTTTTAAATATATTTTATAATATAAATATTTTATCTTTACATCTGTTGAACAAAAATATTTTACTTTATATCTTTATTATAAAATATTTATTTTATAAAATAAAAATATTATTAATAATAATATTTTAAAAATATATTTAAATATCTATCATATTATTTAAAAAAAAAAAAAAAAAAAAAGAAAAAAAAAAAAAAAAAAAAAAATTTTTTTTTTTTTTTTTTTTTTTTTTTTTTTTTTTTTTTTTAATATTTTATCTTTACATCTGTTGAACAAAAATATTTTACTTTATAAGTTTATTATAAAATAATTTCTAAATATAATTTTATTGCTATTATTTTTTCGTATTATTTGTCCATTTAAAAATTTCCAAGATTGGTAAAGCCCTTTTCGCAAAAAAAGGGGCTTGAAGGAAGTTGACAGAGCAACTTCCTTCAAGCCCCTTCTTTTGCTTGAAAAAAACACACACTTTAAAACATAAAATTCTATTTATTTATAAAATTTATCAATCAATATACATTATGCCATTTGACGTATAAATTGTTTATACTCAATATTTATATTGGGTCATTACCTTTGTCTCTACCTGAGATGCTGAAATACATGGGTTTTATGTATCCAAAGCCAGTCATCGAAGGCTATACCATAAAATTGGGCACAGTTGCAACAGTTTAAGTTATGCTCCTGGCGCAGAAAGATGTCATACTTTACATTTTTTTTACCCTGCAACAAATCTTGAAGATACTTTAATTCATCGGAACTGTTCTTTTCCTCCTTCAACAAAGTCATTAATATGTCTTCACGAATCATTTTAAATTTCTTTCTTTTTTCGACTTGTCCGAATCCAATATCCCGATAATAGCACGTGGTGATGTCATCACTCCATTGTGTAGCCTCGTTTCCTTTACGTAAACACATGGCAATATGATAGGTGGAATAATAGACGACACCC
>OZ025293.1:217551080-217578580 GCA_964019185.1 Maratus speculifer | reverse complement strand
AGCTAAAAAGTGTCGTCTCCAAAAATTGTAAATCACTTTTTCGCAATCTGGACATTAAAACGAGACATTCATGTAATTTTATTGTTAAAATGCATTTTATCTTTTTCAAAGACAATAAAAAAAGTGTTTAAACTAAAGAAAAAATCCATTTTTTAGGAATCGAGTCACTGAAGAAGTAGCACGTCAAATTGTATCTCTTTATTATTCCGCAATTTCAATGTCTCAGAGAGAAACTGTTAATCGCTTGGGTATTTCCCGTTGTTCTGTTTGCTATTGCATTAATAAACCCAAGAAAAATGAAGTTAGTTCATTGCATTCCAAATGGGGTCACCCTTCTAAACAACCTCCAAAAAAAAAAAAAAAAAAAAAAAAAAAAAAAAAAAAAAAAAAAAAAAATTTTTTTTTTTTTTTTTTTTTTTTTTTTTTTTTTTAATTTAAATTCAAATAAAATAAATAGAGTTTAAATCGGAGGCGAAATTGAATTCTGCAGTGGCAGAATCTAAATTTAACTTTTTTTTTTTTTTTTTTTTTTTTTTTTTTTTTTTTTAACGTTCGTTAATAACAATTTATAACAATACTGTAATGATTTTTTTAGTAAATCCAAAGATTCCATATTAAACAAATTCTATATTGATACATTTTTCACAGATTGGCATAAACTGGACATAGTTTCATGGGTCTGATCAATCTGTAGCTGGTATACATAACCTACAGTTCCAAAGGGATGCGTTACTTGACTAACATGAGAAATCCATGATGTAATGTTACTTTCTTTGAAAAAACTAATTAGTGTAGATAATATCTGACTAAAGATTTCTAGATAACGATGCTGAAATTGTCTCCGACATTTTACAAAAAATTTACCAGCAATAATAAGACTCTCTAAAACAAAACACTGATAGGGCATTGGTAATACACCTACTAATGATAGTTCATAACGAAGGAAATGAAATTCCCCGCGTAAAATAGCATGATATAATCGTTGTTTTAAAACAGGTTCAATATCCATGAGTGTGTTGATGTCCATTATATTAATTTGTATTAAATGGCAATGTTTCGAATAGTAACGTTCCAACATTCTCTCCACTGTACAAACCATATTTCGTTCTACTGCATTCATCCTTGAAATGTTTGGTGGAGGCGAATTCTCATTTCCATTAGCAAGACTAATTGACTTGTTCAACAGAATTTTATAAATGCGATTTGTATTTATTACTGCATTCATATGGCATGAATCGATGTGACAGGCATTGCAAAGAACATCGGGTAAACGAGCCATGTCATAAATATATGAGAAAGGAATGCGCAGTCTATATTTATACTGAAAAAAAAAAAAAAAAAAAAAAAAAAATTTTTTTTTTTTTTTTCAGTATAAATATAGTATTTCAGTATAAATATAGTTTCAGTATAAAAAAAAAAAAAAAAAAAAAAAAAAAAAAAAAAATTTTTTTTTTTTTTTTTTTTTTTTTTTTTTTTTTTTTTTTTTTTTTTTAGCCTCCGATGCTATTTCTTTCAGACAAGCAAAAAAGTGTCGTGTCAAAAAGTTTAACGCACTTTTTCGAAATTTAGCCTTAAAATCAAGATATTTGTATATTTTTATGCTTAAAATTTATTTCCTTTTTCTCGGAGACTATAAAAAAGTGCTTAAACTAAAGAAAAAATCCTTTTTTCATGAAACGTATCACTGAAGAAGTAGCACGCGAAATTGTATCTCTTTATTATTCCGCAATTCCAATGTCTCAGAGAGAAATTGCTAGTCATTTGGGTATTTCAGAGTAGAATTGATTAAAAAAAAAAAAAAAAAAAAAAAATTTTTTTTTTTTTTTTTTTTTTTTTTTTTTTTTTTTTTTTTTTTGTAATGAGTCATTAATTTTTTTTTTTTTTTTTTTTTTTTTTTTTTTTTTTAATTTAAATTGAAATAAATATTTAAATAGAATGTAAATCGGAGGCGAAATTGAATTCTGCAGAGGCAGAATCTAAATTCAACTTGTTTTTTTTTTTTTTTTTTTTTTTTTTTTTTTTTTTTTTTTTTTTTTTTCAAGATTTTAATAAAATTTGTTTGTTGCAAAGTCTTTTAAAATATCTTTCAATGTTTTTTCTAAATTTTGAAGTGACAGTTTATATTCTTCGTGAATATTTAAACTTAATCCTTCATCTATACCAGAAGTTTCAGAGTCTAATTTTTGAACAATAGTGTCCCATTCTTTCTTAAATGTTTGATAAACATTTTCAAAATTTTTTACAATGATCTCCAATTTCCTTATTAGTTCCACTTGATCAATTCCTTCTCTATTGGCCATTATTATAAACTATCCCTTGTTTTATTACACTTGTATTTATTACTAGTCAAAATATTAGCAAACCAAATGCAGTCATTTCATTTTAAATAGCTTTCTAATCATTGAAGGGTAATATTAAAATTTTATATTTATATAATAATACAACTTCATTATTTTCTATAAAATATTAGAATCAACGAATCTTTCTTTGGTCGCAAATTTTTGTAACATTAAAATAGGTTTGTTATGTTTCCATTCGGGCAGTTTAAGATCCAGACAACACTATTTAGAAATATATACTTTATTGAAAATTTTAAACATAAGTTTTTAAAAAATCAATTCTCATACATTATTCAGCTTTTTTCCCACATACATGTTCCACATCCGACGGTTCCAATAATTCAGAATCTACCACAGGAGTCAGGACAGGTCGTACAGCAAAATGAAACACTGCTTGTGCAATAGCTGTTTTGGGAGGTAAAACAACCAATCTCTCAGGATGACGATTTTCTAACAAAACTTCCACACTGCCTCTGTAATCAGGATCCACAACACCTGCACAAACACTCAAGTGTTCCTCAGACGCAACAGAAAATCTGTCCCACAAAAACATGGCCAAGTATGAGGGACAATTAACAACGACGCCGGTATCTACTGCTATACGTTCACCGGGCTTGAGAATGACCTCATGAGGAGTATATAAAACATATCCTAAGGAATGCCCTTCTGGTCGAGAAGGTATAATTGCTTCTGGAAAGCGTTGGAAAAATGTAACCCTAGGTGCAAAGAGTTTGAAAAGATGGGAAACGAACCAGTTGATGCAACGTTGAAGAGCCATCCTATTCGTTTAAGTGCAGGAATAGAATATACGATACAATATATACTGGTAAAAAAAAAAAAAAAAAAAAAAAAAAAATTTTTTTTTTTTTTTTTTTTTTTTTTTTTTTTTTTTTTTTATAACATAAATTTTTTATAATAAAGTTATAAAGTAAAATATTTTTGTTCAACAGATGTAAAAATAAAATATTTATATTATACAATATATTAAAAAAAAAAAAAAAAAAAAAAAAAAAAAAAAAAAAAAAAAAAATTTTTTTTTTTTTTTTTTTTTTTTTTTTTTTTTTTAGTAGTTATAAGTAATTTCGCATTTTACACTCAAATGATAAAAAAACATGAATATCGACACGCAGGTTATTGTTTTACATAGTTATACGAACTTACTTTCTCGCCATAATATCAATACTTGTGTCCTATCTTCACTTTCAGTTAAGGAAGAAGATAAAAGAATTATTCAAGAAATTCAATTTGCAATCAATCATTTTTATGCTAAATTTAACCAACGCATTCTTCAAGATATAGATACAATAAAAAAAACTTATGGAAATTTATCAGATTGTTTAAGAGATTTGATTTTCCATTCATTTGCAAATGGAATTGATTGGAGTCATATTATCTGTTATATGATCTATCATGTTGAAGCAACGGTTCGTTACATTCAGAAAAATTCGGCTGAAAACACCCTAGATTTTGCCTGGTCTATCTTGTGGGAGAATTTTGAAAAGTATTTGAATCCATGGATTCAAGAACAAGGTGGATGGTTAATTTTAGCAAATCGGATTACGACTGCACGAAACTTTAATGAACTTTGGAAACAATAAAAAAGATAGCGGAACTACAAAAGAAAATACACTAAAAAAAAAAAAAAAAAAAAAAAAAAAAAAAAAAAAAAAAAATTTTTTTTTTTTTTTTTTTTTTTTTTTTTTTTTTTTTAAGTGACTGTTTATGTGATTTAAAGTTTAAAACCTGTAGAATGTCCCGTTTTCGATGTCCTGTTTGAAATTATCAAAAATAAATTTTTAAGAAAAAAATTATCAAGAATAGTATCATACTATACATCAGATACGATATCGTTTTTGAATATGGGGGTAACGGATGAACGGCAGAGGGGAGTTTGTGTGCATGGACGGGTTGTGTGGGTGGTTGGGGTTTCGGGAGTGGTTGTGTGGGTGGTTGGGGTTTCGGGAGTGGTTGTGTGGGTGGTTGGGGTTTCGGGAGTGGTTGTGTGGGTAATTGGGGTTTCGGGAGTGGTTGTGTGGGTGGTTGGGGTTTCGGGAGTGGTTGTGTGGGTGGTTGGGGTTTCGGGAGTGGTTGTGTGGGTGGTTGGGGTTTCGGGAGTGGTTGTGTGGGTGGTTGGGGTTTCGGGAGTGGTTGTGTGGGTGGTTGGGGTTTCGGGAGTGGTTGTGTGGGTGGTTGGGGTTTCGGGAGTGGTTGTGTGGGTGGTTGGGGTTTCGGGAGTGGTTGTGTGGGTGGTTGGGGTTTCGGGAGTGGTTGTGTGGGTGGTTGGGGTTTCGGGAGAACAGTGGGTTGTACAGCAACCGTTGTTTTGGGTTCACACAGGGGAGGTGAATTGGACCAAGCACCATTGTCCAGGCAAATAGAGGATTGAGTTTCACCGGTGAGTGTACAGTGAAACACCACCACATCTCGAGTCGAATAACTCGTTTGTTGAGGCAATATCGTAATATTGGGGTAAGGTCCAGGAGGTGGGCACGCGATCCCAACAAAATGACATTTTATTTTATCCAAAGGAGGTGTCCAGAGTCCATTAGCACCACAATATCGATGTTGATAATTTCTCGACAAACCTTCCATTTGATACCCCTGCTGACATCGAAACTCTACTTTTTCGGCAAATGTGAACAGATGACCGATTCGGTCAGCATGATCCACAAAGCCTGGATCACCACAAGAAACGGGTTGACATGGCGAATCCATTTGCCAAACGGCCTTATTATTCACCAATTGACACGTAAACACAGGACGATTTTTGTACTGCTTTAAGATATAACCGTCCTTACATTCATAAGGTATTTCTTGTAGCACATCAAACGGTGGTTGAACATGAGCCTCTTTTAATAAATGGACCGTATCATCCACGGGATAATCTAGGCATCGTTGGGACATTTCTAAATCTTTTCTTTTCAGTATAGAAAGGTTATAATATGGATTCATCTAAAACACAATATCCAGCATTCCGCCAATAACTTGTCAAAAACCGTTTTAAACGTTTAAAAAAGGCATGTTTCGCATGTCGACTTTTGAAGGGGGTAAATGGTTGATGTTTCATCTTCATTTTGAGGCTTTCTTTACATCTGTTATATGTAAATATGTTTTGTTAGAATAAAATATAATTAAACACCTATATTAAAAAAAAAAAAAAAAAAAAAAAAAAAAAAAAAAAAAATTTTTTTTTTTTTTTTTTTTTTTTTTTTTTTTTTTTTTTTTTATTAACCATTTGAAAAATGGTTGTTGTTTTCGGGGGAATAGACCCGATGATGTTACCACTTTTGAATTTAAATTAAATTCTTTACTTTTAAAAGAATTTTTATTTGATTAGTAAATTAAAATGCTTAAAATCATTTTAATGAAGGAGAAAACTAACAAATTTAAAAATGGTTAGAAAAAAATTATCAGATATGGAAAAAGCTGAAGCCAAAGAAAAACGTCGTTTAAAGAAACGTCTTAAAATGCAAGGATATGTATTATTTAAAAAAAAAAAAAAAAAAAAAAAAAAAAAAAAAAAAAAAATTTTTTTTTTTTTTTTTTTTTTTTTTTTTTTTTTTTTTTTTTGTGTAGAAATTAAGATGAAACATCAAACGTATCAAACCTTATATCAAGCGCATTTGGGAAATGTCAACGAAAAAGATCTCCTAGCAGCGCGAGAGCGAGAAACGGATCCATTTTATCACAATTTAATTGATTTGATCCTTGAGAAAAATGAAATTAAAGTCGATTGGCCCATCACCCTCTTTACCGACACATTCCGCTCTGGGTCACCCCGGGAGCGTTTGGATGAAACCGTCTTTGCCTTCATACTTCGTCTTGTGGCCATCAACAAAGAAGAACGCTATTTACGTACATTTCAGAAACCCGAATCATTTGATGCCGTTATGGCGTGGGAAGCCATTCTACGTCGCATTATTTTATGTTCTTTCGCTCTTCTATACAATGTTCGCTGGACACCTGAAACCATTTATACGTTTTTGGAACCCACTGTCATGGAACTCTTAAGTGGCGGAAATGTCTTTGCTCTTCGAAACCTCATGAAATCGCTCGGTATTCCTTTGGCGCGTGAAACTCCTTATCAAGCCGAACTTCATTTTGAAAAATTAAACTTTTTGCACGTAGGTCAATACAGTTCTTTTTACTGGCGATATTTACATTGGATGGCGGAAGCCTATCAAATGCGCACAGAAACTCACATGGCTTTTTACAAACGTTGTTGGCTAGAGTTGATTAATGAATCACTGTATCGAACGCTGCGTTGCGGCATCTGCATGTACCACTTTCGAACCATGTTGAACGAACTGAAACCTCAACTCATGGATCCGAAAACCAATTTTCCTAAACTGTGGTTTGATATACATAATCGGGTTCATGCTCAAAGACGAGAACAATATACGTTTCTAAAAGAACCCGATTATACCGAGTCGGAGTATGAATCGGATCGTGATTTCATGCTCCAAGCTTTAGGGCCATAATAAGAACTTTTCCCCACGTTAGGTTTTCGAAAAGGATTCAGGATCAGCTTCTCAAAAATGAACGGAGTCACTGCTTTCCGTTCCCCTACAGAGAGCGCATGAATGTCTCCAATCATGTCTGGACGCGAAGACCACCACCAAACGAGAGATATATCGGAATCGATACGGCTAGACAGGTACTCGTTTGGATCGTAACGTTCTAGGAAAGAATTATACATTAACCCCCCATATTGGCCGTGATAAGAGTGAGGCTGGATGAGGACAAAATTGGATCGGGGATCTTTATCTTTGGGTGCACTATAAATGGGAATGTCTGATACATTCAAATTTTTAAATTGGGTAATTAAATCGGTAATGGATTCAAAAGGCACGTACAGGTATGTCATGGCATCTTGACCACAGGGTGGTAAAAACTTTTATATACAGTTGAAAAAAAAAAAAAAAAAAAAAAAAAAAAAAAAAAATTTTTTTTTTTTTTTTTTTTTTTTTTTTTTTTTTTTTTAATTATAATATTTATATAAAATATAATCCAAATTACTATTCACACCTAATGGCACGGTTACCAAAATTTCCTTGTTCATTTTGTCATGTAGACCCCTGTCGTATTGGGAGATTGTGGAAAACAGATCTCATTTTTAAACATCTTTTGAGAGAATCCATCTGTCTTACAAATAATTATTTGGATGAAAGATTGTTTTTTGATCCAACAGACTATGGAACAATGAATGAAGTCGAGTGGCAAATGTATTGCACACTTACTAAAATTCAAAAACACTTTTTTAAAAAGCATCCAAACAAATTGAATATCACAACAGAAAATGTCAACACTATGATGGATATTTGGCCTGTGTTGAAACAAAAAATGTATGAATTGGTCAAAATGACAATGGAATTGGGTGAATTTCATGTACTTCGTCATGAATTTGGTTTAATCGGAGTACTACCAATGCCTTATCAATGTGTTACGTTAGAATGTCTTATTATCACTGGAAAATTTACATCAGAATGTATGGTTAAATTTCCAGACTGTACGAATGAAATTTTCGCAAACGTATCCAAATATGCTGCTTGATTTTTTTGAAGAAGTAAATGTGATGGACTGGATTCACCATGTAAGCTTTACCATGCACCCATTTGGAACAATTACATAAAAATTTGCATTTGTTGTGTCTACTAACATAAATGTTTCACAATTGAAAAAAAAAAAAAAAAAAAAAAAAAAAAAAAAAAAAAAAAAAAAATTTTTTTTTTTTTTTTTTTTTTTTTTTTTTTTTTTTTTTTTTTTTTTTTTAGTATTAAATATCAGTATTAAAATTATTTTTAGTATATAAAAAGAATATAAAATTGATTAGTTGAATACTGCTTTAGAGAAAACATGTATCCCCCCAATTTTAAAATTACATTTTTTTTTCAAAGTCAACCCGAATACATTTTGGGGACGGTTGGGAAAGATGGTCGACTCTATTTCGACTTGTTGGGTATTGGCCGAATGTTGAAAAAGAAAGATATTTTTAACTGGGCTCTCAAAAAAATGAGATGCCGATTCGAGGACATTGCCCTCCAGCCGGATACCCTGAGAAGAACACATCCCATGATTCGCTATTTTCCCTTAATATCCCTCTTGAAAGACCATCTGAAAATACCATCGATGGAATGTCGTCTTCTCTACCAATTATTGCGAGGACAGATTCATCTCAAATATAAAGGAATTATTTTGAACGAACACGTGTTAAAATTTTGCCCTTGTAGTCGATTGAAAGGAATTCCGTTTCCAAATTGGATTCAATGTCACACAGCAAAATTATTAAATTCTTCCGTCTGATGGGGGCAAGGAGGGTGGAGCTTTATGCTCCGCCTTTCCCGTCGAATATAAAAGATTGTTGCTGCTTGGACCGGTTTCAAACGATGGCTTTTCCGAACGTGCTGCCCCCTGAACTCGTCCTACATATCCTTCGAAATTATATCCCCATCGAGGATAAATTGGATAGTTTATGGCCTATTCCAGATTTTCAACCCTACCTGGAAGACCGTGGAGCTTGGAAAACTGCTTCGAAACACCTCTCCATTCCCTTTCTTCAATGGATGCATCAATTTCCGTCTGGATGGTATATTCATACACAAAACTGGTACTACCGACTCTTTTTAAAAGTGGACCCTTATGCCATGACCCTGTCTTTTCATCATTATTTACTGGACCAAGGTCTCGATCCGTTAGCCACTCCAACCCGCATCACGCGCTCCTTCAACTTACCCATCCTAAAAAGAGTGTTGGCAGAATTTTTTAACAATTTTATTTACAGTCCCACATTAGGCTCACCCACGTATCACTTAAAGTCTGACCAGCGTTTAATCGTGGATCCCAGTCACGAGAGACTCATCCATTTATACGATTGGGAAGATGGATTCTACGATCTCCCCTTTATTATACCGAGACCCATGAAAGATGAGAAGGGACGCTATCATTTTAAAGTCACACTAACCTATCAACGTATGCTCATCGTACAATGTATGTTGGCCCGAGGACAGTGTCAGTGCCCAGAAGAAAACCGCACCCTGTTACCTTATTGTGAAGGAGAGGAGGGACCTCTCAAAGTGATCAACGGAGACACGCTAAAACAAGCTGGTATCCAGACTTTTCAAGCCGGTGACAATGATCAAATTGAAGGAACTATGACTCATACAATGAAAAAATTATTTCATTTACCTCTGTCACACATCCATTTGCCCACCCCGCGGAAGGACTGAGAAGGTGAAACTTAGAAAAAACTGTATAAATGCATAAAACTGTATAAAAGGTATAACTGTTATAAATGTATTTTACTGTACATTGTATTGTACTGTTTCTTTGTATTTTAGTTGAATAAATATGTTTTCTCTAACCGGTTGACCACAGTGAAACAAGCAAAAAAGGGGTTGAAGGAAGTTGCCAAGGCAACTTCCTTCAACCCCTTTTTTTGCAAAAGCAACTTTGCCAATCTTGGAATTTTTTGAAATTTAAAAATGAATAAATCTATTGTAAAATATTTTCTAAATTTATAATTATTTAAAAGTGGAGAAAAGAATCAATATATTATAACACACACTCACAAAAAAAAAAAAAAAAAAAAAAAAAAAAAAAAAAAAAAAAAAAAAAAAATTTTTTTTTTTTTTTTTTTTTTTTTTTTTTTAATAATTTAAATGCAGTATAAAAGGCCGTGCATTCGCTTGCTCGTTCACTCGTTTTTTATAATAGTATATATAGGTTTAAATGCCATAACATATGTGATACAAATGGATCAGATCACTTCGGATAACATAATGGATCTCCCTTCTTTAAAGGAGATGACTAAACGATTGAGAGTTCAAGCGCACAAATTTTTCCAGTGCATAGATGATATGCATTCATTAGTAAGTAATAAGGATAGTGAATTTCGAAAACAAATACAACGAGCAGTGCATAATGAAGGTTTGAAAGAGGGTGTAAATAATTTGATATGTGAAGTGTTTGATACAATCAAAAGTGTCAATAATTTAGAACTACATTACAAGCGTGATCTTCAAGAATTGCATCTGTTAAGTGACTTGCACGAATTACAAAAAGAATTGTACATTATTTCAGAAATTATGAAATTGTCTCAAAATCAATTAAAACACATGTAAAAAAAAAAAAAAAAAAAAAAAAAAAAAAAATTTTTTTTTTTTTTTTTTTTTTTTTTGTGAAATGTATTTTAAGAATTAAACTTTTTAAAAGTACATTATAAAATATTTTACTCTATAATTTTATTATAAAATAGTTAAAACAAAAAAAAAAAAAAAAAAAAAAAAAAAAAAAAAATTTTTTTTTTTTTTTTTTTTTTTTTTTTTGTATTTTAAGAAATAAACTTTTTAAAAGTACATCATAAAACATATTACTCTTTAACTTTATTAGAAAATAGTTTAAACCAATGTTGAAAAAAAAAAAAAAAAAAAAAAAAAAAAAAAAAAATTTTTTTTTTTTTTTTTTTTTTTTTTTTTTTTTTTTTTTCATTGGTTTTAACTATTTTATAATAAAATTATAGAGTAAAATATTTTATAATGTACTTTTAAAAAGTTTAATTTTTTTTTTTTTTTTTTTTTTTTTTTTTTTTTTTTTTTTTTTTTTAAGCCTTATATATTACGTTACTTCAGCAATTGCGGTACTCTTCCACCTAGCGTGTGTCTTCAGTTGCACTTTCAATGAGGATGGCGACGGCACTTCCACAATTATTAGACTTGCCCGCGGACATTTTATTCCTGATTTTGAGAGACTACGTTCCGCTCAAAGATAAACTGCACACGCTTTATAAAATGCCTGAATTTCGATCGTTTCTAGAACATCGTGCATCTTATCTGAATTCTCCTGGTCCATTTTCGATGGATTATATTAAATTTATGGGTTTGTATCGTCCCGGATGGTATTTTCATCGGTGTCTTTGGAATCGGTGGACCTATGTGCAATTCGATGACGCCACGTTACAATTCACAGAGTATGAGTTTAACCTTAAATACTGTTGCTTCCGACCCAACCACCGGGTTGATTTTTTTCGTCAATCCCTTTCGACCATGAAAAAAGATAGGGAATTCTGCTTTCCTCTAAAACTTTACGTAGAAAATAAATCAGATTATTTGTTTTATTACCTGGAAGAACATGGATACATTGCGGTACACTATACACCTCCTTTGTGTAAAATGGACTTTGAAATTTATCCTTGGAAAGACTATCACGAAATTCCGATCGACAAACCCATCCTTGTGAAAAATTATTTGGAAGAGCGTTTTTGGGAAGTGACATTGACCCGTGAGAAAAAAATAACCCTAAAATGTGTGGACCATGTCGAGTGTGATTGCAAACAAACATTTCATGAACTGGACCCAATAACCTTCGAATTATCAAAAGATTTCACCTGTCTGACGACGGATAGAGGAGGGATAATTCCTCTGCAAACATGTTCCAATTACAGACTGGCGGACGAAAAACATGTTGAGGGATTTACTGTATATCATGTATGTCACATTACTGAAGAAGAGAAAGGAAGATTAATCGTAGAAGAAGACAAACACGACCCACGGTTGAAGAAATTTCTAATGGATAAAGACACAATCTGTAAATTTGAAAATTTGTAATATATAAAAATTATAATTAAAAATGTAAATTTTTGGTAACAATGTGCAGTTGACTTTTTTTTTTTTTTTTTTTTTTTTTTTTTTTTTTTTTTTTTCTAACCATTTGGAAAAAATGGTTGTTGTTTTCGGTCGAGAATTGACACCTGTCCGTGGTCACTTTTCAATTTAAATTAAATTCTTTACTTTTTGAAAAAAAATTATTTGTTTAGTAAATTCAAATGTTTAAAATCACTGTAATAAAGGAAAAACTAACATTTTTTTTTTTTTTTTTTTTTTTTTTTTCATATGTTATATTATATGAAATTTGTTTGAGACTATTATAAAATATATTACAACTATTGAAAAAAAAAAAAAAAAAAAAAAAAAAATTGTAATTTAAAAAATTACAATAACCATTTGGAAAAAATATTTTTTTTTTTTTTTTTTTTTTTTTTTTTTTTTTTTTTTTTTTAATTAGATATTTTAAGATCTCGCTTTCTGCTTTATGAGACGATTCTTAATACGTTGTCTTTCTTTGGCTTCCGCTCTTTCCATATCCGTTAATTTGCGTCGAACCATTTTTGCAATTGTAAGTTTCCTCTTTATTAACAATGATTTTAAACATTGCAATTTATTATTCAAATAAAAATTCTTCTAAAAGTAAAGTATTTTGCATAAATTTTGCATAAATTGAGAGAGAGAGGCCGAGCCATCTCTCTCTCGTTCACTCGACTTTTGTTCTTCACGCTGCTTGTGCTTGCCTTACTCTTCCACCTGGTGTGCATCTTCAGTAGCATTTTAAACAACGATGGCGACGGCACTTCCTCAGTTATTAGACTTGCCCGAAGACATTTTATTCCTGATTTTGAGAGACTACGTTCCACTCAAAGATAAACTGCACACTCTTTATAAAATGCCTGAATTTCGATCGTTTCTAGAACATCGTGCATCCTATCTGAATTCTCCTGGTCCATTTTCGATGGACTATATTGAACTTTTGCGCTTATACCGGCCCGGATGGTATGGTCATCGGATATTTTGGAGTCAGCGGACTTATGTGCGATTCGATGACGCCACGTTACAATTCACAGAGTATGTGTATGATATTGATTACCATTCCTTCCGACCCAACCACCGTGTTGATATTTTTCGACAATCCCTTTCGAAAATGAAAAACGATAGGGAATTCTGGCTTCGTCACGAATTCTATATAGAGAATGAGACAGATTATTTGTTTTATTACCTGGAAGAACATGAATACATTGCGGTACACTATACACCTCCTCTGTGTGACATGAGTATTGAAATATTTCCCGTGAGAAGAAATCACATTATTCCGATCGACAAACCCATCCGTTTGAAACATTATTTGGAAGAGCGTTTTTGGGAAGTGACATTGACCCGTGAGAAAAAAATAACCCTAAAATGTGTGGACCATGTCAAGTGTGATTGCAAACAAACATTTCATGAACTGGACCCAATAACTTTCGAATTATCAAAAGATTTCACCTGTCTGACGACGGATAAAGGAGAGATAATTCCTCTGCAAACGTGTTCCAATTACAGACTGGCGGACGAAAAACATGTTGAAGGATTCACTATATACCATGATAATGAAGATAAGTTCGGAAGATTAATCGTAGAAGAAGACAAAGACGACCCACGGTTGAAGAAATTTCTATTGGATAAAGACACAATCTGCAAATTGGAAAAAGTGTAACATATAAAAATTCTAATTAAAAATGTAAAATTTTTGTGATTTGCGACCCAACAACCGGGTTGATTTTTTTCGTGAATCCATTTCAACCATGAAAAAAGAAAGAGAATTCTTGCTTCGTGTCCAATCTTTCGGAGAGAATAAATCAGATTATTTGTTTTATTACCTGGAAGAATATTTGATCTATTGTATGGAAGTATGGGGATACATAACGGTACTCTATACACCTCCTTTGTGTAAAATAGCCTTTAACATTTGGCCTTTGAAAGGGTATTACGAAATCCCGATCGACAAACCCATCCGTGTGAAACATTTTTTGAAAGAGTGTTTTTGGGATGTGACATTGACCCGAGAGAAAAAAATAACCCTGAAATGTGTGGACCATGTCAAGTGTCGTTGCAAAAAATCATTTCATGAACTGGACCCGATAACCTATGAATTATCAAAAAATTTCAACTATCTGACGACGGATAGAGGCTTAATAATTCCTGTGCAAACATGTTCCAATTACAGACTGGCGGACGAAAAAGATGTTGAAGGATTTACTGTATACCACAAATATGAAGAAGAGAAAGGAAGATTAATCGTAGAAGAAGACAAACACGACCCACAGTTGAAGAAATTTCTAATGGATAAAGACACAATCTGTAAATTTGAAAATGTGTAACTTAAATAATAAAAATTTTAAATTTTTGTGACAGTATATAGTTAAGAAAACACAGCTTAGATAAAGTAGTGTATATATGAGTCATCCAATACATAATCCACAGCATTTACGAAATTTTAAACCTCCACAAACATTTCATGAATGCAAAGAAAATGACTGGTTTTCAGATCTTCCACGGGATGGTTATATTTTGAATAACCCTCAGGCACGATGGGGAAGAAAAGAAGGACGAACGTTATTTGCGGAATTGAATGATGCGTGGAAAAGAAAGAAATGAAATCTAAGGTATAAAAAAAAAAAAAAAAAAAAAAAAATTTTTTTTTTTTTTTTTTTTTTTTTTTTTTAAATATATTTTATAATAAAAATATTTTATCTTTACATCTGTTGAATAAAAATATTTTACTTCATAACTTTATTATAAAACATTTTATGTAAAAAAAAAAAAAAAAAAAAAAAAAAAAAAAAAATTTTTTTTTTTTTTTTTTTTTTTTTTTTTTTTTTTTTTTTTTTTTTTTATAAAGAGGTAAACATTTTCATTTATAGTTTAGTTTCTCTTTGGTCAGATGGAAGAAAATCAGTATCTGGATTGTATCCAAAATATATTAAAATATGGTAATAAAAGATTGGATCGAACAGGTATTGGAACTCTATCTCTTTTTGGAATGAATATGCGATGGAATCTTAGAAATAATACATTTCCATTATTGACTACTAAAAAAATGTTTTGGAGAGGAATAGTTGAAGAATTATTATGGTTTATAAGCGGTTCTACAAATTCAAAAGAGTTGGAGAAAAAAGGTATCACAATATGGAAAGATCATAGTTCCAGAGAATACTTGGACTCGCTAGGATTTTATGATAGAGAGGAAGGTGATTTAGGTCCTGTCTATGGATTTCAATGGAGACATTATGGTGAAAAGTATATTGATATGAATATTCGTTATCAAGGTTTAGATCAACTCTTGAATGTCATTGAAAAAATTAAAACCAATCCCAATGATCGAAGAATTGTACTATGTGCCTGGAATCCGTTAGATATTGATAAAATGGCTCTTCCCCCATGTCATTGTTTGGTTCAATTTTATGTTGCAAACAATGAATTGTATTCTCAAATGTATCAGAGATCAGCAGATATAGGGTTGGGAGTACCTTTTAATATTGCTAGTTATTCACTTTTGACTTGTATAATAGCTCATCTAACGAATCTAAAGCCAGCCGAATTTATACATGTTATGGGAGATGTTCACATATATTTGAATCAAGTGGATCAATTGAAACAACAAATACAAAGAAAACCATTTGAGTTTCCAAAATTGGAAATTATAACTAAAAAAGAAAATTTAGAGGATTTTAAATTTGAAGATTTTAAACTTCTTAATTACAAACATCATGGAAAAATAAATATGGACATGGCTGTATAGTGTCTATACACAGGATCGAAAGTAAGTTTAGAAGAGCTAAAATCTGGAGAGTAACAACAAACACAAGAGGTTTCTGAAGGTTATTATCTAAATCAATACAATTATTCATCATTTTAATTTTTATTTAGACACAAATAAATAAAACTTGACTTTTGAGTTAAAAATTTAAAAAATTTTGTTTCATTTTCTATAAAAATTTGTTAGTTACAAGATGTATTTAAAAATAGCCTTTTTTGTAAAAATTTTAAGTAAAAAAAAAAAAAAAAAAAAAAAAAAAAAAAAAAAAAAAAAAAAAATTTTTTTTTTTTTTTTTTTTTTAAGTGTGTATATATAAGGTTCTTCAAATTTTCTTTTCATTCTCTCTTCGCATGCCGTTCCCACACATCCCTCTCGGAGATGGCTCATCTCCGGTTATTAGACTTGCCCGTGGATGTTTTGTTCTTCATTTTTCGACATGTGCCCCTAAAAGATAAATTACATACCCTCTCCCAAATGCCGGAATTTCGTCCCTTTTTAGAAGATCGTGCCTCGTATCTGGACTCCTCAGCTCCTTTTTCGTTCAAGTACATCCAATTTCTGCATCGATTGAGACCCGGATGGTACTTTTCTCGGAAAAATGCGTTTCACCGATTTTACATGCAAATAGATGACACCACATTGCATGTCAATAAATATCACTTTGAATTACAAGAGCTTCAAAGCCACCATCGGCCGAATACGTGTGTACTCTTCTATCGGAAGACCCTTGATAACATGACAAGAGAATTCGTGGAAGCCTTTTCCGATTTCGAATATTTCATAGACCAGGAAAATCTCCTCACTTATTATATCAAGGGGTACGGTTATATTGTTGTGCATTACGAGCCTTTGCGCAATTTTCAAGAAATTTATATCAATAAAAGGTGCCGATATTTTCTATTTTCTGAAGAATCGATCCCCTTGGTGCGATGGCTGCCTTCTAGTCCTCAATGTTTTTTCGATGTCTCGTTTACCGAAGAGAAAAAACTCATCGCTTCCTGCACAGACCCTCAAAAATGTCAGTGTCAAGATCCTGTCCAAGAAATGGAACCCATTACCTTAGAAATGACAGCCGACTTTAGGATTCTGTTTTGGGAAGGCGCCGACCCGATCCCCCAGTTGGTTTGTTCCGATTACAGATTGGAAAAAGATCATTACGTCGAAGCATTTCGAATATTTCATTATAGACCCCATGCGCAGCACCAATTTGGCACTATGAGACCCATTTGGAAAGAAGACGAAAATGACAAACTTTTGAAAAAGTTTTTATGGCCGAAAAATCAAATTGTAAAAACATATTAAGAAAATTGTAATTTTTTTTGTAGTATGATATTGTAATAGAATGTTTTATAATCTAGTTATAATAAAGATAAGATATTAGAGTAAAGTATTGTATGATGTACATTTAAGATATTGAATGTTTTAAATATATTTCATATCAACAGATGTAGAAATAAAATGCAACTACTATTTAAAAAAAAAAAAAAAAAAAAAAAAAAAAAAAAAAAATTTTTTTTTTTTTTTTTTTTTTTTTTTTTAATGCAATAGCAAACAGAACAACGGGAAATACCCAAATGATTAACAGTTTCTCTCTGAGACATTGGAATTGCGGAATAATAAAGAGATACAATTTGACGTGCTACTTCTTCAGTGACTCGATTCCTAAAAAATGGATTTTTTCTTTAGTTTAAACTCTTTTTTTATTGTCTTTGAGAAAGATGAAATGCATTTTAACAATAAAATTACATGAATGTCTCATTTTAATGTCCAGATTATGAAAAAGTGGACCACAATTTTTGGAGACGACACTTTTTTGCTTGTCTGAAAGAAATAGCATCGGAGGCTAAAAAAAAAAAAAAAAAAAAAAAAAAAAAAATTTTTTTTTTTTTTTTTTTTTTTTTTTTTTTTTTTTTTTTTTTTTTTAGTAGTGTAATATATTTTATAATCAAGTTATAATAACTTGATTATAACTTGATTAAAAAAAAGTTTATTTAAAAACTTATAAAACTTATTAAAAAAAAAAAAAAAAAAAAAAAAAAAAAAAAAAAAAAAATTTTTTTTTTTTTTTTTTTTTTTTTTTTTTTTTTAAATTGGGTCAAACTGGTGTATAAAAGGCCATGCATTCGCTATCTTGTTCACTTGGCTTTTATTTTTCACGATGCTTGTGCCTGCTCTGCTTACCTTTGGATTACTTTTTTCATTTGTGTCGCGTTTGCATTGGATAGCATTCCAAAAGTGTATTCAATAATTTTAAAGACTTTATTCAACGCCATATTTGAGGAAGAATGGACTCTGTGCAAATCAAGTGTCGTTTACAGTTCCTGCATCTTTTCAACGTGAGATTTGTTATTTTACTCCCTATTTGAGGAAGAATGGACTCTGTTTGTTTGATGGACTTGCCACTCAAGGCCATGACTTTTTTATTATCTCATGTCACAACCATCCTAGGTCGCTTTCTTTGAAAAAGCTTCGATTCTACTTTCTCATCATTCAACACCGTGACTCGGTGACAGCTTCCCAGACGCCTACGCAGTGACTCACGCGGATGGGTTGGACCGGAAAGCGCGAAGCCCGGTGATTGGTTGGACTCGTGGGGGAATCGACTATATAAGGAGAGCGTCGTCGTTCATTTCTTTACTCTTGCCTTGCCTCTGGTCGAGACTTTGTGAAAGCGATGGAGGAGAAAAAAATTTTCAAGAAGCCCTTTTCTTCCACCCGAATCACCCCCAACTCTATCGAAGTGATTGATGCCAGAAAGCTAGAAAGTTTGAAGCGAGACGTGTTTCCCTGCCAAGTTCTCGAGAGCTTTCCGGAAGAAGACCGGTTGCCCCGTCCATCGGAGTTTGCGGTGCTACCGGAGCGACACCAGATCTATCCCTACATTATATATTTAACTAGTGTTTACAAAGTGGCCTATTGTTCCGTCAAGTATGATGATGTTATCCGCAAACATTTTGTGGATACATTAAAGTATCTCATGACTGCAGCCCCCTACACCTCCCGAAACTGGACAGATGCGATCCCTTTGCTACAGAAACCCATCTTAAAGACGAAGAATGTGAATCACCGTACCTGCTTCAAATTTAATATTCACTTTTTTCTCACCAAAAAGTACTTTACCTTTGGAAATAGATTAGTGGAGCCTGGGACGATGCATGTGATCCAGACTGGAAAACACCCCCTATGTATCTATACGTTAGAAAGGAAAAAAAGGGGACTCAATTTAAAAGGATTCGTCGATACAGAGCAACATAACTATAGAACTGTGATATTAGCCATCGATAGTATCTACATTATTCCCAGTGGTACGGTGTACGTCTTATACACCACAGATCGTTCCTTCTTTTCACTGCACCTCTTGAAAGAAGATGTGGTCCTCCCTTTCTCCCATGTGACTACAATCCGCAGCACTCAGGCCACTTATCGGACAGATGATATCTACCGAGTCCCTGTACAGACCCCTTGCATTGAAACTCGCACTCGGCCAGACGACAGTAGTGACAGTGAGGAAGAATTTTCGACAGATCCAGCCGATCTCCCGGAGGAGGCGCCGGCCAAGGCACCCATGACCTCAAGAGTCCCCACTCCTCCTGCTGCGACGCCTGGACAACCTCTTGTCATTATCAAAAAAGTTTATGAGAGACATTTTCCTGTCGAAAAAAATATCGTATTATTGCATACCAACCTCATACACCATCTACAGAGATTTATGTACAAAGAATATGACGACCCTCGACCCCCCATCACCTTTTATGCAACGGAAGATCCTGTGGAGGTATTAGATTTGTCACGTACCAGCCATCTAGACCAGTCTCGTGCCAGCAGTCCGGACTTGCTCATCGTGGATGAAATTTTTTCCCCGACCCCTCCGGAAGAGTCTCCCAAAGAAATTGAGCAAAGGGACAACGAGGAGCCGGAATGGAAACGAGCTCGTGTGGAACCGACTTTTTCACCCACGTCCCCAGACGAACAATCGGCAGCCATTTCCAAAATTGTCCAAGATTTGGTGGACACGGAAACTCATTGGCGATCCACTCCCCAAGGTGTGTCGGCGGCCATTGACAACAGTGTCCGAGATTTGGTGGACACGGAAACCCATTGGCGATCCACTCCCCAAGGTGTGTCGGCGGCCATTGACAACAGTGTCCAAGATTTGGTGGACACGGAAACCCATTGGCGATCCACTCCCCAAGGTGTGTCGGCGGCCATTGACAACAGTGTCCAAGATTTGGTGGACACGGAAACCCATTGGCGATCCACTCCCCAAGGTGTGTCGGCGGCCATTGACAACATGGTCCGGGATTTAGAGGGCCTCGGCTCAGAGTGGAATCCACAACCCAATGAACAATCGTTGTTGCAAATAACCCCACCCAATTGGGAATCCTCCACCGATCCTGTCAACCGATATTTTCGTGAATTTTTTACGGTGAATCAAACATTTTTCGAAAAAAGTGACTAACTGGAACTGGATGGAAAAGGTGCAGCCTTTCTGTATACATTTATGTGTGATATCTTTGTAAAATGCTCCAAATGACTTTTAAACACTGCCGAGTAAATGGGCAAAAATGTAATCTCGCCGATCTCAATCACCGAATGTAATGTCAATCTAACCGATCCTGTCAACCGATATTTTCGTGAATTTTTTACGGTGAATCAAACATTTTTCGAAAAACTGACTCAATGGAACTGGATGGAAAAGGTGCAGCCTTTCTGTATACATTTATGTGTGATAATTTTTTGTAAATATGCTCCAAATGACTTTTAAACACTGCCGAGTAAATGGGCAAAGTGTAATCTCTTCAATTAATTTTTAATAAAAAGAGATTGTTTATCATAGTTTGTTTTTTTGTTATGCCTTTCAAAGTATGTATTACACCTTCATTTTTAAAACCTTTTGGAGAACTCAGTAAAAGTTAAAGTTAAAATAGTACAAACATTTTTACATTTTTTACATTTTTAGTGATAAATGTGTGTTATAGAATGTATTCTTGAATAAGTGTCATTTTTTAAAATAGAGCGAAAAAAGATGTCTCCAATATTATTTAAAATGCTTAATTTACCTCCATAAAAAATTGCATTGAATTTTATATATCGGAATATAAAGATAAGAAAAAAATATTTTCTAAATATTTTTTGAAATTTTGAACATGTTTGAATCTATTTGTACATTGAGCAAACTATACATTTTACAATTATTTATTTTCCAAAAATCATGCACAGTGTTATGACCTGTAAATGAATCTAAAAAATTCAAAGCATTTTATTTCAGCTATAAAAAGAATTGGGTGGCCAGTTGTGTGCGGAAAGAGCCCTAAAAATGAACCCCTTCACTTTGGATCCCGAAAATTCTGGATGGGGACAAGTTTTGGATTCTGTTTAAAGTCTTAACCCCATGCGTTCAAGACTGAGAATTTTCGCCTGGTAATACCGTAACCAACTTGAAAACTTTATGCCTCGGCTTCGCCTCATTACATAGGGTACAGAGCCTCTGTACTGGATTTGAACCCTACCGTGCTCAAAAAAATCCAACAAAACGTCCCCCCAAGTCACTCTCCATAAAAGTCGTAATAAATCAAAGATTTCAATCACACGCCAGCGTCGCATGCGCAAAGGACAATTGTGAGACACGGCGCCCAATTGGGATGAACCAAACTGCGCTACAAAGTTGGGGACCGACTCTACGTTTAAATATTTGGCAATATCGACTACTCTAAAATAAACATCCCCGCTAAAAGTCACATATCCCCACAAGCTGCCAGGAGATAGACAGAGTCGAAACGCCATCTCGCTTGATTCTTTCTATTTAAGAGTACATCATCAAATACTTGAGCCCTGTAAGCTTTTATTATAAAATATATTTAAAAGAATAAAGAAAAACTAGTAAAAAATATAGTATCTTTATCAGAACATCAGCCTCAAATGAATCAAGACCATTACTCCTTCTATGACAAAATATGAAACAACTAGCGTTTTAGGAACAAGAGCATTACAGATTTCGATGTAAGCTCCCGTTTTAGTGAAAGTGGATGATGAAACAGATCCATTGCAACTTGCAATGAAAGAATTAAAAGAGAGAAACATTCCACTCATTCTAAGATATCTTCCTGATGGTACACGTGAAGACTGGAGAGTAGATGAATTAATTATTAATAATTAAGTTACACTTTATCATTACTATAAAATATATTTAGAAAAATGAAGTAAAGATAAAGTAGCAAAAAATATATTATCTTTATCCGAACATCATCCTCAAATGAAACAAGAAAAAAATCACAACTTGTATGACAAAATATGAAAGAGCTAGAGTTTTAGGGACAAGACCTATTATAAAATGCATTGCAACTATTAAAAAAAAAAAAAAAAAAAAAAAAAAAAAAAAAAAATTTTTTTTTTTTTTTTTTTTTTTTTTTTTTTTTTTTTTAATATATTAGTATTATAAATATTTTATCTTTACATATGTTGTGTTATGAAATATGTTTGAGACTATTATAAAATGTATTACAATACAACTATTAAAAAAAAAAAAAAAAAAAAAAAAAAAAAAAAAAATTTTTTTTTTTTTTTTTTTTTTTTTTTTTAATATATTAGTATTATAAATATTTTATCTTTACATATGTTGTGTTATGAAATATGTTTGAGACTATTATAAAATGTATTACAATACAACTATTAAAAAAAAAAAAAAAAAAAAAAAAAAAAAAAAAAAAAAAATTTTTTTTTTTTTTTTTTTTTTTTTTTTTTTTTTTAATACTGCCTTATAAAAGGCCGAGCCATCTCTCTCTCGTTCACACGACTTTCGTTCCTCACGCTCCTTGTGCTTGCCTTCCTGTGGAAGCCTTTTTCTCTTATTCCATCGTTGGATCGCATAGGTTTTCCTTCTCCATGCGTCTGAAAGCATTTCAAATGGGATATTAAATGTTTGAATGAATAACCCCCTTCACGGAGTGATCCTCCACAGGAGACTTCTGCAACCTGTTGGACCCCATATGGATGAATGGTTTTTTTAAAAACGTCTCTTGTAGGATGTCCTGGTGAAACTCCCCCCACGTCCGATTGGATTGGAAGCGAACGCGGAGGCGGAGACACGCTCTCTTATAAAAGGTCCTTTCCACCCCGGTTCCGTCTCACCATGATGCTCCAGCTGCACCTCACCGCTCAGCCTGCTTTGTGGGGATTCTTGGGAAGAGACGGCCAGCTCTTTTGGCTCGACACCTCGGCCACCCAGCTTTTAGGAAGGGCCGTGAAGGGCCAAGCCCGAGTCCAGGAGGTGGCGGACGAGGAGGCGCAGGAAATGTACCCACTGAGCTGGCTGCAACAGAAAGTCATTCCCCATTTCCAACTGATTGCCCTGCTGGACCATTTCAAGGTCAAGGAGCCTCTCCACCTCTTGGAGACGGACTTTGGTGTGAGCGTGACCCATGCCAAAGGGGTGTATAGGCTCCGGCAGTCGAACGCAGCGGATGCGAGTCCATTTTGGCCCTGGATTGACCACCTCCTCCACCAGAGACCGACCTCGCCTGCCTCTTCACCCTGCCGTCCAGGCTACTCTCCCGCGTCCAGTCCAGGCTACTCTCCCGCGTCCAGTCCAGGCTACTCTCCCGCGTCCAGTCCAGGCTACTCTCCCGCTTCACCCGTCTACACACCGGCCTCGCCTGCCCGAACAAACCCAGTCTACTCGGCCACAAGCCCCTGCTACACACCGGCCTCGCCAGTCTACTCCGCCACAAGCCCCTGCTACACACCGGCCTCGCCAGTCTACTCTCCCTACAGTCCCTGCTACACGCCAGCCTCTCCGAGCTACACGCCAGCCTCTCCGAGCTACACGCCAGCCTCTCCGAGCTACACGCCAGCCTCTCCGAGCTACACGCCAGCCTCTCCGAGCTACACGCCAGCCTCACCGAGCTACACGCCAGCCTCACCGAGCTACACGCCAGCCTCACCGAGCTACACGCCAGCGTCTCGTGTTGCCACGCCCCAGCCCAACAGTTCATCCCCGTCGGTCGTCACTTGCAGCTCCAGCTCGGATTCCAGCGACACGGAGGACACTGCACCAAACTACCCGCTGGATACTGGTATTATCATTCTAATAGACAAGATACCTGCGAAAAAAGTAATTATAAAAACGAAAGGACTGACCCAAACACTTTACGCTGTATGAAAAAAGATTTTTCAATAAAGGTTGTTTGGTTGTAAAAGGTGTGTTTCTTTCCACAGCAGAAAAAGGGGGTTGAAGGAAGTTGCTGGGACAACTTCCTTCAACCCCCTTTTTTTGCGAAAAAGGTTTTGCCAATCTTGGAAACGGAAAGGGATAAAAGACTCTTGAAAAATAGACACATCTACAGTTACGAAATATATATTAAGAGAATTCAATGTACTATTCTATTTCAACTTTATAATAATTTTAATTCTATTATAACATTATTATAAAATATATTACAATACAAAAAAAAAAAAAAAAAAAAAAAAAAAAAAAAAAAAAAAAAAATTTTTTTTTTTTTTTTTTTTTTTTTTTTTTTTTTTTTTTTAATGGTAGTTATATTTTATTTTTACATTTGTTGATATGAAGTATATTTAAAACATTAAATATCTTAAATGTACATCATTCAATACTTTACTCTAATACATCTTATCTTTATTATAACTTGATTATAAAATAAAATATATTACACTACTAATAGTAGTGTACACTACTTAATAGTAGTTATATTTTATTTTTACATTTGTTGATATGAAATATATTTAAAACATTAAATATCTTAAATGTACTTTACTCTAATACATCTTATCTTTATTATAACTTGATTATAAAATATATTACACTACTTAAAAAAAAAAAAAAAAAAAAAAAAAAAAATTTTTTTTTTTTTTTTTTTTTTTTTTTTTTTTTTAATAGTAGTTATATTTTATTTTTACATTTGTTGATATGAAATATATTTAAAACATTAAATATCTTATATGTACATCATTCAATACTTTATTCTAATACATCTTATCTTTATTATAACTTGATCATAAAATATATTACACTACTAATAAAAAAAAAAAAAAAAAAAAAAAAAATTTTTTTTTTTTTTTTTTTTTTTTTTTTTTTTTTAAATAGTAGTTATATTTTATTTTTACATTTGTTGATATGAAATATATTTAAAACATTAAATATCTTAAATGTACATCATTCAATACTTTACTCTAATACATCTTTTCTTTATTATAACTTGATTATAAAATACATTACAAAAAAAAAAAAAAAAAAAAAAAAAAAAAAAAAATTTTTTTTTTTTTTTTTTTTTTTTTTTTTTTTTTTTTTTTTTTTTTTTTAAAGATATGATAGAGTAAAGTGTTGTATGGTGCCCATTTACTATAAAACTTATTCATCTATTTGTAGCCATCATTCTTCAAGAAAACACCATGAATACTAAAGATACTTTAAACGATAGCGGATTAGCAGAAGACGATCCCAACCCCCAAAACCTGCTTTTCTGCGAACAAAGGGTACCCTCCACATTTCTATCTCGGTGTCTGAAAAGTTATTTAAGAGTGGATGGCATACAAAAAAAGATTGACAATTGTCAAGCCAATATAACACTTGTTTATAAAAGATCCAACGGTATATTCAAGTCCATTCCTATTGATTGCGTCTATGAAATAGGATGGAATGTTTGGTATTTAAGAGTGTGTATATTGAATTTTAAAAAAATGTACGTCTATAAATTGTATTACGATAAGCATCAAACCAATCTTCCGGACGTTGCAGAATATCATATACTCTTTGATTTGAATGCCGCCATGGAGAAGTTGGATCCAGAAAAAACGTATGATGAAGTAGACGTGTGCGTCCTTACTTGCGACTGTACCCGAGAAGATTGTACGGGACATCCCGAAGGTTATAAAATTTTGAAATTGGAACAAATAACGGTTCTTCGGCCGGGTTATGAAAAAGACATAAAGGAAACGGGTAAACCTGCTCGGGTACAGAGGAGAGAAGAAGACCGAAAGCACTAAAAAAAAAAAAAAAAAAAAAAAAAAAAAAAAAAAAAAAAAAAAAAAAAAATTTTTACATAAAATTACATATGTACATCATAAAATGCTTTGCTCTAACTTTATAACTTTATTATAAAATATATAATACTACTACAAATGGGATAATAAAAACGTTAATCATGCTTAAAAAAAAAAAAAAAAAAAAAAAAAAAATTTTTTTTTTTTTTTTTTTTTTTTTTTTTTTTTTTGTAAATGTATATTATTTCATTTCCTTTTTTCTTGCTTGACATTTTAGAAATTTTTGTTGAAATCTTTGGTAATTTTCTTCTACTTCTTCTTCTATTTCATCCTTAATTATGTTCATCATATCTTGTAACGTATCTCGTATCATCTCTTCCTTGATTTTTTCTTCATCTTCCCCAATTTTTGAATAGGCTGAAATGAATCTATTGTAATTTACATAGGATTTCAATATATTCTTGATTAACGGTTTACCATTATTTGCATTAAACTCCTTTCTCACAATCTTGAAAATGTTTCTCGAGCAAGCTAATTCCTGTTCATTCTTTTTCAAGACAAACCCTTCCACAAACTTTTTGGAAAAGGCACTTTGATGTTTTTCTACTATAGCATATAAATCGCTTATAGTTTGGTAATTTATATTTAAAATGGGTAGATAAGGTAATCCCACTTTTTCAAATAACGCAATAGCATCGCTGTATTTTAAATATTTTTTCTTATCTACATTACAAAGATCAAAGGCTCTGAAAAAATATTTTTCACTTCCCAAAACAGTTGCAGATGTAGGATCATAATAGTTCATCGTAGGTATTGTTTTACCAAATATTTCACCATAAATTAGAAAATTGTAGTCAAGGACATTTTTTACCTTTTCTACAATTTGTATCAATGGTTCGATGATTTCGGGTAAACCAAATGGTTTAAAATCTTTATCAATTATTACATTTCTACTCTGAAGTCGAAGCGTATCTTTGATATAACCAATTGCAAAGTTTGATCCATGAATCTTTTCAGTCACGATAAAGCCATCAGTGAACGAAAATTTATCAGTAATCAATTTACATTTAATGTGATGATATTTGATAAGATTATTTAAATTATCCATACCGAATTGCATTCTGTTTACTCCAACTAAATGTCTGCTATTTATATTCTAAAAAAAAAAAAAAAAAAAAAAAAAAAAAAAAAAAAAAAAATTTTTTTTTTTTTTTTTTTTTTTTTTTTTTTTTTTTTTTTTTGGACTAAATATTTTATTTTCCGAGAAGGGTCTGCCTTCTTCTCTCCTCTTCCCTTGGCTCCGTTACCCCGGCTCGGATCCGTGGATTCCGACCCCCTTGTCCCTTTCCAGTTGACAGCCGGCTCTGAGACAGTCGACTGCACAATGTTTCGAGCACCGGACCCTCGGCGATTCCGAACCAGACGCGGCTCTCCTCAAAGAGTGGAGTGGCCCCGTTGCGGAACGAAACCTTTGCACGAGGGGGGTGGTGGTGGTCGAGAGTATGGTTTCAAAAGACGCTTGGCTCCCAAGGGGTTGTGTAAAAAAGGCGTACAAACACTGTGTTTCAAAAAAAGGTCTGCCTGACTAGGTGTTGTGTAAAAAAAGGCGTACTGTCAACAGACGCCTGGCTCGCAATGTGTTTGTTTAAAAAAGACGCCTGAGTTGGAGACTCCCAAGGCGTACTGTCAACAGACGCCTGGCTCGCAATGTGTTTGTTTAAAAAAGACGCCTGAGTTGGAGACTCCCAAGGCGTACTGTCA
>OZ025293.1:217543580-217548580 GCA_964019185.1 Maratus speculifer | reverse complement strand
TATGTTGTTTATGTTGTTTGTGTTGTTTATGTTGTTTATGTTGTTTGCGTTGTTTGTGTTGTTCGTGTTGTTTATGTTGTTTATGTTGTTTGTGTTGTTTGTGTTGTTTATGTTGTTTGCGTTGTTTATGTTGTTTGCGTTGTTTATGTTGTTTGCGTTGTTTATGTTGTTTGTGTTTGTGGAAATGTGAAATATTATAACAAGATTCCATGGTTGGATGAAACTTTATTTCTAAATTTGTATTTGTGGAAATGTGAAATATAACAAGATTCCATGGTTGAATGAAATTTTATTTCTAAATTTGTATTTGTGGAAATGTGAAATATTATAACAAGATTCCATGGTTGGATGAAATCTTATTTGTAAATTTGTATTTGTGGAAATGTGTCTGGATTGGAGTCGAGTGTCTGTAAAAATGGGTTCAAATTGGGGTTAAAAAAAAAAAAAAAAAAAAAAAAAAAAAAAAAAAAAAAATTGTTTGTATTGTTTGTGTACAATTTTATTTGTGTATCCAATGTGTGCTAAAGCCCATCTGTGGTGGGACTTTGAAAGGGAACCTAACCCGCATTCACGCTCGAGGAGAGTTTCCGTTTTTGCCGGAAGCTCCCTTCGAGTTCGAAGGGAAACCACAGAAAACCTTCGAAGGCTAGGCCGACGGTCTGACCGTCTACCCGACTCCGTCTCGGGTGAAACTGGTTTCCTGTAAAAGAAAACGCCCTGTAAAAGAAAACGCGAAGACACGCGAAACTTGGTACTTGAGTCTTGTTTCCTGTAAAAGAAAACGCCTTGTAAGATCGAAGCGCATCTTGTAAAGAAAAACGCGAAACTTGGTACTTGAGTCTTGTTTCCTGTAAAAGAAAACGCCCTGTAAAAGAAAACGCCTTGTAAGATCGAAGCGCGTCTTGTAAAGAAAAACGCGAAGACACGTGAAAACTTGGTACTTGAGTCTTGTTTCCTGTAAAGGAAAACGCCCTGTAATTGAAAACGCCTTGTAAGATCGAAGCGCGTCTTGTAAAGAAAAACGCGAAGACACGTGAAAACTTGGTACTTGAGTCTTGTTTCCTGTAAAGGAAAACGCCCTGAAAAAGAATACGCGTTTTCTTGTTCATTGTAAAATCGACGAACTATCGATGCAATAATATCAAAAATATCAAATATTTATCAAGCATTTATCAAAAATATCAAGTATTTATCAAAAATATCAAAAATATCAAGTATTTATCAAAAATTTATCAAGTATTTATCAAAAATATCAAAAATTTATCAAGTATTTATCAAAAATTTATCAAGTATTTATCAAAAATTTATCAAGTATTTATCAAAAATTTATCAAGTATTTATCAAGTATTTATCAAATACATTTATCAAATACATTTATCAAATACATTTATCAAATACCAATTTCTTAAAAAATGAAAAAACGTACCTTTCATAGTAACCTTTCATTTTTACATTTTCTATGAAAACTTGACTTTAAAAACATGACCTTCTTCAAAACAAACTTCCCCACAGGATTTTTTCACTTTTTAAAACACCCTTATAAGGATGTTCTATCAAACACTTTTTAAAACACTTTATAAAACAAAACCTTTATAAAACTTGACCTTCTTCAAAACAAACTTCCCCACAGGATTTTTTCACTTTTTAAAACACCCTTATTATAGTATAAGGATGTTCTATCAAACACTTTTTAAAACACTTTTTAAAACACTTTATAAAACAAAACCTTTTTAAAGCATAACCTTTTCATACACTTTTTACCTTTTTAAAACACTTTATACACCATTACCTTTCCCCACCACTTTATAAAACAAAACCTTTTTAAAACAAAACCTTTTTAAAGCATAACCTTTTCATACACTTTTTACCTTTTTAAAACACTTTATACACCATTACCTTTCCCCACCACTTTATAAAACAAAACCTTTTTAAAACATAACCTTTTTAAAACATGACCTTTTCATACACTTTTTACCTTTTTAAAACACTTTATACACCATGACCACCTTTTTAAAACCAAACCTGTGGCCACCTCTCATGCATCCATCTCTCTGTGTGAAAAAAGAAAACCACCCACCTTTGTAAGCCAGGGAAATGGGCCGGCAAGCCGCCGAAGCGGCTCAAACCGGTCATCATCATCATAATAATAATAATAATAATAATTATAAAAAAGAGTACCACCTTGGACATTTCTGTCTCACGCCCCCTAGACAAACCGTTCCTTCTTTCTAGTCGGGATCTCCTTCGCTAGACCACGCTTCCTGTTCGCTTCCCCCTTGTCCACCTTCCAGTCTTCCAGAGTGCCGCCAGAGCTTTCATCCCCCGAGGACCGAATTCGACCCTCAGATATCCGAATTCGGGTCAAGCGACTCTTTACCACGGTGGTTCTACGCGTACCTAAAAGGCCTTGCGCCCCCGTGAGGGGGTGGGCAACACAGGCGCTCCCTCCATCGCGTTGTGACCACCCTTTCCCACCGTGGCATCTCCCAACCCCGGAGGCACCTGGACCGCAGTGCACAGAGGCCTCCGGTCCTGAGAGACTTCTTCTACTGCGCGCCCACGGCACACGGGGTGCCCCAGGCGCCTTCCAGCCGGTTGCCTCTCATCGAGGCCCCAGACCTACAGGCTCAAGCAATGGCCATGCCGGCACAGAGCGTCAATTGACGAGGTTCGTTCCCTTACGGTGCGAGACACGGTCAGGTAATCTCTTTGTACCAGGAATTCGAATCCCGAACTCCCCATGCACGTACCGGGTCGCCCTGCAAGGGGCGCCGTTTTCGGAGGAACCTCTAGACCCCGCCAAGAGACAACCGGCCAACAGTAGCCCTTCGGACACCTTGTCGAGCTCCTTTGAACCCCCGGAAGGGATTGGAAGGTTTGAAGGGTTCACTACTGGAGAAGAGCGGCGGCTGAAGTACAGACGATCCCTGCTGGAGAAGGGGGAGCAGGGTGGCTCCCATCACTCTGACCCTGGCGCCGCACTGGGAAAAGAAGTGGCTACCGGGGCCACGGTAGCCCTCGAGGAGAATCCTGCGAGCGGCCCCTACATACTGCATGGGAGCGGCGGTCCTCCGCACTCTCTCTTCCATCCGACCTTACGGAGGGCCAGGAATCTTAGGGCCGTGCATGCGAACCCCCTGCCTATACTAACCGACAGCGAGTATCGCGGTCCATGCTTGCAACTGACCCACAGCAGAGGATCGGAGAGGAGGATTGGAGTGACCCCATGTCCCCGGTATGCGGCCATCCGGCGAGTTCGGGGTGTAGTATCTGTATCCGCCTCCTCGCCCAGCGGGAGAGGGTAGGATCTGAGCAGCCCCTGTCTCTCCCCTTCTGTCTAGAAGAGGTGCCACAGAAACGTCGCCATCTGAAAAGAAGAAGAAAAAGATCATGAGTGGAGCAAAAAGAAAATGGACACTCTTTTCATAGTCAAGTTTCAATTTCAAAGAACATGGCAAAATTTTAAAACTCTTATCCTCTCATGAAATACACTTTAGAAGAAAATGGATTAAAAACTTAAATTTTCAAAGTGTTGGATACATTCTCTTTAACAGAAACTTTTTTAACAAAGTCGCAAAATAAAAACAATCTTTTTATATTCAAGTTTAAATTGTCAACATGGTCGCATAGCCCAATTTTCAAACTCTTATCCTCTCATGAAATACATTTTAGAAGAAATTGGATTAAAAACTTAAATTTTCAAAGTGTTGGATACATTCTCTTTAACAGAAGACGGCGAAATTTTCAAACTCTTATTCACTCATTTCAGAATGGTTTCAAAACACCCTCTCAAAAAATTAATCTTTTTAACAAAGTCAAAATATAAAAACAATCTTTTTATATTCAAGTTTAACTTTTCAAAGTGTTGGATATATTCTCTTTAACCTGGCGAAATTTTTAAACTCTTATTCACAAACTCAATACATTTCAGAATTGTTTCAAAACACCCTCTCAAAAAATCAATCTTTTTAACAAAGTAACTTTTATCACATAATAATACAAAATAAAACACTCACAGGCAGAATAATCCAAAGGCACAAGCATCGAGAAAGACGAACGAGAAAAGTGAACGAGCTAGTGAATTCACGGCCTTTTATACACCCGTTTGACCTCAATATTTTTTTTTGTAAGGTATGTGAAGCCTATATCCCCAGCCATTAAACATACAGATGTAAATCAAAATATGTTAAAGGAGGAAGTATAACCTTCCATGTTTGTTATTGATATTGCTGATAAACTTTTTATTAGCTAGCAAGCTACAACATTACAATTTTTCCGCTTTGCAAGAAGGTTAAAATAAAATAAAAAAGTTGTTTATGTGAAAATAAGGACTCTGATCAAGGGCGGAAGAAATTGTATTATTGAACTACAAAAAAACCTTGACAAATGAGGAAATTCCTCAAGTATATTTAAGAGAAGTTGGCCTTCCATTCCATGCCAGTGAATGATAATTATTTAAATGAAACAATCCATGACCTTATTAATATATTAAAGTATCCGCAAGTGACATGAATTTTAACGAGTGTCAGAAACTATCAGATCTTGATCGATAGCTACTTAATCGATCAGATATATTGAGATAAATTTTCATTATTAGACATTATATCATTATTTCATTAGACACTGACGCGGTATTTTTCAGATATTTAGAGGATATCAAGTCTCAAACTTATATATCTTATTTCAGTTACTATAAATCTATAGTTTCAATAATAAAAATTCCTGATAGAATGTGTATAGAAAAGAATCGTTTTAGGATAAAACAAGTTAGGATAATGTAGCTTTTGGTGACAGGAGACCCCCCACGGTGAGGGTCGAAAAATTTAAAATGCTTATACCTCGCGATCTAATTTTCGCAGCGCGGCCAAATTTTGTTTGGTAATTTATTATGAGAGAATGTTACGTTTGGTGACAGGAGACCCCCCACGGTGAGGGTCGAAAAATTTAAAATGCTTATACCTCGCGATCTAATTTTCGCAGCGCGGCCAAATTTTGTTTGG
>OZ025293.1:217523580-217541080 GCA_964019185.1 Maratus speculifer | reverse complement strand
TTTTCAAAGTGTTGGACGCAGCAAAATTTTCAAACTCTTATGCTCTCATTTCAGAAGAAACCATCTCAAAAAATCAAACTTTTTAACAAAGTCGCAAAATAAAAACAATCTTTTTATATTCAAGTTTAAATTTTCAAAGTGTTGGATAACAGAACGCAGCAAAATTTTCAAACTCTTATGCTCTCATTTCAGAAGAAACCATCTCAAAAAATCAAACTTTTTAACAAAGTCGCAAAATAAAAACAATCTTTTTATATTCAAGTTTAAATTTTCAAAGTGTTGGATAACAGAACGCAGCAAAATTTTCAAACTCTTATGCTCTCATTTCAGAAGAAAATTGTTTAAAATACCATCTCAAAAAATCAAACTTTTTAACAAAGTCACAAAATAAAAACAATCTTTTTATATTCAAGTTTAAATTTTCAAAGTGTTGGATAACAGAACTAAGCAAAATTTTCCAACTCTTATACTTTCATTTCAGAAGAAAATTGGTTAAAATACTATCTCAAAAAATCAAACTTTTTAACACAGTCACAAAATAAAAACAATCTTTTTATATTCAAGTTTAAATTTTCAAAGTGTTGGATAACAGAACGCAGCAAAATTTTCAAACTATTATTCCCTCATTTCAGAAGAAAATTGTTTAAAATACCATCTCAAAAAATCAAAGTTCCAAAATAAAATAATACGAAGTAAAATACTCACAGAAATCCACAGGCACAGAAATCCACAGGCACAGAAATCCACAGGCACAGAAATCCACAGGCACAGAAATCCACAGGCAAAGAAATCCACAGGCAAAGAATTCCACAGGCAGAGTAATCCACGGGCAGAGTAATCCACAGGCAGAGTAATCCAAAGAGCAGGCACAAGCATCGAGGTAGACGAAAGGCAAGTGAAAGAGCTAGCGAATGCACGGCCTTTTATACACCAGTTTGACCTCAATAATTTTTTTTTTTTTTTTTTTTTTTTTTTTTTTTTTTCAAGGTCGCAGAGGGTTGTGCAATAGGATATAGGCTTCGTATACCTTATAATGCATTTAAAAAAAAAAAAAAAAAAAAAAAAAAAAAAAAAAAAATTTTTTTTTTTTTTTTTTTTTTTTTTTTTTTTTTCAAGGTCGCAGAGGGTTGTGCAATAGGATATAGGCTTCGTATACCTTACAATGCATTTAAAAAAAAAAAAAAAAAAAAAAAAAAAAAAAATATTTTTTTTTTTTTTTTTTTTTTTTTTTTTTTTCAAGGTCGCAGAGGGTTGTGCAATAGGATATAGGCTTCGTATACCTTACAAAGCATTAAAAAAAAAAAAAAAAAAAAAAAAAAAAAAAAAAATATTTTTTTTTTTTTTTTTTTTTTTTTTTTTTTTTTTTTTTTTTTTTTTTCAAGGTCGCAGAGTGTAGAAATGCAGTATAAAAGGCCGTGCATCCGCTTGCTCGTTCACTCGGCTGTCTTGTTTCACCCAGTTTTTGCCTGCCTGCCTGCCTGCCTGCTGGATGACCTTACCACCGCCGATATACAGGGCCGTTTTCCAAAGACTTGGATTCTGTGGAAGATGCAGGAGGAGACTGGTTGCTTTCCGTGAGCTTTCGGGCAGACGGGTTTAGTTTATGAAGACTGCCACTTCCCGAGACATGGATTGAATTGGGTGCCATTGGAAAAGATGGACTTGTATTTTTTCGGTGACCATTCTACGATAAAACTCTGTTTTCTTTGATAGAGTCCAGCCGCATTTCGAAAGACATTTTTCAAAGTGTTGGAGTGGTCGAAACAGGCATCGAACTGAAAAAGATTGACTTTTTGTAACATTTCCAAGTTAAAACCGTTTTCTTGTATGGAGCCCAGCCGCATTTCGATAGACTGCGACATTTTTCAAAGTGTTGGAGTGGTCCAACTGAAAAAGATTGAATTTTGTGACATTTCCAAGTTAAAACTTAAACCGTTTTCTTGTATGGAGCCCAGCCGCATTTCGATAGACTTAGAATTTTTTCAAAGTGTTGGAGTGGTCCAACTGAAAAAGATTGATTTTTTGTGACATTTCCAAGTTAAAACTTAAACTGTTTTCTTGTATGGAGCCCAGCCGCATTTCGATAGACTTAGAATTTTTTCAAAGTGTTGGAGGGGTCCAACTGAAAAAGAGTGATTTTTTGTGACATTTCCAAGTTAAAACTTAAACTGTTTTCTTGTATGGAGCCCAGCCGCATTTCGAAAGACTGCGACATTTTTCAAAGTGTTGGAGTGGTCCAACTGAAAAAGATTGATTTTTTGTGACTTTTCCAAGTTAAAACTGTTTTCTTGTGTGGAGCCCATCTGCATTTCGAAAGACTCTGATTTTTTTCAAGTGTTGGAGTGGTTGAACTGAAAAAGAGTGACATTTCCAAGTGAAACCAGAGAACGGTTCGTGAGATTTTCCCAAAGAAGACCTCCCTCTCTTTCCACCCCATTCCCAAGCGCGCGCTGACGCAGGCTTCAGTAGCTCTCTGTCTCGAGGACGATGAACAACTGCATGTGTTGCTCTCTGCCGGTCCACAACGGCTCGCGCTTGACGCGGTGCCAGCATGCGGTCCACCCGCCGTGTCTGCTGGAGCAGGTCCGAGATGCCCGGCATCTCAAGTGTCGGGTGTGCGGGGCCACACTCAAGGCCCCGGACCTCACCTTTCTCTGGATCCATTACAAAGAGAGGTTGACGGATGAGCAATTTCGTTGGTTGCGGGAAAAAAGGAACGAAATTTTGATTCTCGAACTGGATCCAGAAGATTTGGAAGAATCTCACCTCCAAGTCTAAAATGTCTCATCCGTCGCAGAAAAAAGAGTTGAAAGGGGAAACCTGTTCCCCTTTCAACTCTTTTTTTTGCGCCCAACCCCTCACCAACGTTGGTCCCGAAAGGGATTTATTCGTATGAAATATGTTTAAACATTAAATATAAATATACATCCTATTATTCTTTATTCTATTATATCTTACCTCTATCATAACTTGATTATAAAATATATTATGATACAAGTACTAAAAAAAAAAAAAAAAAAAAAAAAAAAAAAAATTTTTTTTTTTTTTTTTTTTTTTTTTTTTAAATAATATTTACATTTTATTTTTACATCTATTCATATGAAATATGTTTAAACATTAAATATAAATATACATCATATTATTCTTTATTCTATTATATCTTATCTCTATTATAACTTAATTATAAAATATATTATACTACTACAAAAAAAAAAAAAAAAAAAAAAAAAAAAAAAAAAAATATTTTTTTTTTTTTTTTTTTTTTTTTTTTTTTTTTTTTTTTTTTTTAAATAGTATTTACATTTTATTTTTACATCTATTCATATGAAATATGTTTAAACATTAAATATAAATATACATCATACATTTCTTTACTCTAATATATCTTATCTTTATTATAACTTGATTGTAAAATATAGGATACTACTACTACAAAAAAAAAAAAAAAAAAAAAAAAAAAAAAAAAAAAAATTTTTTTTTTTTTTTTTTTTTTTTTTTTTTTTTTTTTTTTCAAGGTCGCGGAGTGTAGAAATGCAGTATAAAAGGCCGTGCATCCGCTTGCTCGTTCACTCGGCTGTCTTGTTTCACTCAGTTTTTGCCTGCCTGCCTGCTGGATGACCTTACCACCGCCGATATACAGGGCCGTTTTCCAGACTTGGATTCTGTGGAAGATGCAGGAGGAGACTGGAAAAAGATTGCTTTCCGTGACCTTTCTGGCAGACGGGTTTAGTTTATGAAGACTGCCACTTCCCGAGACATGGATTGAATTGGGTGCCATTGGAAAAGATGGACTTGTATTTTTTGGATACCGTTCGACTCGTTCGCTGAGAGGATGGCCAGACATTCTCGACTTGTGTGTGTGTATTGCAACGTGCCGCAGGGAGGACTGGGTTTAATTCTAAGAGAGTGTGGTCACGGATATCATGCGGGGTGCATCGTGCATTATGTCAAAAGCTGTTGTGATAACAGAGAGCTCCCCCTGACGTGTTTGGAATGTGCCACCTCCATCCACTGGCGAGAACTGAGGGCCGTATGGACGGTCCTCTGCCATCCCCTGAGTCCCAGCCGGCTCGGAAGGAGCCCCGCCGAAAGAGAATGTAGACTGTGGTTAGAAGAGGCCATTGAAAAAGAAAACAAGACATTGGATGTGTAAAATAATGCATGTCCCATGCATTCTATCCTATAAAGAATGGATCCCTACATACTTTCCCTCTATCATAATTTTTTTTTTTTTTTTTTTTTTTTTTCAATACAGTTATGTAGTAAATTATTTTTATTCAACAGATGTAAAGATAAAATATTTATATCATAAAATATATTTAAATACAATATTATTAAAAAAAAAAAAAAAAAAAAAAAAAAAAAAAAAAAAAAAAAAAAAAATTTTTTTTTTTTTTTTTTTTTTTTTTTTTTTTTTTTTCAACATATATATATTTGAATCGCATGTCCCTTAGACACTCTCTGCTTATTTTCAGTCCTAATCGAATGAAATCTCGAAAGTACACCTTCTGATTCACACAACTTTTTTTCAAATTGACGGAAAACGTTGAGGTGTATCCTCTTGTATGGGGTGTTTTAGGAATCCTCTTGGGTTGCGCAACAGGACACCTATTCCAAAAAGAGGATTGAGTGTGAAGGTGAACGACACGGTGCCTTTTCGTGATGCCGCGGACTACGACTCCCCATACACAGAAAGTGTGCCAGTAGACATGGCTTTAAAAAGTCTCTTTGTGCTTTCTAGCGTGATCGCTTCCTGTGCTTTTTTTTTAATAGTAGCATTTATATTTTATTCTTACATCTGTTGATATAAAATATAGTTGGAAAACTAAAAACTAAATTTCTTAAAAGTACATTACAAAATGCTTTGTTCTATAACTGTATTATAAAATAGTTTATACTACTATATAAAAAAAAAAAAAAAAAAAAAAAAAAAAAAAAAAAAAAAAAATTTTTTTTTTTTTTTTTTTTTTTTTTGTAATAGTATTTATATTTTATTTTTACATCTATTGATATGAAATATATTTAGAGAATTAAATATCTTAAATGTATATCAGAATACTTTAATATATCTTATCTCTATTATAACTTGATTATAAAAGTGTATCCTCTTTTAAGGGGTGGTTGCGCAACCTGTCCCCCCAAAGGGATGGAGCGGGAAGGTGAAGGGCAAGGGGTCTTTTCGAGAGGCCGCCGCGGACTCCCCATCTACAGGGAGGATGTCAGGATTTTAAAACGTGCCGTCGGGTGGGAAGATGAATGACAAGGTTCGTGGTGTCACTCTCCATGCACTGGCAGTATGCCACGGGGCACTCGATACACGGGATCCGATGCGGGGCGAAAGAATCAAGAGGAGCCCCCCAGTAAAGAGAAGAGAAACAAGAGGTCCTCTCGACAAGGGAGGCGGCTCGTGTAAAAGTCGTCTAGAAGCCCCCCTTCAAACGGGTCTGAAACCATTTTCAGAGAAACAGGTAAGTATTAAAAAAAAAAAAAAAAAAAAATATATATATATATATATATATATATTATAATATATATATATATATATATATATATATATATATATCCCTTTTTTTTTTTTTTTTTTTTTTTTTTTTTTTTTTTACTTAAACTTTAATTTCAATTTCAATTTCAACTTTAATTTTAACTTAAACTTTAACTTAAACTTTAATTTTAATTTCAATTTCAATTTCAATTTCAACTTTAATTTTAACTTAAACTTTAACTTAAACTTTAATTTTAATTTCAATTTCAATTTCAATTTTAACACTTAAATGCTACTCCCTGAGGTGCGGGGGCTCGCTCAATGTCTACCCGATTCCCGGACACAAGTATCCCGCTCCCAAGAGGGGTGTTGCCTCTCTTGATTCAACAGGTCCCTACCCAAGAGGGGCTCTCTGGATTCAACAGGACCCGGGGAATAGAAAAGGTGGGTGGCCTTCCACGAGAGGGATGGGAAATGGATTGAGAGAACTCTACGTCTTCAATGGACATTATACAATCTTTTGCTCTAATATATCTCATCGCTACTATGCTTCACTTGTTATAAAACTATATTAGACTACTACTACTTGTATTTTATTTTTACATCTATTGATATGAAATAAATTTAGAATATGAAATACCTTAATTATACATCATAGAATACTTTACTCTAATATATCTCATCTCTATTATAACTTGATTATAAAATAAATTATACTACTACAAAAAAAAAAAAAAAAAAAAAAAAAAAAATTTTTTTTTTTTTTTTTTTTTTTTTTTTTTTTGTAGTAGTATTTATATTTTATTTTTACATCTATTGATATGAAATATATTTAGAAAATTAAATATCTTAAATATACATCATAGAATACTTTAATATATCTTATCTCTATTATAACTTGATTATAAAATATATTATACTACTACAAAAAAAAAAAAAAAAAAAAAAATTTTTTTTTTTTTTTTTTTTTTTTTTTTTTTTAATAGTAGTATTTATATTTTATTTTTACATCTATTGATATGAAATATATTTAGAAAATTAAATATCTTAAATATACATCATAGAATACTTTAATATATCTTATCTCTATTATAACTTGATTATAAAATAAATTATACTACTACTACAAAAAAAAAAAAAAAAAAAAAAAAAAAAAAAAAAAAAAAAAAAAAAAAAAAAATTTTTTTTTTTTTTTTTTTTTAATAGTAGTATTTATATTTTATTTTTACATCTATTGATATGAAATATATTTAGAAAATTAAATATCTTAAATATACATCATAGAATACTTTAATATATCTTATCTCTATTATAACTTGATTATAAAATATATTATACTACTACAAAAAAAAAAAAAAAAAAAAAAAAAAAAAAAATTTTTTTTTTTTTTTTTTTTTTTTTTTTTTTTTTTTTAATAGTAGTATTTATATTTTATTTTTACATCTATTGATATGAAATAAATTTAGAATATTAAATACCTTAATTATACATCATACAATACTTTACTCTAATATATCTCATCTCTATTATAACTTGATTATAAAATATATTATACTACTACAAAAAAAAAAAAAAAAAAAAAAAAAAAAAAAAATATTTTTTTTTTTTTTTTTTTTTTTTTTTTTTTTTTTACATTTATTGATATGAAATATATTTAGAGAATTAAATATCTTAAATATACATCATAGAATACTTTGTTCATCCTTCTGAAATTTTACAAGTCCAGCGTCTTGTCTTTATAAAGGGAAAGGTTGAGTGGCCGTTTCAGAGAGGTTCCCGTGGAGAGAGGTCAGAATGGATGTCAGATTCACACCGGACGCAAGATGTAGATTTAAAAAAAAAAAAAAAAAAAAAAAAAAAAAAAAAAAAAATTTTTTTTTTTTTTTTTTTTTTTTTTTTTTTTTTTTAAATCTTGCGTCCGGCGTGAATCTGTCCTCCATTCTGACCCCACTGCATGGGAACCTCTCTCAAACGTCCCTTCAACTTTACCCTTTATCAAGAGAGGGTGTCTGGACTTGTGTTTCGCGTCGGACGACACCCGAAAATAAAAGTGTCCAGCAGGGATACGGAAAGGGGTCGGAACGTTCCCCTCGGTCCGAGCTTTCGTTTGCACCGGGTGGCGTGCCTCTCGTGGGTCGACCGGGGGAGAGGGGCCCGTCGGAAATTTCGGGTTCGCCTTTTCAAAAGGCCCTCCCGCACGCGGTGGGGGTCGGAAACTTGGGAGGGGGGGTCAGGCCGATGACCCTCGAGACGGTCTTTCGAGGGGTCCCTCGCATCCCGTCCCCAGACAGGTCGTTGATCCCTGAGGCGTGTTGGCATTTCCGCGGTAAAAGGGGAGGCAGGGGGGGGACCGGAGAGGGCTTCGACCCCCTTCCAACGACTTTTCGCTTCGTTTCCCTTCCTCCTCTGCCGAGACCCCCGTTTCGAACGCGGGCGGTACCCCACTCCCTTTTGGGGGCCCTCGGAGGCTTTTGGCGGAAGCGTTTTTCGCTGGTCACGGTCCAACGCGTCGCCGGACCGCCGAAAGAACATTGGTTTCGAATGGCTCGATTTTTTTCCAACCCGTAGATAGGTGACATGACCCCTCTAACCCGAGCGGTTCTGACCCGACCCAAACCCGCCCGAGACACGCCCCAACGGGACCGGGTCATGTGACCTATCCACGGGTCGGAAAAAAATCAAGCTTCTCAAAAATATCTCGGTTTCGGTCGGCATCCGCTTTTTTCGAGGTCAAAAGGGGTCAAAACCGCGAATCGGGGAACCCGGAAAAGGCCCTACAGGACCCCCCGGTCGCCCCACGCCTCCCCAACTCGCTGGGAAGAAGCGGACCGACGCGTAGAGTGGGAGGTTTTGAGGGGGTCGTTCGGTCGACCGCCCGGGCCCCGGGCCACAAAGTAGAGCGTCTGAATTTCGAGGGGCCCCGGGCCCTTTCCACACGACCGGAAACGGACCGAAGCGACACCGTCGGGAAGAGGGGGGAGAGAGGGGGACCGCGACAGGGTCCGCGATCCCTTCCGCCCGAGATCCGACGCGACAGGCGTCCTCCAAGTTTCCACCCGAAAGTGGGTCAGGGCCCTCGACCCCCCCGTGGACCGCGGAGAGGGACGAAACTGGACGGGAAAGAAGGCCCTGCGAGAGAGGCACCTCCGAGTCGAAGCTCGAGGGTCCAGTCCCAAAATAAAGTTCAAGGTCGCCAATTTTTTTTTTTTTTTTTTTTTTTTTTCCAAGTTTTTGAACCTACATCTTGCGTCCGGCGTAAATCTCTCATCCATTCGGACCCAGCTCCACGGGAACCTCTCTGAAACGGCCACTCAACCTTTCCCTTTATAAAGACAAGACGCTGGACTTGTAAAATTTCAGAAGGCATGAAAACGAAAGGGGCCGTAGAGAGGTCCGTGGGCCCCAGAGGACACTGGGGAGTGTCGAATATCACATTTAAAAAAAAAAAAAAAAAAAAAAAAAAAAAAAAATTTTTTTTTTTTTTTTTTTTTTTTTTTTTTTTTTTTTTTATCTACATCTTGCGTCCGGTGTGAATCTGATATCCATTCTGACCTCTCTAAACGGAAACTTCTCTCAAACAGCCACTCAACTTTTCCCTTTATAAAGACAAGACGCTGGACTTGTAAAATTTCAGAAGGATGAACAAAGGACATTATACAATCCTTCGCTCTAATATATCTTATCGCTACTATGCTTCACTTGTTATAAAACTGTATTAGATTACTACTACTTGTATTTTATTTTTACATCTATTGATATGAAATAAATTTAGAATATTAAATACCTTTATTATACATCATACAATACTTTACTCTAATATATCTTATCTCTATTATAACTTGATTATAAAATATATTATACTACTACTACAAAAAAAAAAAAAAAAAAAAAAAAAAAAAAAAAAAAATTTTTTTTTTTTTTTTTTTTTTTTTTTATAGTATTTATATTTTATTTTTACATCTATTGATATGAAATATATTTAGAGAATTAAATATCTTAAATATACATCATAGAATACTTTACTCTAATATATCTTATCTCATCTCTATCATAACTTGATTATAAAATATATTATACTACTACTACTACAAAAAAAAAAAAAAAAAAAAAAAAATTTTTATTTATTTTTTTTTTTTTTTTTTTTTTTTTTTTTAATAGTATTTATATTTTATTTTTACATCTATTGATATGAAATATATTTAGAGAATTAAATATCTTAAATATACATCATAGAATACTTTACTCTAATATATCTTATCTCATCTCTATTATAACTGGATTATAAAATATATTATACTACTACAGAAAAAAAAAAAAAAAAAAAAAAAAAAAAAAAAAAAAAAATTTTTTTTTTTTTTTTTTTTTTTTTTTTTTTTTTTTTTCTTTAAATGTGATATTCGACACTCCCCAGTGTCCTCTGGGGCCCACGGACCTCTCTACGGCCCCTTTCGTTTTCATGCCTTCTGAAATTTTACAAGTCCAGCGTCTTGTCTTTATAAAGGGAAAGGTTGAGTGGCCGTTTCAGAGAGGTTCCCGTGGAGCTGGGTCCGAATGGATGAGAGATTTACGCCGGACGCAAGATGTAGGTTCAAAAACTTGAAAAAAAAAAAAAAAAAAAAAAAAAAAAAAAAAATTGGCGACCTTGAACTTTATTTTGGGACTGGACCCTCGAGCTTCGACTCGGAGGTGCCTCTCTCGCAGGGCCTTCTTTCCCGTCCAGTTTCGTCCCTCTCCGCGGTCCACGGGGGGGTCGAGGGCCCTGACCCACTTTCGGGTGGAAACTTGGAGGACGCCTGTCGCGTCGGATCTCGGGCGGAAGGGATCGCGGACCCTGTCGCGGTCCCCCTCTCTCCCCCCTCTTCCCGACGGTGTCGCTTCGGTCCGTTTCCGGTCGTGTGGAAAGGGCCCGGGGCCCCTCGAAATTCAGACGCTCTACTTTGTGGCCCGGGGCCCGGGCGGTCGACCGAACGACCCCCTCAAAACCTCCCACTCTACGCGTCGGTCCGCTTCTTCCCAGCGAGTTGGGGAGGCGTGGGGCGACCGGGGGGTCCTGTAGGGCCTTTTCCGGGTTCCCCGATTCGCGGTTTTGACCCCTTTTGACCTCGAAAAAAGCGGATGCCGACCGAAACCGAGATATTTTTGAGAAGCTTGATTTTTTTCCGACCCGTGGATAGGTCACATGACCCGGTCCCGTTGGGGCGTGTCTCGGGCGGGTTTGGGTCGGGTCAGAACCGCTCGGGTTAGAGGGGTCATGTCACCTATCTACGGGTTGGAAAAAAATCGAGCCATTCGAAACCAATGTTCTTTCGGCGGTCCGGCGACGCGTTGGACCGTGACCAGCGAAAAACGCTTCCGCCAAAAGCCTCCGAGGGCCCCCAAAAGGGAGTGGGGTACCGCCCGCGTTCGAAACGGGGGTCTCGGCAGAGGAGGAAGGGAAACGAAGCGAAAAGTCGTTGGAAGGGGGTCGAAGCCCTCTCCGGTCCCCCCCCTGCCTCCCCTTTTACCGCGGAAATGCCAACACGCCTCAGGGATCAACGACCTGTCTGGGGACGGGATGCGAGGGACCCCTCGAAAGACCGTCTCGAGGGTCATCGGCCTGACCCCCCCTCCCAAGTTTCCGACCCCCACCGCGTGCGGGAGGGCCTTTTGAAAAGGCGAACCCGAAATTTCCGACGGGCCCCTCTCCCCCGGTCGACCCACGAGAGGCACGCCACCCGGTGCAAACGAAAGCTCGGACCGAGGGGAACGTTCCGACCCCTTTCCGTATCCCTGCTGGACACTTTTATTTTCGGGTGTCGTCCGACGCGAAACACAAGTCCAGACACCCTCTCTTGATAAAGGGTAAAGTTGAAGGGACGTTTGAGAGAGGTTCCCATGCAGTGGGGTCAGAATGGAGGACAGATTCACGCCGGACGCAAGATTTAAAAAAAAAAAAAAAAAAAAAAAAAAAAAAAAAAAAAAAATTTTTTTTTTTTTTTTTTTTTTTTTTTTTTTTTTTTTTAAATCTACATCTTGCGTCCGGTGTGAATCTGACATCCATTCTGACCTCTCTCCACGGGAACCTCTCTGAAACGGCCACTCAACCTTTCCCTTTATAAAGACAAGACGCTGGACTTGTAAAATTTCAGAAGGATGAACAAAGTATTCTATGATGTATATTTAAGATATTTAATTCTCTAAATATATTTCATATCAATAAATGTAAAAAAAAAAAAAAAAAAAAAAAAAAAAATATTTTTTTTTTTTTTTTTTTTTTTTTTTTTTTTTTTTTGTAGTAGTATAATATATTTTATAATCAAGTTATAATAGAGATGAGATATATTAGAGTAAAGTATTGTATGATGTATAATTAAGGTATTTAATATTCTAAATTTATTTCATATCAATAGATGTAAAAATAAAATATAAATACTACTATTAAAAAAAAAAAAAAAAAAAAAAAAAAAAAAAAAAAATTTTTTTTTTTTTTTTTTTTTTTTTTTTTTTTTTTTGTAGTAGTATAATATATTTTATAATCAAGTTATAATAGAGATAAGATATATTAAAGTATTCTATGATGTATATTTAAGATATTTAATTCTCTAAATATATTTCATATCAATAGATGTAAAAATAAAATATAAATACTACTATTAAAAAAAAAAAAAAAAAAAAAAAAAAAAAAAAAAATTTTTTTTTTTTTTTTTTTTTTTTTTTTGTAGTAGTATAATATATTTTATAATCAAGTTATAATAGAGATAAGATATATTAAAGTATTCTATGATGTATAATTAAGGTATTTCATATTCTAAATTTATTTCATATCAATAGATGTAAAAATAAAATATAAATACTACTATTAAAAAAAAAAAAAAAAAAAAAAAAAAAAAAAAAAAATTTTTTTTTTTTTTTTTTTTTTTTTTTTTTTTTTTGTAGTAGTATAATTTATTTTATAATCAAGTTATAATAGAGATGAGATATATTAGAGTAAAGTATTCTATGATGTATAATTAAGGTATTTCATATTCTAAATTTATTTCATATCAATAGATGTAAAAATAAAATACAAGTAGTAGTAGTCTAATATAGTTTTATAACAAGTGAAGCATAGTAGCGATGAGATATATTAGAGCAAAAGATTGTATAATGTCCATTGAAGACGTAGAGTTCTCTCAATCCATTTCCCATCCCTCTCGTGGAAGGCCACCCACCTTTTCTATTCCCCGGGTCCTGTTGAATCCAGAGAGCCCCTCTTGGGTAGGGACCTGTTGAATCAAGAGAGGCAACACCCCTCTTGGGAGCGGGATACTTGTGTCCGGGAATCGGGTAGACATTGAGCGAGCCCCCGCACCTCAGGGAGTAGCATTTAAGTGTTAAAATTGAAATTGAAATTGAAATTAAAATTAAAGTTTAAATCTACAGGGAGGATGTCAGGATTTTAAAACGTGCCGTCGGGTGGGAAGATGAATGACAAGGTTCGTGGTGTCACTCTCCATGCACTGGCAGTATGCCACGGGGCACTCGATACACGGGATCCGATGCGGGGCGAAAGAATCAAGAGGAGCCCCCCAGTAAAGAGAAGAGAAACAAGAGGTCCTCTCGACAAGGGAGGCGGCTCGTGTAAAAGTCGTCTAGAAGCCCCCCTTCAAACGGGTCTGAAACCATTTTCAGAGAAACAGGTAAGTATTAAAAAAAAAAAAAAAAAAAAAAAAAAAAAAAAAAAAAAAAAAAAAAAAGGGGATATATATATATATATATATATATATATATTATAATATATATATATATATATATATTTTTTTTTTTTTTTTTTTTTTTTTTTTTTAATACTTACCTGTTTCTCTGAAAATGGTTTCAGACCCGTTTGAAGGGGGGCTTCTAGACGACTTTTACACGAGCCGCCTCCCTTGTCGAGAGGACCTCTTGTTTCTCTTCTCTTTACTGGGGGGCTCCTCTTGATTCTTTCGCCCCGCATCGGATCCCGTGTATCGAGTGCCCCGTGGCATACTGCCAGTGCATGGAGAGTGACACCACGAACCTTGTCATTCATCTTCCCACCCGACGGCACGTTTTAAAATCCTGACATCCTCCCTGTAGATGGGGAGTCCGCGGCGGCCTCTCGAAAAGACCCCTTGCCCTTCACCTTCCCGCTCCATCCCTTTGGGGGGACAGGTTGCGCAACCACCCCTTAAAAGAGGATACACTTTTATAATCAAGTTATAATAGAGATAAGATATATTAAAGTATTCTGATATACATTTAAGATATTTAATTCTCTAAATATATTTCATATCAATAGATGTAAAAATAAAATATAAATACTATTACAAAAAAAAAAAAAAAAAAAAAAAAAAAAAAAAAAAAAAAAAAATTTTTTTTTTTTTTTTTTTTTTTTTTTTTATATAGTAGTATAAACTATTTTATAATACAGTTATAGAACAAAGCATTTTGTAATGTACTTTTAAGAAATTTAGTTTTTAGTTTTCCAACTATATTTTATATCAACAGATGTAAGAATAAAATATAAATGCTACTATTAAAAAAAAGCACAGGAAGCGATCACGCTAGAAAGCACAAAGAGACTTTTTAAAGCCATGTCTACTGGCACACTTTCTGTGTATGGGGAGTCGTAGTCCGCGGCATCACGAAAAGGCACCGTGTCGTTCACCTTCACACTCAATCCTCTTTTTGGAATAGGTGTCCTGTTGCGCAACCCAAGAGGATTCCTAAAACACCCCATACAAGAGGATACACCTCAACGTTTTCCGTCAATTTGAAAAAAAGTTGTGTGAATCAGAAGGTGTACTTTCGAGATTTCATTCGATTAGGACTGAAAATAAGCAGAGAGTGTCTAAGGGACATGCGATTCAAATATATATATGTTGAAAAAAAAAAAAAAAAAAAAAAAAAAAAATTTTTTTTTTTTTTTTTTTTTTTTTTTTTTTTTTTTTAATAATATTGTATTTAAATATATTTTATGATATAAATATTTTATCTTTACATCTGTTGAATAAAAATAATTTACTACATAACTGTATTGAAAAAAAAAAAAAAAAAAAAAAAAAAAAAATTATGATAGAGGGAAAGTATGTAGGGATCCATTCTTTATAGGATAGAATGCATGGGACATGCATTATTTTACACATCCAATGTCTTGTTTTCTTTTTCAATGGCCTCTTCTAACCACAGTCTACATTCTCTTTCGGCGGGGCTCCTTCCGAGCCGGCTGGGACTCAGGGGATGGCAGAGGACCGTCCATACGGCCCTCAGTTCTCGCCAGTGGATGGAGGTGGCACATTCCAAACACGTCAGGGGGAGCTCTCTGTTATCACAACAGCTTTTGACATAATGCACGATGCACCCCGCATGATATCCGTGACCACACTCTCTTAGAATTAAACCCAGTCCTCCCTGCGGCACGTTGCAATACACACACACAAGTCGAGAATGTCTGGCCATCCTCTCAGCGAACGAGTCGAACGGTATCCAAAAAATACAAGTCCATCTTTTCCAATGGCACCCAATTCAATCCATGTCTCGGGAAGTGGCAGTCTTCATAAACTAAACCCGTCTGCCAGAAAGGTCACGGAAAGCAATCTTTTTCCAGTCTCCTCCTGCATCTTCCACAGAATCCAAGTCTGGAAAACGGCCCTGTATATCGGCGGTGGTAAGGTCATCCAGCAGGCAGGCAGGCAAAAACTGAGTGAAACAAGACAGCCGAGTGAACGAGCAAGCGGATGCACGGCCTTTTATACTGCATTTCTACACTCCGCGACCTTGAAAAAAAAAAAAAAAAAAAAAAAAAAAAAAAAAAAAAAAAATTTTTTTTTTTTTTTTTTTTTTTTTTTTTTTTTTTGTAGTAGTAGTATCCTATATTTTACAATCAAGTTATAATAAAGATAAGATATATTAGAGTAAAGAAATGTATGATGTATATTTATATTTAATGTTTAAACATATTTCATATGAATAGATGTAAAAATAAAATGTAAATACTATTTAAAAAAAAAAAAAAAAAAAAAAAAAAAAAAAAAAAAAAAAAAAATATTTTTTTTTTTTTTTTTTTTTTTTTTTTTTTTTTTTTTGTAGTATCCTATATTTTACAATCAAGTTATAATAAAGATAAGATATATTAGAGTAAAGAAATGTATGATGTATATTTATATTTAATGTTTAAACATATTTCATATGAATAGATGTAAAAATAAAATGTAAATACTATTAAAAAAAAAAAAAAAAAAAAAAAAAAATTTTTTTTTTTTTTTTTTTTTTTTTTTTTTTTTTTTTTTTTGTAGTAGTATAATATATTTTATAATTAAGTTATAATAGAGATAAGATATAATAGAATAAAGAATAATATGATGTATATTTATATTTAATGTTTAAACATATTTCATATGAATAGATGTAAAAATAAAATGTAAATATTATTTAAAAAAAAAAAAAAAAAAAAAAAAAAAAAAAAAAAAAATTTTTTTTTTTTTTTTTTTTTTTTTTTTTTTTTTTAGTACTTGTATCATAATATATTTTATAATCAAGTTATGATAGAGGTAAGATATAATAGAATAAAGAATAATAGGATGTATATTTATATTTAATGTTTAAACATATTTCATACGAATAAATCCCTTTCGGGACCAACGTTGGTGAGGGGTTGGGCGCAAAAAAAAGAGTTGAAAGGGGAACAGGTTTCCCCTTTCAACTCTTTTTTCTGCGACGGATGAGACATTTTAGACTTGGAGGTGAGATTCTTCCAAATCTTCTGGATCCAGTTCGAGAATCAAAATTTCGTTCCTTTTTTCCCGCAACCAACGAAATTGCTCATCCGTCAACCTCTCTTTGTAATGGATCCAGAGAAAGGTGAGGTCCGGGGCCTTGAGTGTGGCCCCGCACACCCGACACTTGAGATGCCGGGCATCTCGGACCTGCTCCAGCAGACACGGCGGGTGGACCGCATGCTGGCACCGCGTCAAGCGCGAGCCGTTGTGGACCGGCAGAGAGCAACACATGCAGTTGTTCATCGTCCTCGAGACAGAGAGCTACTGAAGCCTGCGTCAGCGCGCGCTTGGGAATGGGGTGGAAAGAGAGGGAGGTCTTCTTTGGGAAAATCTCACGAACCGTTCTCTGGTTTCACTTGGAAATGTCACTCTTTCAGTTCAACCACTCCAACACTTGAAAAAAATCAGAGTCTTTCGAAATGCAGATGGGCTCCACACAAGAAAACAGTTTTAACTTGGAAAAGTCACAAAAAATCAATCTTTTTCAGTTGGACCACTCCAACACTTTGAAAAATGTCGCAGTCTTTCGAAATGCGGCTGGGCTCCATACAAGAAAACAGTTTAAGTTTTAACTTGGAAATGTCACAAAAAATCACTCTTTTTCAGTTGGACCCCTCCAACACTTTGAAAAAATTCTAAGTCTATCGAAATGCGGCTGGGCTCCATACAAGAAAACAGTTTAAGTTTTAACTTGGAAATGTCACAAAAAATCAATCTTTTTCAGTTGGACCACTCCAACACTTTGAAAAAATTCTAAGTCTATCGAAATGCGGCTGGGCTCCATACAAGAAAACGGTTTAAGTTTTAACTTGGAAATGTCACAAAATTCAATCTTTTTCAGTTGGACCACTCCAACACTTTGAAAAATGTCGCAGTCTATCGAAATGCGGCTGGGCTCCATACAAGAAAACGGTTTTAACTTGGAAATGTTACAAAAAGTCAATCTTTTTCAGTTCGATGCCTGTTTCGACCACTCCAACACTTTGAAAAATGTCTTTCGAAATGCGGCTGGACTCTATCAAAGAAAACAGAGTTTTATCGTAGAATGGTCACCGAAAAAATACAAGTCCATCTTTTCCAATGGCACCCAATTCAATCCATGTCTCGGGAAGTGGCAGTCTTCATAAACTAAACCCGTCTGCCCGAAAGCTCACGGAAAGCAACCAGTCTCCTCCTGCATCTTCCACAGAATCCAAGTCTTTGGAAAACGGCCCTGTATATCGGCGGTGGTAAGGTCATCCAGCAGGCAGGCAGGCAGGCA
>OZ025293.1:217516080-217518580 GCA_964019185.1 Maratus speculifer | reverse complement strand
AGGGTGTTTTGAAACAATTCTGAAATGTATTGAGTTTGTGAATAAGAGTTTAAAAATTTCGCCAGGTTAAAGAGAATATATCCAACACTTTGAAAAGTTAAACTTGAATATAAAAAGATTGTTTTTATATTTTGACTTTGTTAAAAAGATTAATTTTTTGAGAGGGTGTTTTGAAACCATTCTGAAATGAGTGAATAAGAGTTTGAAAATTTCGCCGTCTTCTGTTAAAGAGAATGTATCCAACACTTTGAAAATTTAAGTTTTTAATCCAATTTCTTCTAAAATGTATTTCATGAGAGGATAAGAGTTTGAAAATTGGGCTATGCGACCATGTTGACAATTTAAACTTGAATATAAAAAGATTGTTTTTATTTTGCGACTTTGTTAAAAAAGTTTCTGTTAAAGAGAATGTATCCAACACTTTGAAAATTTAAGTTTTTAATCCATTTTCTTCTAAAGTGTATTTCATGAGAGGATAAGAGTTTTAAAATTTTGCCATGTTCTTTGAAATTGAAACTTGACTATGAAAAGAGTGTCCATTTTCTTTTTGCTCCACTCATGATCTTTTTCTTCTTCTTTTCAGATGGCGACGTTTCTGTGGCACCTCTTCTAGACAGAAGGGGAGAGACAGGGGCTGCTCAGATCCTACCCTCTCCCGCTGGGCGAGGAGGCGGATACAGATACTACACCCCGAACTCGCCGGATGGCCGCATACCGGGGACATGGGGTCACTCCAATCCTCCTCTCCGATCCTCTGCTGTGGGTCAGTTGCAAGCATGGACCGCGATACTCGCTGTCGGTTAGTATAGGCAGGGGGTTCGCATGCACGGCCCTAAGATTCCTGGCCCTCCGTAAGGTCGGATGGAAGAGAGAGTGCGGAGGACCGCCGCTCCCATGCAGTATGTAGGGGCCGCTCGCAGGATTCTCCTCGAGGGCTACCGTGGCCCCGGTAGCCACTTCTTTTCCCAGTGCGGCGCCAGGGTCAGAGTGATGGGAGCCACCCTGCTCCCCCTTCTCCAGCAGGGATCGTCTGTACTTCAGCCGCCGCTCTTCTCCAGTAGTGAACCCTTCAAACCTTCCAATCCCTTCCGGGGGTTCAAAGGAGCTCGACAAGGTGTCCGAAGGGCTACTGTTGGCCGGTTGTCTCTTGGCGGGGTCTAGAGGTTCCTCCGAAAACGGCGCCCCTTGCAGGGCGACCCGGTACGTGCATGGGGAGTTCGGGATTCGAATTCCTGGTACAAAGAGATTACCTGACCGTGTCTCGCACCGTAAGGGAACGAACCTCGTCAATTGACGCTCTGTGCCGGCATGGCCATTGCTTGAGCCTGTAGGTCTGGGGCCTCGATGAGAGGCAACCGGCTGGAAGGCGCCTGGGGCACCCCGTGTGCCGTGGGCGCGCAGTAGAAGAAGTCTCTCAGGACCGGAGGCCTCTGTGCACTGCGGTCCAGGTGCCTCCGGGGTTGGGAGATGCCACGGTGGGAAAGGGTGGTCACAACGCGATGGAGGGAGCGCCTGTGTTGCCCACCCCCTCACGGGGGCGCAAGGCCTTTTAGGTACGCGTAGAACCACCGTGGTAAAGAGTCGCTTGACCCGAATTCGGATATCTGAGGGTCGAATTCGGTCCTCGGGGGATGAAAGCTCTGGCGGCACTCTGGAAGACTGGAAGGTGGACAAGGGGGAAGCGAACAGGAAGCGTGGTCTAGCGAAGGAGATCCCGACTAGAAAGAAGGAACGGTTTGTCTAGGGGGCGTGAGACAGAAATGTCCAAGGTGGTACTCTTTTTTATAATTATTATTATTATTATTATTATGATGATGATGACCGGTTTGAGCCGCTTCGGCGGCTTGCCGGCCCATTTCCCTGGCTTACAAAGGTGGGTGGTTTTCTTTTTTCACACAGAGAGATGGATGCATGAGAGGTGGCCACAGGTTTGGTTTTAAAAAGGTGGTCATGGTGTATAAAGTGTTTTAAAAAGGTAAAAAGTGTATGAAAAGGTCATGTTTTAAAAAGGTTATGTTTTAAAAAGGTTTTGTTTTATAAAGTGGTGGGGAAAGGTAATGGTGTATAAAGTGTTTTAAAAAGGTAAAAAGTGTATGAAAAGGTTATGCTTTAAAAAGGTTTTGTTTTAAAAAGGTTTTGTTTTATAAAGTGGTGGGGAAAGGTAATGGTGTATAAAGTGTTTTAAAAAGGTAAAAAGTGTATGAAAAGGTTATGCTTTAAAAAGGTTTTGTTTTATAAAGTGTTTTAAAAAGTGTTTTAAAAAGTGTTTGATAGAACATCCTTATACTATAATAAGGGTGTTTTAAAAAGTGAAAAAATCCTGTGGGGAAGTTTGTTTTGAAGAAGGTCAAGTTTTATAAAGGTTTTGTTTTATAAAGTGTTTTAAAAAGTGTTTGATAGAACATCCTTATAAGGGTGTTTTAAAAAGTGAAAAAATCCTGTGGGGAAGTTTGTTTTGAAGAAGGTCATGTTTTTAAAGTCAAGTTTTCATAGAAAATGT
>OZ025293.1:215407534-215626057 GCA_964019185.1 Maratus speculifer | reverse complement strand
AAAAATAATTACCAAGGGATTGACCTACACGCAAACCGCAACAAAATCGATTAGTTTGTCAAATGTTTATGAGCATTCAAAATCCCCTCCTCTGTTCGCAGTTCAATTTTCACTAGTTAATCCGATCTCAATGTTTCCGATTTTAGGCTTAAAATTTAAGTTAAGATCTAAACTTTAGAATAACTTCAACCCCGTGCACAAAATAAGGGTAAAAAGTAGTTGTTTGTAACTCTAAAGTCTAAAGCACACTCTATCGACAATTTTTGAACGTAACCTTTAAAAATTTTTTACAAACAAATCTTGATATAAAGAATGATTTTAGCAAAAACCACAAATGAATCCACCCTTTTTTTGTTTTTTTATAATTTTTTTAAGTTTTGGACCTTAAACTTTAATGTCCCCTAGCTCCTATGGAAGACGTTTGTGCCCCATGGTTTCCTATTTAATAATGTTTGTCTTCATGTCTACTATCACCCTTCAAAGTTTGTCAGTCTGGTAGCGAAACACCCTGTATATAGCCAATATTAAACATTTTAAATGATATAGATTTTAAAGTTCTTGATTGCAAAGTCTAAATAAGTCATACCTAAATCAATGTACACAATTGTGGTGCACATAGAAAAAAAAAAATCTGAAGACAAATAATGCATTCAAAAACAGTTTTAATATCAACTATTTACATCATCTTTTAATTAGATATTTAAATTCATTAAATATTTGAAAATAAATAAAATTTTCAAATTAGGTACAGTTAAATTTTAGGGAGAAAAGTATATTTTAAAAACAATCTTAGATTAATAGTAAAAAAATTTCAAATAAAAGCTCAGAAAAGGAGAATTTCAGGAAAATAAGATAAACATAATTCAATGATAAAAATAATTCAAAAACATTTACAGGCTTTTTTTTAAAAACAAATGTATTTAAAATCAGGCTAAAGTTATATTTGTGGTAAAATATTTGAACATTTTCTGAAAATTGAGGCTGTAGACATACTTACCTATATTGGATTTTACTCCTTCCTCGGTGATTCCCCATAACTGAACTTGAGCATTGTAAGATATTGCCAGCATTTTAGTATTTTCAATAGGGTTAGATACAACAAATTTTGCATTTAATGCTATCCTATCAATAATTGGCTCAATATAAGGACTAGTAAAAGCTAGCTGCCAACCAACAGAGTCTCTTAATCTACAAAGGTATGCAATAAGTTAAATTTTCAGAGTTTAGTTTTTATAAATTACATACAAATGCAAAAGTATACAATAAAATACTTTTAAAGCATAAATTATTATCTTTTGTTTTCATAAATTGCATTTACATACCTGTAACAACTAACAAAATGTGCATATGAAACTGCTATCCAATTATGGTGCCCTATCACTAAACGAACTCTCAGAGAATCGGTCCAATTATATGTACCTAAGATACAGAAAAATATTTTTAGAGAAACAATATAGGTCTCTAACATAATCATGCAGAAACTTCCACATAATTAAAATGTAAGTGGGAAACCAAAATACAAATTAAAAACAATAAGAAAAGTACAATCTGCACATGTATGCATAATAGAATACATAGAAACAGGGTTGGGTTTTTGATGTCAAAAACTGGTTTTCAACATGACAGTGGTAAAAACAGTGTTTTTACTGGTTTATTCCATCAAAAACCTATCATTTTAGATTTTCTTCTGATTTATAATGCAAGTGCAGCATACAATTCATTTTTAAATTGATTTTTTGTTGTTATCCTTGTTATTATTATTTTCAATTACATTTGTTAAATTTATTTAAATCAAGGATTTTCTAAATGGGAGTGTTTAAAAATACAAGAGTTAAAGGAAACAACAATTTTTATCATAATTTGCATTAATATACAGTCACCGCCAAAAAAATCTTGACACTTTCGATTTTTGATGTTTTGTTAAATATCTAGAAATATACACAAGGAATTATTCTGAAACTCCTGGTGTGTAAACAAAATAGTACATGTCATATATTTTGACAAAGATTTTCCCCCGAAATCTAACAGGGGACCGTCAATAAATTGAAAAAGAACGAAGATCTTTTGGATCACCCTGTCAAAACTAATGAAGCAAAACAGTTTAAACTGCAGATAATAATTAAGTGGCTTATTGTGATAAGTTGTGTCAATTTTTATGAATATAGCTTGAAAACTCATAGAAAAATTGAAGTTTTTATAAAAACGGTTCAAAAATTTTCCAAGTTTTTTGCTTATAATTTTCAGAGTTCTTCATAAAACACAATAATCTTTTCAGAAAATATGACAAACAACATTGCACATAACACCCTGTAATCAGAATTAAAAAAATAATAAAAAATGTATGAAAAATGAACGGGTTTACAAAATAATTTTTTACTGCGCATACGTCAACGCTATTAAAATTTCATTTGCATATTATGTTAGTTAAATGTATAGAGCAACTTTTGTGAAAGTCTCAAAAACCTAGCTTGAAAACTCTGAAAATTATCGTTAATAGAATATTGTCAAAATCCATTATTCCCAATATGAAGCAAAAAGATGAGGGGCTGTATCCATATTCCATTGATTAGTACCTACACAGTATTGCACGTACTACTATATTTGGATACAACTCCTTATCTTTTTGCTTTATTTTGGAAATAATGGATTTTGACCGTATTCTATTGACGATAATTTTCAGAGTTTTCAAGCTATGTTTTTGAGACTTTCACAAAAGTTGCTCTATACATTTAACTAACATAATATGCAAATGAAATTTTAATAACGTTGACGCATGCACAGTAAAAAATTTAGTAAACCCATTCATTTTTCATACATTTTTTATTATTTTTTAATTCTGATTACAGGGTATTATGTGCAATGTTGTTTGTCATATTTTCTGAAAAGATTATTGTGTTTTATGAAGAGCTCTGAAAATTATAAGCAAAAAACTTGGAAAATTTTTGGACCGTTTTTATAAAAACTTTAATTTCTCTACGAGTTTTCAAGCTATATTTATAAAAATCGACACAACTTATCACAATAAGCCACTTAATCATAATCTGCAGTTTAAACTGTTTTGCTTCATTAGTTTTGACAGGGTGATCCAAAAGATTTTCATTCTTTTTCAATTTATTGACGGTCCCCTGTTAGATTTCGGGGGGAAAATCTTTGTCAAAATATATGACGTGTACTATTTTGTTTACACACCAGTAGTTTCAGAATGATTCCTTGTGTATATTTCTAGATATTTAACAAAACATCAAAAATCGAAAGTGTCAAGATTTTTTTGGTGGTGACTGTAGATTGTACTAACTGCAATGAAAATTAATATTAAATGATAATAAAAATGTTATAATTATTAAATAACATTCAACATACATTTTTAATAAAATATTTAAATCATTTTAGAGATGCAAAAATGCTGTTATACACTATCTACCAATAAATATTTGAAAACTTTCAATTTTTAACATTTTGTCAAATATTTAAAAATGTACTGGTTGGATTCTTCTGAAACTTCAGGATTATGAATATTATGTCTGACCTCATATTTATCAACATCCATTTGATAAGCAGAGCAATTAAGGGGCCGACAAAAAATTAAAGAATAACAAAAATATTTGGGATCATCCTGTACATGAAAATGCATGAAACGATTTATCTCTGCAGAATACAAATATGTGGATACTGCACAACATGTACACTGATTTTTGTAAAAATAGCATGCATATTCTTGGAGAAAGAGTGATTTTTTTTTTTATTATTCTGGTATGTTTTTTGTTTATATCATGCAGAGTTTTTGACCAAATATAACGTAAATTTCAGAAATATTGGCAAAATATATTAGAAAAAATATAGCGCAATTGGAATATAAATATATTAAATATTTTATGAAATATGAGTAGTTTTATGAAATAATTTTTATCTGTGCGAACGATAAAAACGATTCTTTTACATCATTTAATAGTCTCTATGCAGTAACTTATAAAAAAAATCCAATCAAATATCGTGAAAATTCAAAAAGATATCATTATAAGTAAGCTGTTTTTATATTGCTCTGTAAAAACGGCTGAATGATAAGAGATTCTCCACAAATCGACATTTTTTATCAACTGACTTTTAGGAAAAAATTAGTACTATTTAATGAATACAATATCTAATACAATATTGCTGCTAATAAGTATCTTGACACCTGTGATAGAAAAGGAAAAGAGCTTTTATTCTTTTCTATCACAGAATTTGTTTTGTCTCCGATTACGGCACAAAATCATGACGACTTTATTTGTGTGCGACACACTGTAAAAATACCAATAGACTTTTTATAATTATTTATTTTTACTTTTTATTAATATATAAAAATGAAAAATTTCACAGTTAAAATTGTATTTATATAAATAAACTGTATTATATGGGTGATTATCTCCAAATAGGCCAAAATAAGAGTTATGAGGGTTGTGACTGTGAGGGAATAATGAATTTTAACAAAATGTCCATTTACTTTTTTAGCATTATCTGAATTGTGATTAGGGTTAGAGAGCTTTAACTATTCTAAATGCCTATAAATCAATAATATTTTTTTTTTAAATATTTACTTGTATTCAGAAGAGGCTGGTGAGAAAGTGATGAGGTCCTAAGCCTTCCCCATCACTCCCTTACCAGCCTCTACTTAATACAGGTAAAAATTAAAAAATATTAATTATTTATTACTGATTTAAGTATTTAGATAAACTAGTTAAAGCCCACTAAGCCTAATCTCAATACAGATAATCGTAAAAAGGTAAATGGCCATTTTGTTAAAATACCTCACTCCCTCATAACTCATTTTGAACTATTTGGGGTTAATCACCCATATAAACATACAAAAATTTAAAAATAATAATGTTTTAAAAAAATATTACATAGACACTTATTCTAATTAAAAATCAAGAATCCCAAGTTTAAAAATTCATTAAAAATATAAAAGCATATTTTTAATTGATCATAAAATATTTGTGTAATGAAACAAAATTAAAATCTGTTCATGTATTTTATTTCTCTTTTAAAAATAGTAAATTGTTCATTTAAATATCTGTAAGCAATTTTAAGTGACAGTATAAAATTTCTAGCCTATGGACATAAATTGGCTTACTTAGTTTTATTTACTTTTCATTAAATATTAAACAGCAAATTTTCATAGCTGAAAAGGTACTTATATATTATAACCATTTGTTTATTTTATATTTTTCATAAATTTTAATTATACATGTTTTATTGCAGTTCGAATATCAATAAAAATTTTTGGTCTGAAAAATAAGTCAAACAGGAATTCAAACTCACAAAGAAAAATCTCAAATCCATACTGCCAACCCTGCTACGGAGACATTTGCAAAAGAAGAATGTATCTGATTATAAATTGTAGCATAAATTTTGTGATATTTTCTGAGGACTCCCCTGAATCACACTTTATGGCAGTCATATATATTTTTATACAAACTATATTCTATTAATACACAAATCTTTGCTGGATTCTGTGTCCAGGACCTTGGAATCTCTCCTTGTCAGATAGCTATATTATACATACAATAGATAGACTTCCTCAAACAAACACAGCTTCGAACCAGAAGTTGTGCAGATTTTAGAGTATTGTGGATTTCTGTTTACAGCTTTGTTTACATTTTTTAAACAGTAATTTGAATGTAATTAATAATGCAACTGAAAAAATCATAATAAATGCTTACATAATATAGTAAAACATTAAAATAATTAAGTAATCTAATAAACTATAATAATAAAAATTAAGATAATTTTTTAAATAGTAAAAGCACAGGACAAACAAATAACCAGTAATGCATAGTTAAAAACTCATTATAAAGATCGGATGCATTTTTCCTATATTATTCAATGAAACTTGCCTCAAAAGTACACTACTAATTCACATAAAAATCATTATACAAGGAAGTTTTATTTTAGATTTAGTTAGAGTTGGGCAAAATACATCGAAAAATCATTTTTGATACAAAATACATTAGTTTTAGAAGCTAAAATACAAAATACTTTTCGAATTAAGAAAATTCAAATTACATGTAATTTCAAAATACATTTAAAATACAAAATACATTTGAAAATTTTAAGAAGTGTGTGTATAAGATTTGAGGTTTGTACTGGCCATGCCGGGCACAGTCAGCTGGCCAGTTTCGGGCTGGGTCCGACCGGACCTGTTCTTCAGTCGTTCCGGGTCGGGTATTGGGTTTATTTCTTTCTGGAGTGTAAGCTCAAATTGGACCTCATCATCATTATTTCGGGTCCCAGGCGGTCGAAAGACTCTGGCTGGACCTGACTTATTCCTTTTAGAACGAATCAGGACTGGACTTCATTCTTCTTAAACGATTGCAGTAGCCTCAAATTTAGTTATTGGTCCTGACCAACCTGTATAAAAACCATTGACTCATCCCATCTTGGCATGGCCTATGCAAAAGCTGCTTAAATCTGACCCAATCCAACAATTTTTTACAAAATATTTATGTATTTTTAAATTGTTATAGTTTTACAATTGAAAAATTTTATTTTATTACTTAAAAGATTAGTAATATATTTCTGGGTAATAAAAATAAAGCACAGTAAAATGAACTCTGAATCTGTCAATAAATCTTTTCTTAAAAGGCTAATGTGTTGATTCATGCAAATTGCAAAAAATTAATAACAACGAAAACGAATACAATAATACATTTAGAGCAAACTGTGTACCTGCTAAGAAGAAAACCTGTCTACAATGAATTTTTTTTTTCTTCTATTGTGTGCGAATCCAGCTTAGAAGATTTTACTGTATGGCATTTTCCAGATTTTTAAGTTTTCAAGGCATGGAATAGAGATTAACAATATTATTTATAACTAAAACACTTACATAAAAATAAAGATTAAGAAATAATATCACAGTCCAAAATGCTTTTTAAAAGTCTATACAAATGATAAAAAGCTGATAGTATTTTTGGTCAGAGTTCCTTGTATAAGATGATTTTTAACCATAGACACAAAAATTTATATTTTCTTAAAATTTAGTCAGCCCGGGCTAATTGAGTGTTTGTAAGAGTGGGGCTTGACCAAACTTTTAACTTTTATAATGGAGCAGGGCTTATTACGAGATTTTACTTTTATACAGTATGTGTTATGGGCTGGATGCTTAACTTTTATACCTCGCCGGGCCAATAATGTTTGTTTTGTATCAAAATGGGCCAGACTAAAAAGATCTTTGTACAGGTTGGACCAGACCCAACAATTTTGGCCTGTGTAGATCTCTTATTAGTGTTTACAAAATGCAAGGGATAATAGCTTTTTATCTCGGTACTTAATAGGCCGGCTAAAAGATCTTTCTATGGCTTGGAGCGGATTTATATTTCGATCCATATAAACCTCTTATTAGTCTTAATAGTGCAACTGTAAGACATTTGTGTTACACTGATTAAATTCTTTGAAATTATAAATTATCGAAGTATAAAAGAAAAAAAAAAAGTAAAAAACAATCTATGGGGAGAATATGCTTTATAAACAATGAATACTTACGGATAAAATAATCAAATTAATATAAAATAGATAAATTTTTTGAGGATATAATTCAGTTTCATTTTACGTAAAAAAATAAAGTTATCAAAATAATTCACAACTCAAATCTATGTTTAGAAATTACTATTGACCTTCAACGGCTGAAAAATCTGAATTTAGGAATCACTCAATAAATTTCTTTTTGAAAAATTTTTAATTAAGGATCGATCGAAACAGGTTTTTAATTCTGAATTTCGGTGATCAGTACTAACAATTAACAATAATAAATAGCAAAATATGAAGTTTGATGACATTCAGTGCATTAATTTTTGCTAAAATCCTGAAAAATGCAGCATAGCAGCGCCACATGTCGAGCGATTTACACCAACACTTAACAACTTAATATAACAGTAACTAAATTTGAAATTCGATGAAAATTCGAGCATTAGCAATTGAGATAGAACTAATGCAGAAATTGCAAAAAATGTAGCATAGCAGTGCCACCCACCTGTGGAGCGATTTACACCAAAAGTTAATCAGCCGCAACTTATGTTAACGTGTAACTGAATTTAAAGTTTGATGAAAATCCATACATTAGTTCTTAAAATACAATTTTTTTTAAATTATTTTATTTATTTATTTATTTATTTACTTACTGAAATCATGAAAAATACAGCATAGCAATGCCATCTCTTGAAGATTCACAACAACAATAACTAATCTACAACAACTTATGTGCACGTCCAACTGAATCTAAAGTATTAAATTCAGTGCATTATTTCTTGTAACAAAGAGCCTCAAATTTTTTGTCACATACAAACTCACAGACAGACATTTCCTAAATGCAATTAAACAGTGTTTAGGGGCTTGAAAAATATAAATCCATTAAAACCCTGAGGTCGAATGTTTTCACGAATCCAATGCTTTCTTCTGGTAAACATAGAAGACTATAAAAAGAGAGGAAAGATTGAAAATGGAAGAGTCAGTTCAGCAGTTATTCTAGGACGCATACATAAAACATACATAAAAGAGCTTATAACCTCGTTCATTGGAATTGGTTAAAAAAAATAATAAATTGTTAATGTCTGAATCGCTACAACGCAGGTATAAGTATGCTCAGTGATGTAGTCGAGGGAAGACAGAGGGAGACAGCGTCCCCCCACTTTTTTTTTTTCAAGCGTCCCCTTACTTTTTTATCGCAAGGGAGGCGCTAAGGACGAGAGAGGATGCATACTTTCCTGATTCATTAAATAACTTAAATTAAAAAAAACACTAAAAAATTAACAATTTTGTAAAGTGTAGAATTGATATTTTAAACCATTTTAGTTTTCTTTAACAACAGCACTACCAGTAATGAAATACCGCGCTAATATTAGTTCTTTCAAAGGCATACATTAGTTTTACTTGGAAGTCTATTATCCCCTTCCTGTTTCCTAACAGAAAGATCACACAAACTCCTGAAAAAGACCTTAGGCTCCGTTCAGATTGCAATACTTTCAGTTGAACTGAATTCTTGGAAGAGTCTTTTGTACAGGACCCATTTGCAGTTTCTTCATAATAGAACGGAGGGGAGCGAACAAAAGAATCGGGAGGTAAGCAATCCATCCTAGTTGACAGAAGATTTTTCTTTTGCCAGACAACCGTCCCTTTCTTGCAAAACTCATTAAAGATCAAAAACACTGTGTCGCCCCAACAAATGAGCCGACACCGAACTTCAAGAAATGGGCAGATGTGTTTGGGCTTTTACGCACACCACAGTCTCAGTTAAAAATGCATCCAGATGTTCCAGTATTGAAAGCCTGATCATTTTTTACTCACACGACAATTAACAACAGCATGCTTCCATTATTAATCAGTAAATAAAGTTTTTAGAGACATTCAGGTTAACTGTCACAGCTGTCACATACTGTTAGTTAATAAGGGTCATCAATTGGCCAGTATATGTTGTCTGCAGTTGAAGGGTAAAAAAAATGATATCAATGAAGACCGATAACTACTGATACTGTTCAGTGAAAGAATCCCCCAAATCATTATCGTCCCTTCTCTTGTTCACATTGACAATTATTTCTTGATTAGATACAAGCATTGGACCAGTTTAAAGTGGAGCAAGTACCTCTGAATACCCTCTTTTTTTCTAGCCATAAATATTTTGTATCATAATTTTAATTTTTGAAAGAAAAATAACAGTAAAACGATATAAGTAGCCAAAATTGAAAAGTTTTGCAATCTTTTCCAATCATTGCCATTTAAAAACAGATGTAAAATCACCGACCACAATTACAAATCAAAATTCCAATCCAACAGAATTGTATCTTTTGAGTTTTGATCAATAATATCTTAAATTACATTTTATATTTTGAATTTTTGATAAGGATTATATATTTGCCAATCATCAATAGGTTTTTGTTATAAAAGTATGTTCTTTATTAAAAGGGATGGAAAAAAAAGAGGCGGGGGGGGGGGGGGGAGCAGAAAAAAAAACATATGCATCATCAATGATGGTTGAGCAGAATTGCAACTCTAAATTTTCAATTTTAATTAACTAAATTTTCTTTCTCTCTCAAAATTTTCAAAAAATAATACAGCTTTTTTTATCAAAGGATTTTAAGTAACTGAACAGTAAAAGAAAGGATAACCAAAGATTATGTATTAGAGAGAAGTATTGTCCCCAAGAAGCCCCTGTAAAGACTATTTTAATTTTTTTTTTTTTTTTTTTTTTTTTTTTTTTTTTGTAAACTTGAGATTAAAATACATCAAGTTTTCAGAAAAAGAAAAACAATTTTCATTATTTTATTTTGTAAAAAAGCTGATAGAAATTTAATTTGGGATTTTTATTATACATCTTATTTGTTATATTTCTAAATACATATTTTATTGAATTACTGCAATATTGTTTAAAAATGTCTGCTATCTCTATAAAGTTTGCAGCACTGTAAAAAATAAAAACTGTAAAATAAAAATAAAAGACAACGTTTTAAACTTAGATTGCCACACTGTATATATATATATATGGGCGATTCTCAAAATAGGGGACAATTTCAAAAGTAAAATCTTAAAAAAATTACTGTTAGCAAAATTTCTGAAAAAAATAGGTGTTGTTATTATAGTATTAGGTATACTTTACATGCAGTTAGCAGAGCTAAATATTTAAAAATTAACTTAAAAAAAATAATTAGTATTTTTTGAGCCATGCTAATGACAAAACAAATTGCATGGAATAAATATATAAAGAAATTTTTATTTTCTTCCTGTTTAAATAATTTTTTCTATATTTATTAGCCTTCCTTTTCAGCAAATGGTTTCCATTTTTACATATATACATATAACGAGAATAAAAACATTACCAAAGAGAAAACTTTGTTTACATGAGCAACATTCTGACACTAACAATGTAAGAAGCTGTCTTAGCGATTTTCTAACAGATTTAATGCATATTTTAGGGATAATAAATGTAATACCTAAATTTATATGTAAAATTAAACTTTATAAAAGATACAATATAAGCGCTGGTAATATTTATGCACATAGGAGTCTTTAGTATGGACAGAAAGACCATGCTAATGACACTGATATTTGTCCATGCTAATGACAAATTTTAATTTAAAAAAGATTATGAGCCATAATATAATCACAATGCAATAGTCCTTTCTGGGGCTTTTTAAAACACAAAAGTTCTATGCAAATAAGTAAAATAAAAATTTTAACTATAAAATAAACATGAAAATTATTATCACTTCTAATGACATACAAATGATGTACGCCCCTAATATTCAACTTATATTCTTAAAATACAATACATGCTTCTATTTTCAAGCTGGGATAGAATGGCTACTTGTTGCTATGGAGAAACTTTATATTTTCAAACTATTGTCATATGTGAAAATGAAATTTTAATTAATAACCAACTGTTATAGTATGATCTTGTTTTGAAAATAGAATATGGGGTACAAACTTTAATTCTTTTTTTATATACCGTAATTTCGGGTGTATAAGCCGCGGATCAAAAAATTCTTTTTCGACCCAGAATTTTTTAAGAAACAAATGTTACTAGCTAGATCGACGTAAATATTTGTCTTCAATCACTAAATAAGATTTCTGGGTCCAAAAAGAATTGTTTGATCCGCGGCTTATACACCCGAAATTACGGTACTATAATTTTACTTTTAAAAAGAAATTTATTGGATAAATCCTCTCCTTGATTAATCTAAAGAAAGAATAACATTTGTTTTATTTTATAAACATGATATTAACTCTTGAAAAATGCTAGTATACATAAGGCAATGCTGCTGTGGACATCCATGCTAATGACATTTTGAACATTTTTTCTGTTATTTTAATGTGTTTTTAACTAAAAAATAAGTAATTCTTGAGTGCAAATAATGAATAATATTAAGACAAACATATCTAAATATAAAAACATGACAGAAAACCTCTCAATTTTTTTTGTATGCCGAAAGACATAAATTGTCCCCTATTTTGAGAATCATCCATATATACATATATATATACATATATATATATATATACAGGGTGTCCGATAAGTCTGGAAATGGTCGAATAACTCGAGAAATACATATGAGATTGAAAAATGTAAACATACGTGTTAAATATTTTTAAATAAGATACTCACTGATACCAAATTTGACCTTCATAACCGACCCCCTGGGGGTCAGAGGGGGTCCAACTTTAAAATCTTAAATTATAACCCCCATTTTTTATTGCAGATTCGGATTCTACGGACAAAAATACGTAACTTTTGTATTTGATGTTTATTTCGAATCCTCGTTTATCACGGTGTAATTGAGCATAATAAATCGATACATATTTCGGCTTTTCCAACGTGATTTTCCCTAATCGAAACTAATTGGGGAAAATTTATGACATCAAATTCCGCGTCTTTTGCAAGAATGGAGTTTCCTGAAAATCACCCGTGCCGATTATTTCGATTGTGCTACACAGTTAAAAATTTGACCCATTTGCTGTAGCGTCACTCCACAGCTTTTATAGAATATCTCTTTCATGACCAATGAGAATGTTCCATAACACAGTAAAGTACACCGTAAAAAAATTGAGCCTTTTGCTGCATCGTCACTCCACCGCTTTTATAGAAAACGATTACTGTGTTATGGTGCATTCTCATTGGTCATGAAAGAGATATTCTATAAAAGCTGTGGAGTGACGCTTCAGCAAATGGATCAAATTTTAAACTGTGTAGCACTACCGAAATAATCGGTACGGGTGATTTTCAGGAAACGCTATTATTGCAAAAGACGAGGAATTTGATGTCATAAATTCTCCCCAATTAGTTTCGATTAGGGAAAATCCCGCTAGAAAAGCCGAAATATATATCGATTTAATATGCTCGATTACACCGTGATAAACGAGGATTTGAAATAAACATTAATTACAAAAGTTACGTATTTTTGTCCATAGAATCCGAATCTGCAATAAAAAATGGGGATTATAATTTAAGATTTCAAAGTTGCACCCCCTCTGACCCCCAGGGGGTCGGTTGCAAAGGTCAAATTTAGTATCACTGAGTAGCTTATTTTAAAATATTTAACACGTATATTTACGTTTTTCAATCTTATATGTATTTCTCGAGTTATTCGGCCGTTTCCAGACTTTTCGGACACCCTGTATATATATATATATATATATATAGGGTGTTTCGCTACCAGACCGACAAACTTCTAGGGGTGATAGTAGACATGAAGACAAACATTATTAAATAGGAAACCATGGGGCGCAAACGTCTTCATTAGGAGCTAGGAGCCATTAAAGTTTAAGGTCCAAAAATTCAAATGCTGATAAAAATTAGAAAAAAGAATACTGCCCAGTTAAACTGAAGGCATTGAGCTCACAGGCTACAAATACTAATTGCACATTAAAGCTTTATATTTTCAAGGGTTAATTCCGTTCGAAAAAAAAATTAAGAAGGGGAAACAGCTCTCCCCTTTTCTCTTTTTTTATACTTAATCATTGAACCTCCTATACTATCAAAGACATGCTTTATCATATAAAAAATCTATATCCAAAATTCAGAGCAAATTAGATAATTCTTAATAAAAACCCATTTAGCATTTATATAATTTAAAAAGAGTTATCCCCCTCTTTTATACTTAACCATTAAACTTCCAAAACTATTCAGAGATTTGAACGAAATCTGAAAATTCTGCTTGAAAAACCCATTTATATAAATTAAGGGGGGGGACATTAGAACCCCTGTTCCCCTTATTTATACTTATTCAATGAACACCTAATAACAGTCACGGAATCGCCTCATCAGAATGATCCTAATCTAAATTTTGAACGAAAATTAATTCTGCATGAAAATCCCATTTATATCAACTAACGGGGGGGGGGGGGGGCATTAGAGCCCCTGTTCCCCCTATTTATACTTATTCAATGAACACCTAATAACAGTCACGGAATCGCCTCATCAGAATGATCCTAATCTAAATTTTGAACGAAAACTTAATTCTGCATGAAAATCCCATTTATATCAACTAACGGGGGGGGGGGGGGGGCATTAGAACCCCTGTTCCCCCTATTTATACTTATTCAATGAACACCTAATAACAGTCACGGAATCGCCTCATCAGAATGATCCTAATCTAAATTTTGAAAACTTAATTCTGCATTAAAATCCCATTTATATCAACTAACGGGGGGGGGGGGGGGGGCATTAGAACCCCTGTTCCCCCTATTTATACTTATTCAATGAACAACTAATAACAGTCACTGAATCGCCTCATCAGAATGATCCTAATGTAAATTTTGAACGAAAACTTAATTCTGCATGAAAATCCCATTTATATCAACTAACGGGGGGGGGGGGGGGGCATTAGAGCCCCTGTTCCCCCTATTTATACTTATTCAATGAACACCTAATAACAGTCACGGAATCGCCTCATCAGAATGATCCTAATCTAAATTTTGAAAACTTAATTCTGCATGAAAATCCCATTTATATCAACTAACGGGGGGGGGGGGGGGCATTAGAACCCCTGTTCCCCCTATTTATACTTAATCAATGAACACCTAATAACAGTCACGGAATCGCCTCATCAGAATGATCCTAATCTAAATTTTGAAAACTTAATTCTGCATGAAAATCCCATCTATATCAACTAACGGGGGGCATGAGCCCCCCGTTCCCCCTCTTATACATATCGAATGAACTCCAAAAACTAATCAGGGAAGCGCCTTGTCAGGATATACCTACATACAAAATTTCAAGTGGATCGGATATTTTTATCATGAGTTATCGCGTTACGTACATACATACAGAACGGACGGGCACATAAGCTCTCAGGCTATGATAGCCTGTGAGCTAAAAAGGGTCGATTTGTTTGCGGTTTTCTCTAAAATCATTCTTTATATCACGATTTTTTATTTTTTTAATTTTAAAGGTTACGTTCGAAAATTGTCGATAGAGGGCAATTTAGACTTTAGAGTAACGAACAACTACTTTTTGCCTTTTTTTGTGCATGGGATTGAAATTATTCTAAAGTTTAGACTTTAACTTAAATTTTAAGCCAAAAATCGGAAACATGGGAATTGGTTAACTAGCGAAAAATTAAATGTGAACCGAGGGGGAGATTTTAAACGCTCATAAACATTGGACAAACTAATCGATTTTGTTGCAGTTTGCGTGTAGGTCATTTCCTTGTAATTATTTTATTCAAAATGACGTACAGCTGTGGTGTCCTCATTTTTTCATAGAGGGCGCTTCCGACATATCTCTGACATTTCAATGGCATTACTCCTGGGTGTTTTACTACCAGACTACCATACTTCCAGGAAGTGTTAGGGATGCAAAAACGACTTGGAATCACATAGGAATGTAACGTTGAAAATGCCTTTTTTGAGAGTTATGGTTGAAGGAAGCAGAGAAAAAAGCAACAGAAACAAGCAGAGAAACAGCAGCACGTTAATATGGCATAAAACAGTTTATTTAAAGGTTTTACTAGAAAAAATGTTCAAAATTACGACCAGAAGTAATTCGACATGCTTGACAGAGACATGTAATTCCTCACGCTTTGAAAGAATCCTGGAATCTTTGACAGATTTCCCGAAGCTACAGAAATACGAGCTGCTAAGTCTTTAATTGATGGTACGGGATTCTGATACACCCAACTTTTCATGTGACCCCAGCAGAAGAAGCTCATACTTGATAAGTCCGGTGATCTGGCAGGCCAATAAACCGGGGCACCACGACCTATCCACTGCTGTCCATATGTTACGTTGAGGTATCGGTCAACATCATTGGTAAAATGTGGAAGAGCCCAATCATGCTGGAACCACATAGAGCTGCGGAACGAGAGAGAAACTTTCACGCACATTACCGTTCAGCACCATCTACCCCAAGAAAATCTTAGCGCCATCTACTGTCGCTCTCAAGCTTGCCGGACTTTTTCTGGTCATAATTTTGAACACATTTTGCAGTAAAACCTTTAAATAAACTTTGTTCTGTCACTTTAACATGTTGCTGTTTCTCTGCTTGTTTCTGTTGTTTTTTCCTCTGCTATTTTTTAAACGTAACATGCAAAAAAGCAATTTTCAAAGTTACATTCCTGTGTGATTCCGAGTCATCTTTGCATCCCTTACACTTCCTGGAAGTATGGTGGTCTGGTAGTGAAGCACCCAGGAGTAATACCATTGAAATGTCGGACATGTGTCGGAAACGCCCTCTATAAAAAAAATGAGGAGATGAAAGCTGTACGTCATTTTGAATAAAATAATTACCAAGAGAATGACCTACACGCAAACCGCAACGAAATTGATTAGTTTGTCCAATGTTTATGAGCGTTTAAAATCTCCCCCTCGGTTCACAGTTAATTTTTTGCTAGTTAACAGATCCCCATGTTTCCGATTTTGGGCTTAAAATTTAAGTTAGTCTAAACTTTAGAATAATTTCAACTCCATGCACAAAAAAAAGGCAAAAAGTATTTGTTCGTTACTCTAAAAAATCTCCCTCTATTGACAATTTTCGAACGTAACCTTTAAAATTAAAAAAATTAAAAATCGTGATATAAAGAATGATTTTAGAGAAAACCGCAAAAAAATCAACTCTTTTTTCTAATTTCTATCAGCATTTGAATTTTTGGACCTTAAACTTTAATGGCCCCTAGCTCCTACAGAAGGCGTTTGCGCCCCATGGTTTCCTATTTAATAATGTTTGTCTTTATGTCTACTATCACCCCTCAAAGTTTGTCGGTCTGGTAGCGAAACACCCTGTATATATCTATATATTATTATGATTTACTATTTACTATAGAGATTCATTAATGTTAATTAAGTATTTGTAGTTCGTTTACAAGTTACATAGAACTATTTCATTAAATTATGCTATACGGAAAGTAAAATCTTTACATACTATTTACATGAGGTTATACAACTTAAATCACGATGAAATTGATATTATTACTGAAATGCATAACAATACGTTTAATTTGGAAAAATGATTGAGTAATTTCTATCATTCATTTACAGGGATATACAAAGACATTACATTGCATTACTCTCAGTGTACAATAATTGTTTGAAAAGCATATTGTGAAATTGATATACGTTATTGAGTAGGGGCTTAACGTCACCTACTGAAAACATAAGGAATTTATCATATAAATTTTCTTTAACCGTGTATGAACAATATTGCAGGATGTGTATTTTCAATCTTAACTAATTTTTATCAGTAGCGTAGCTATGTTTTTTGGCGCCTGGGGCCAGCAAGAAATTTTGCGCCCCTAGGCCTCGGCGCCCAGAGCGGACACCCCCCTTGCCCCCCCCTTAGCTACGCCACTGATTTTTATTACATTATGTGGAATGAATTCTATAAATCATATGCACTGCAGCAAGTCGATTTAAGTTGTGTGGGCGAGATTTGAGAAAAATATGGATTCAGGAATATTATATATATACATATATATATACATACATATATATATATATATATACAGGGTGTCCCAAAAGGTCGTTTACAAACTTAACATGCTGGTCTGGCATATCATGATGAACAATATTAAATAGGAAACTTGATAGTTTAGACTGTTAAGGTCTATCTTATACGATCTTACACAGCAGAGGTTCACACTTATTTTTACACAGCAAGTGGAAGCACAAGGCTGACTCTCGGTCCTTCATTAATTTAGAAAAACTATTATTTAAATTAATTTAATGAATGAATAAATTATATGGCTTCAATCTGAAAAAGTAAAAATGTAAAAGTGTTTTCGAAAGAATGACCAAAGTTTTAAAAAATAAACCAACAATTTTATTAACAGATAAAAATGATAAAAAATAGATGAAGCAAGTATGGATATAATATAACGTTTTATCAAGTTCTACTAGAAAGTCCACTTTACATAAATATCACAAGTTCTCAAGAACTATATATCAACATACTTCATTACTTGAAAATAAAAACAAAAAAAATAGAAACTTGAAAAAACCGGAGCATCAGAATCTAATTTCTATTATTTACTTTTAAATATATTTTGAATGATTAACATTAAATGAAAAATATAATTGAAATATTAAATAGTTTAAATTATATTAGTTAAAGATTACACAATAAATTTATTTCATTTACTTTATAAATTGAATATATTTAAAAGGATATTTAAATTAACTTTAAGTTTGAAATTTAATTAGCTTTAGATATTTAAATGAATAAATGTTAATTAAATGTACTTTACCATAAACCCAGCATTGGAAGAAGCCACACAATAAACCTAAATGTAAATTTAATTTAATGTTTTTAACTCCAACTAAATTGTTTCCCTTCATCTCTAGAAAAAGCTTTCATCAACAAGAAAGAATTAGCATGTTTCCAATATATACTACCTGTCCACTATCTCATATCAACCAACGATAAGCTTAACCGGCTCTTAAAAATGAAATGGCCTATTAACACAAAGTTTCGTGGTAGAGATAATCAGGAAATCATGGAAACAGCAATAAACATATTACCGATAATTCGGAACATCTATAAAATATTCTAGAGACGTATCAATAACAAAAACAACAGATGGAGTCAAAAGAAAGAAAAAGAATTAAACCCGTCATCTTAAATAACGTGCATCACGTACTCCAGCACCCGCGTGAATCCTTATTTTCAGCAAGAAATCTGTCATAGCTGTCTTTACACCTAAGACCAATAATGGCCGCTTCTCGATCAGCTTGACATCAATGAAGAGGCTTGCCGAATCCATTACCGTAGACAAACCAAGTCCATCACAATGACGCTCCTATTACTTAAACATGCTGGACATCTGAACACAGGAAAATTCTTTACTTCATAGCGACTTCAGTTTGTTGAAAGAAATTAAAATTTAAAAAGGTAATAAATATTTTTAATTAATGAGGACGAGTGACTTATTCATTATATCAACAACATTTCCCGCCGACACAATCTTCTAGGCATAAGTAAACACGGTCTCCAAAGCATGACACTAAAAGCGAAGCACAAAGCCAACGCACTATCGAAATCAACGGCGTTTTATACTCAGCTCCCAATACAATGCATGTCATTACGCAGCCTCCGTTCGATCACGTAACGTCACATCCGAAATAGAAAGTTCGGGAAAGACCAATCGGCGATGTCCACTTGTAAGAGAGAATTAAGGAGGATAGAGACACTTACGCCATCTATTGTCGACTGCCGAAATTCCTCAGTACGCCGCGTGAATCAAATGCCGTATGTCTGAAGTGAGAGCCGTGAGCGATAGTAAACAACTGCCGGTAATTTATACAAGTACGGTTGAAAAACAGAAGTAGAAGATTAAAGAGATATGAATATTTAATAAGAGTTTAATAACGGTAAGTAGAAATAAAATAAAGAATATTTATTTTTATTTATTGAAAGTAAAGATATCTATTGTAATTGGATAAAATAGTATTTGTAAATATTGAAATAAAAATATAACTATAATATGGGATTAAGTAAAGATGGAAATATAAGTCAGTTTAGTATAAGGTTATCATAGAGTGATAAGATACTAGGAAATGGGCAATAGCTATTTCCTAACAAATGCCCCCCCTCTTATCATCTCTATGAAACTAAGCAGAAGGTGAAAAAAATTACCAAAAGTACGACCATCCAACCTTTTCTCAAATTGGTCCACGTCATGGCCTCAAAAATTCAACCTTACCAAAAATCCTAAAGACTTGACCAAAAGATTTCCAAAAAAAAATCCCTTAAAGACCATCAAACACTCAACAAATCTCCTATAAGAAAAAAAAATGTCGACCAGGAAAGTCTAAAAAAAAATTTTTAAATACAAGTATTAAATATGTGGCTCCCCCCTTTAATGCTGATAGAGACATTAAAAACCCGAAGCTCCAGTCTTCATATCTAAAAATTACACTTAAAAACATAAATGATATCTAAAAATATATGCACAAACACATTTAAAAACAATACAATGGAAAACCGTGGTTGTTGCTGTTAAATAACTCATACTGCAGGAATAAAATATATCACAGCATTTAAACAATGATCTTTACACTTATTTTAAACATATGTAAATATCACAATAAATTTATAAAAATTTCTTACACGTGGCATATTACCTTAAACCTATATCTTCCTATACTTTAAGCCTCTAACTACACCTTACACAATTAGTTCACCCATGATTAAACAAAATTTAATATACCAGACCTGACCTTCAAAACTTTTCAAACTTACATAGTCTCACAATGACATGCTCCAGGCTAGACCTCAAACTCCAAAAAAAACATTATTTCAAATCTGTCCATTTCACTAACCTATGCCCCATCTCCATCCAAGAAATCAACATAAAAACTTACTTACTTTATTCTAACTTCCAAAATATATAGCCTACTCAAATCTAAGAATCCAGTAAAAAGACAACACTCATGAATATGTACATCACATTCATACCAACACCTCTTTCAAAACTGAGTGCACCGGTATATCCTTTCATTCCTCTCCATGTTTGCTGGGGCCCCCAGACTTCACACCATTTTCTCACATAAAAGTCACGTAGATCTGAGTGGCTCCGGATATCACCAAAAAAAATAATCATATAAACAAGTCTCCAATTAATAAAAATTATAACTGTACTTTAACTATCTTAAATTACTCAAAACAGACGGAGCACAGTCAGACATACAAAGACATTCCTCTTCATTCCAACAATGACATGACCCAGCTAAGCAATAATTAAAGTCCAGCAAAAAATCTATTTTTGCTTTCCGGAACTCTCAATGATCTATATTAAAACCAAACTGTAAATTGCCATCCTTAACATTTAATAGGGCTGGAGAAAGTTACTATCCCAACACAAGCTCTTCCAGATAAAATACAGACCCTAAACCAGTTAAGTCTAACAGAATTGCCCCCCTTTTAAAATTAGAAGACATTCTAAATTCTCCTCTTAAAGTCCAGAGCAATATCAGAGCAATTCATTTCAAAACTTCAGCGGTCATGTCTAACACTTAAACAACTTCTAAAAAAATAGTCATCGCCTGAAGCACAAGACAGAAGTTCTTAACCTTTAAACTTTATTATCTAAACTTAATCTCCAAAAGATTTATCCCCCTCTATTTAATTCAACTGAGAAATAAATCAAATACTTTTCTATTGAAAACTCAATGTCCCGGGGAATAACACCAAGCCTCCAACCGAAAAAAAATCCAAAATTAAACTTTACCACATTTTCCTTTATTTTAACTTGAGCCAAAACCATAAAACTCTTAAACCAGTTAGAAAAATAATTCCCCCTCAAGGTTGACATCCATTGAAAAACTCCTAAAAACAATGTCATTCAACCGCTCAAGGAGGTAACCATATATTCCAAGTCAGGCTAACACTGTATAAAAAGGACACTCTACTTACACTCAAATTCAAAGGGGTCTACTAGTTTACAATTCATTAAACATGCCTAAAAAATAGGTCAAATATGCCTGGGTGACAGTAACAATAAAAAAAATTAGAAATATATCACATCTTTATTAAAAAAAATTATGCAAATATAAAATTGAAGAGGTCAGAAATAAAATATCTACTATCATTTCATAAATAGAACAGTAAATACACCGAGTAATAAATTATTTAATATATCAGTAAACCATAGGTTCTATAAGAAATGCTTAAGACTTATACTCAACTCAATGTACGAGGTAAAATTTTAACTTACACAAACCCTCATTGAGCTCCAGAGCAAGTCAAGCTAAAAAAAAATTTTTTGACATTTATTTCAAGATAAAAACTATTATTCATATTAAGTATTGATCTCTTCATATTTACGTTTAAACTGGCTATTAAGAATAAAAAAAGATCACTAAAAATCTTAACTTGATGCATAATTCAGATTAAATCAAATTACCTGCATTTTGATTAAAAATCTAAGTGCCAAGGAAATTTCACAGAAGCAACTCAAATATCCATTAATTTCTAAAAAGTTATTCACAATTTAACCATTCAAAAATTTCTATCAAAAAAAATTTTCATTATAAAGATATAATTTCAAAGAATTTATTCAATTACTTAAGTAACTAAAAAAAATCTAGTAGCTTTAACTTTTTCGGTTTAATTATTCAATATAGCTTTAAACAGAAATTAAAAAATATATAAAACATTTAAGATTAAGTCAAAAATTTAATGACTACCCCGGGAAATTGGCCAGACAACAAACATCCGAAGCAGTCATCAATGTTGACTTAAATATGCAAATATTTCAATCATTAAACAAGAAACTTAAATACTTATAAAAAATATGACAATTTTCAACTTATAAAAAAATTTAAAAACATTGAACTGAGTCAAGAGTGACAGATACTTCAGGAAATCAGCCAAATCAAGCAAAACATCTGAGGTGATGTCACACAAGACCAAGTTCCCTATCAAAAGTATCCAGAAACTTAACATCTTAAATTCTGTAACTTAAATAAGTATATTTAAATATATGGTTCATTTAAATTCATATCAAATCTATTAATAAATAAAATTAACAATCAATCTTAAACTTATTAAAAAAATATTTAAGTCCTGTCAAAAGGAATTTATTAATTCATAAAAAATTCATTAATTTTAACTAGCACTTTATAAATCAATTCCTTCCTAAATTTAAACTTTACTTTAAACCATAAAGAAATAATTAAAAATCCACAATTACCATTATTATCATTTAAAGTCCATTATACCTTATCTAAACTTTAAAAATTATTTCTATTAACAAGTGTATATTAAAAAAAATGCAACTTCAATATAAAAAAAAAATTAAAAATATAAAAATTTACAGACGATTTCACATCTTGATACACAGGTGAACCTGATGTAGCGATTAGGATTTCACATTATGTTAATCTTCCATGCAGGAGTTTAAATCACATCCAAAAACTTTTGACTTAACAGTCTTGTCGGCAAGAAATAAAAAAAATAACAGTCACTTGGGTCCCAGGACCTTTCCACTGCCAACTCCACAACATAGCCTTTAATTTAGTCCAACATCAGTTTAGAAAAGTCTCAGATACACCATAATAGATGAGAAGATGCAAACCAAATGCTGACATTACTTTCTCAAACATTTCAGCACAGCATTTCCATCCAGGATCCTTCTAACTTTACCATTTATGCACCGTAAGAATTAAAACGATGAAATCAGTCATTCATGACATTAACACCAATACAAAGTTCAGGATCAACTTAAACACTAAAAAGTCACATCTTCTCTAGCACAAGAATTCTTCAGGATCAACCAGGAATACTTTATCGGCACAGACAAAAGTCTCTCTCCTAAACTTTATTCGATGAATACCAAGCGAGGTCAAATTTCAGACACAATCGTCTCACAGAAACTACCAGGTACACTTTCTTAGCATTAAAAAATGTCTCTCACATATCTCACTCAATATCAGACGAGGTCCTATTTCAGGCACAATCATATCACAGGAACCACCAAGGACACTTTATTTGGCACAGGCGAACACTTTCTTTCCTCCAAACTTTATTCGATGAACATCAAAACAAAGTCCTGTTTCAGGCATGGTCATCCAAAACTTTAGTCGTTGCTGATCATACTCATGGGTAACTGGAGCACGCTTACACAGTAAAACAAGATCTTTTCAAATTAGAAACTTCAAAAATTTATCAAAAATTCCATCGGCCCCCCCATCTCAAAGATCGGGTATATTTTGGCCATGGATAAAAAAATCTCAAAACTTGACACAAGGAAAACAGACCAAAAAAAAAATAGCAGCCCATTTCTTACATAAAACCACAATGTGCATGCTACTTAAACTTAGGAAAACGAACCTACTTTCCATATAAGAAAAATTTATAGAAGCCATTAAAAGGCATTCTATTTAAAAAGGAAGGACCAGATTGGCCCATAACCGTGATAGTTTAGACTGTTAAGGTCTATCTTATACGATCTTACACAGCAGAGGTTCACACTTATTTTTACACAGCAAGTGGAAGCACAAGGCTGACTCTCGGTCCTTCATTAATTTAGAAAAACTATTATTTAAATTAATTTAATGAATGAATAAATTATATGGCTTCAATCTGAAAAAGTAAAAATGTAAAAGTGTTTTCGAAAGAATGACCAAAGTTTTAAAAAATAAACCAACAATTTTATTAACAGATAAAAATGATAAAAAATAGATGAAGCAAGTATGGATATAATATAACGTTTTATCAAGTTCTACTAGAAAGTCCACTTTACATAAATATCACAAGTTCTCAAGGACTATATATCAACATACTTCATTACTTGAAAATAAAAACAAAAAAAATAGAAACTTGAAAAAACCGGAGCATCAGAATCTAATTTCTATTATTTACTTTTAAATATATTTTGAATGATTAACATTAAATGAAAAATATAATTGAAATATTAAATAGTTTAAATTATATTAGTTAAAGATTACACAATAAATTTATTTCATTTACTTTATAAATTGAATATATTTAAAAGGATATTTAAATTAACTTTAAGTTTGAAATTTAATTAGCTTTAAATATTTAAATGAATAAATGTTAATTAAATGTACTTTACCATAAACCCAGCATTGGAAGAAGCCACACAATAAACCTAAATGTAAATTTAATTTAATGTTTTTAACTCCAACTAAATTGTTTCCCTTCATCTCTAGAAAAAGCTTTCATCAACAAGAAAGAATTAGCATGTTTCCAATATATACTACCTGTCCACTATCTCATATCAACCAACGATAAGCTTAACCGGCTCTTAAAAATGAAATGGCCTATTAACACAAAGTTTCGTGGTAGAGATAATCAGGAAATCATGGAAACAGCAATAAACATATTACCGATAATTCGGAACATCTATAAAATATTCTAGAGACGTATCAATAACAAAAACAACAGATGGAGTCAAAAGAAAGAAAAAAAATTAAACCCGTCATCTTAAATAACGTGCATCACGTACTCCAGCACCCGCGTGAATCCTTATTTACAGCAAGAAATCTGTCATAGCTGTCTTTACACCTAAGACCAATAATGGCCGCTTCTCGATCAGCTTGACATCAATGAAGAGGCTTGCCGAATCCATTACCGTAGACAAACCAAGTCCATCACAATGACGCTCCTATTACTTAAACATGCTGGACATCTGAACACAGGAAAATTCTTTACTTCATAGCGACTTCAGTTTGTTGAAAGAAATTAAAATTTAAAAAGGTAATAAATATTTTTAATTAATGAGGACGAGTGACTTATTCATTATATCAACAACATTTCCCGCCGACACAATCTTCTAGGCATAAGTAAACACGGTCTCCAAAGCATGACACTAAAAGCGAAGCACAAAGCCAACGCACTATCGAAATCAACGGCGTTTTATACTCAGCTCCCAATACAATGCATGTCATTACGCAGCCTCCGTTCGATCACGTAACGTCACATCCGAAATAGAAAGTTCGGGAAAGACCAATCGGCGATGTCCACTTGTAAGAGAGAATTAAGGAGGATAGAGACACTTACGCCATCTATTGTCGACTGCCGAAATTCCTCAGTACGCCGCGTGAATCAAATGCCGTATGTCTGAAGTGAGAGCCGTGAGCGATAGTAAACAACTGCCGGTAATTTATACAAGTACGGTTGAAAAACAGAAGTAGAAGATTAAAGAGATATGAATATTTAATAAGAGTTTAATAACGGTAAGTAGAAATAAAATAAAGAATATTTATTTTTATTTATTGAAAGTAAAGATATCTATTGTAATTGGATAAAATAGTATTTGTAAATATTGAAATAAAAATATAACTATAATATGGGATTAAGTAAAGATGGAAATATAAGTCAGTTTAGTATAAGGTTATCATAGAGTGATAAGATACTAGGAAATGGGCAATAGCTATTTCCTAACAAAACTAAGGGTCCCAAACGTCTTCCAAAGGAGATATGCGCCATTAAAGTTTGGGGTCCAAAAATTCAAATGATTATAAAAAACAGAAAAATTGGTCGATTCGTTTGCGGTTTTCACTAAAACTATTCTTTATGTCAGTATTTTCTTGAAAATAAATTATAAAGATAAATTTCAAAAAATGTCGATAGAGGGCGCTTTAGACTTTGGAGTAACGATAAACTAGTTTTTACCATTATTTTTTGCATCTCATTAAATTTTTTTAGAAGCTTAGACATAAATTTTGAGCTCAAAATCTAAATCGCTGGAAGTGGTTAAGTAGCTCAAACTGAATTGCGGGGGGAGGTTCAAATTTCAAATGATTATAAAAAACGGAAAAATTGGTCAATTGATTTTCGATTTTCACTAAAATTATTCTTTATGTCAGTATTATCTTGAAAATAATTTATAATGATAAAATTCAAAAAATGCCGATAGAGGGCGCTTTAGACTTTGGAGTAACGTACAACTATTTTTTTCCGTTATTTCTTGCATCTCATAAAATTTTTTTAGAAGCTTAGACAAACTTAAATTTTGAGATAAAAATCTGAATCGTTGAGAGTGGTTAAGTAGTGAAACTGAACTGTGTTCAATGGGGGTGGGGAGGTTCAAATTTCAAATGATTATAAAAAACAGAAAAATTGGTCGGTTTTCACTAAAACTATTCTTTATTATCAATATTTTCTTGAAAATAAATTTTACAGATAGCTTTCAAAAAATTCCGTCAGAGGGCGCCTTAAACTTTATAGTAACCAACAACTATTTTTAATCGTTATTTTTTGTATCTAATAAAATGCTTGTAAAAGTTCAAACTTAAATTTTGTGCTCAAAATCTGCATCGTTGTGAATAATTAAGCGGCCAAAAATTGAATTGCGTTCGAGGGGTGGGGAAGGTAACATTTCAACTCCTGAACACAGTTCAGTTTGCGCTTCTTAACCCCTCCTATCGATTTAGATTTTGAGCACAAAATTTAAGTCTAAACTTTTGCAAGCATTTAATTAGATTTTAAAAAAAACGGTTAAAAATAATTGTTGGTTATTCTAAAGTTTAAGGTGCCCTCTAACAGATTTTTTTAAATTTATCTTTAAAATTTATTTTCAAGGAAATATTGACATAAAGAATAATTTTAGCGAAAACCGACCAATTTTTCCGTTTTTTATAGTTATTTGAAATGTGAACCTGTCCACCCCCATTGAACACAGTTCAGTTTGCGCTACTTTACCACTCCCAACGATTCAGATTTTCATCTCAAATTTTAAGTTTATGTCTAAGCTTGTAAAAAAATTTATGAGATGCAAAAAATAATGAAAAAAAATAGTTGTACGTCACTCCAAAGTCTAAAGCGCCCTCTATCGGCATTTTTTGAATTTTATCTTTATAAATTATTTTCAAGATAATACTGACATAAAGAATAATTTTAGTGAAAATCGCAAATCAATTGACCAATTTTTCCATTTTTTATAGTTATTTGAAATTTGAACCTCCCCCCGTAATTCAGTTTGCGCTACTTAACCACTTCCAACGATTTAGATTTTGAGCTCAAAATTTAAGTTTATGTCTAAGCTTCTAAAAAAGTTTAATGAGATGCAAAAAATAATAGTAAAAACTAGTTTATCGTTACTCCAAAGTCTAAAGCGCCCTCTATCGACATTTTTTGAAATTTATCTTTATAATTTATTTTCAAGAAAATACTGACATAAAGAATAGTTTTAGTGAAAACCGCAAACGAATCGACCAATTTTTCTGTTTTTTATAGTCATTTGAATTTTTGGACCCTAAACTTTAATGGCGCATATCTCCTTTGGAAGACGTTTGGGACCCTTAGTTTCCTATTTAATATTGTTCATCATGATATGACAGACCAGCATGTTAAGTTTGTAAACGACCTTTTGGGACACCCTGTATATATATACATATATATATATATATATATAATATTATATATATACTTAGCATAAATAAGTTTTACTGTGAAAATACAATACAAATAAATTCATATATAGGACTGCAACAAACTTTAATTGCCAAAAACAAATTTTCTTAATTGTTTTACTTTTTTTCATTTAATTACACCGTTAGTTTTACTGTGTGGTATGTAAAAAATACAAATATTATATACTAAAAAATTTGCGCGTTAAGATACTACTTATTGTTAGGAAAACATATTTATATTTTCCCTCTATTCTTATCACTCCACTCAAACTATGTCCCATTCCATTCTTCCCCATTTCATCCAACTTACCTTCTATAGATCTGTTTATCTTTTATTCTTATCAGTAAATAAATTCTGGCTAAATCACTTTAAGTTTCAATAGTGTAAGTCTAATTTAAATACTTTTATTATTTTTATTTCAGTATTTAAATATAACTTTATTCTAAATAAAATATAACTTGGTCACTTCTGTTTAACTTACGTTCATATCTGTCTTCCTTCACTTGTTAACTTGTATCACGGTAATTTTGTTTCCATCCTGTCAATACGAACAGCGGCGATTATCGTCACGGCAAATCGTAATCTGTAAGGTTACGGCAGTTTTAGGTAGATGGCGTTACCTGTCCGAGTGCACGTGCCTACCTGTCGTGGATGATCGCTATTGGTTCTTCCGCTCAGGTATGTTCTAGAGGCCGTAGGTGGCGTTTGAATGTCGTCATAGGAAATGACGTAAGTGGGCGGTGACTGAAGATGGGAGAGCTATTTATAGCTCAGTGGAGAGACCGTGAGTACGTCGTTGCTTTTGCCTGCCTGTATGTATGTTGTTATAGTTTTGTTTTGTCATCGTGTTGTCTTCAGTCATGTTTATTTATAGTGAAGTTTTAGACTGTTACCGATGCGTGTTATTTGATAAATCTTTTGGAAAAATATCATGAGTAGATAAAAGATTAACTTTGTTTCTGTTTGGTCGGCACATGAATAATAAAGATGAAGTTGATGCCTTGAAGAATATATCATGAGGTTGTCAAGTCTGGGACTTTAACTTTTCAAGAATAGGCGAAGACAGCCACGTCACCAGCAACATGTTTTTATTAGTTGGTATTTTAATTTTATATTTTTTTTAAATTGGAAATAGTTTATTTGTAAAGTTTCTTTTTCTCCTTCCCTTGAGATAACTTCTTTCTTAAATGGTTTTTCCCGTATCGCGGTAATGTGACCAGGCCTAAAGGGATCCAGGTCAATTTCTTTTTAAGACTCTATAGACGGAATTCGCTGCTGAGTCTTTGTTAAGATTTTGTTTTGCTACGGTATGAGGAATCTTTAGATTTTTCTTTCTCGCCCTCCAAGAATAGTCTCATGTGGCAGATACGGAATTTCTTGGAGTTCACCGCTAGTGGCAGTGGCCGGTGTTATGGGTAGTATTCTTAGTGGCAGTGAGAATTAGCTACAGAGAAAGTTTTTGTAATTCAGTATGGTTAGTGGAATCTTTCGGGAGGAGAAAAACATTAATGTAATTTATTTTATTTTAATTGAAAGTTTAATATGGGTTAGATTGGAAACTGAAGTTTAATTTAAAGATGAATTTAAAGTTAATTATTATTGACAGTTTTAAGATCGAATTTTGAAATACAATAGTTTGCTTTTGGTGCTCCGGTTCATTGTGTTAGTTAAGCATATAATTTGATTATTTGACTTTTATATAATTTGGTTTTAATTTGATTTTATATGTTTTAATTACGAATTAAATAAAAGTTGTTTGTTGTTTATAAATCTGTTTGGTTATTTTTCCTCATTACATTTTTCCTAAACTCTATGGGCAAGTTTCCACAGCAAAGTTTCACACTGCGTATCTTATCTGCTGGTGTAATGTCATTTTTAAGACTTGTCCTTGATTTTTCAAGGACAACAATCGGTTATGGGCCAGAGCCCATTTGTAGAGTTTTTTTTTAAATTCCTAGTCTGAATTCTTTGACTATTTTGTCTTTGAGAATTCTTGATAGTGTGTCTCTCCTGGTCCGGAGTTATAAGGGAACTCTGAGATGGGGGGGCTGTTGGAGTATGTCATTGATGTTTTAGACAACTCTGAAGGTTTTCAAAGAATTTGGATAAGTTTGAGGATTGGGATTTTCTTGGTAAATATAATTTTTGAGGAATTTTTTTTTAATTAGTAATTGTTGGTTATATTTTTTTTTACATGTCGTCTGGTGGCTTGGTTTGACGCCAAAAATAAAAATGGAATTAGTATTCATATTTTTAAAGAGGATCCTGCTTGATTTTAATGGAATCGCCTCTACAAGATGAAAGGTATTTCCGATCCTGTGTGCATTTGAGAGAAATATGAGATGGACTGAAATTCCTATAAGTTCTGATGTGCCAACGAGATGCCTCTACAAGCTAATATGCATCTTCTTCCTTATGTGTAATTTGATAGAAGTCGGAGACTGATTGAGAAGGTTCCCATGAGTGCTGTGCTAACGAGTTGCCTCTGCGATCTGAGAATTCCTTTGAGTGCTGAACCAAAGAGTTTCCTGTGACTTTTTCATTGTGGAGTATCAGAGAGCGCAGTGGTCCGCGACTGGGCCACTATTTGTGATAGTCTGCTGTCCTTCTCCAATGGTGCTTTCATGATAGCAGTGAATATTTCTTCTGATGAGAAAGAGACTTTCCCTTTTGTTGTGGACATATTGAATAAACTTTTTAAATTTTTTGGACATCAGCGTTTTAGTGGTCCTTATGGAAAATACAGAAGATTATAACAAGGGAGTTGTGGATTCGTCTGTGAATTTTTTATAATAGTTTAATGTATTTTTATGTTATGTTTAAATATTTAAGATTTTTTTTTTTTTTTGAAAAACATAACGAATTAAAGTTTAATAAGAATTTTTGATGAAATGAAGGTTAAGATTTCAATTTAAGATAGTTTTGATGAATTAAAAGATTTTTTTATTGTTATTTAATGGAAATTTTGAAATTTTTTTGGATAATTACTGTTAAACAGTTCGAATTTTCGTTTAGAAAACATAGTTAAAGTTTTTTTGGAGGAATTGGATATGTAAAATGTTTGAAATATAAATTAAAGGACTCTCAGTTAAATTTTTTTTGAGATTTGCATTTGAAGGTTTAAGTGTTAATGGTTAATTCTTTTGTAAATGATTAAGATTTAATGTTTGAGGTTTAAGTTAGACTTTTCTTTAAATGACACTACTTCAGATGTCGGTTAGGAGGTACCAGTTTCCTGAAATAGTGGTCATATTTAAATTAGTTTGAAGTTTAATTTTTATAAATTTTGAATATTTTTTTATATATATATTTTTGGTATTAATTTTTATTTGCTTTAATGGCATCTGAGTTGCTTTGTTGCGAATGCAGATGTGGATGTCGGTTGAGTGCATGACCAGCGTTATGTTAGTTGGTGTAAGAAGATGAATGTTTGTGGAGTAATGTCGGATGTAAGTAGTTAAAATTTTTCTGAGTTACAGTGAGAGTCCAATTTTCGAACAGTTTAAAGGTTCTCTTTATTGAATATTAGGGTATGTAAGTATATTCAACTATTTTTGGATGCAGAATAGAGGTTTAGCAGTGATATTTTTGTATACATTAATTCTAAATGAATTTTTATTAACTTTTGCAAATTTTTTTTGAAGTGTTAAAGTTAAGGTAAAAATAGTGTTAGATACCCAATGGCTAAATATTCACATGACTTGTAGCTTACAGTTTTTGGTCCTGTTTAAGCTTAGAATTTTTATAAATTGGTAAGACTTTGATATTATAAAGTTTTTAATGGAATTAGAATAAGTTTTTGTTGAATTGTGAGGGGGGCTATTTTTCTAGATTAGCTGTTTTTGAAAAAGTAAAAATTGTAGTAACAAAATTTTTGTAAGGAACTTTTACATATTGTTTAAATTTTTTTTTTGCTTGTTAATGTTTGCTATTTTTTTGTGCAGAAATTTTTTTTTAACTCTATGTCATGGCGAGGGTACATAGTCATTTCATAGTTGTTGTGAAAAATTTAAAGTTTTTGTTAGTAATTTAGATCTTTTTGGCCGCCTGTTTTGAATAAATTTTTCTTTTTTTAACTATATTAATCAATTAATTTTTCGTTTAAAATATTTTTTAGTTGTAATAGAATTTTTAAATTTTCTTTCAGAAAGTCCAGAAGTTTGAATCTGTAAGACTTTTGATATCAATGGGTAAATTCTTGTTTTAAGTGCCCTGTTATGATTCATGAGGGCCCACACTGCGGTGTGTTCAGATTTAAATAGTGGATTTTCATATTTTTTTATTATTAAAGAGTTAAAGTTAAAGTAATCATTCTGGTTCTTGAATTATCAAATTTTTGAGTTTCTATATAATTATTGAACTTGAGAAATTTTTTAGAGGTGCTATTTTTTTTTTAAATATTTCCCTATGTCAGGTAATTTAAGTTTGTGTTAGATAACTATGCTACTTTAAGCTGTCAGCTACTGAGGGGGGAAATTAAATTTTGTTAGAATCCCTTTTGTTAAAAGGCGACAGTAGTTTAAGGCTAGTTAATCTGTTAATTAAATTATCATTTATTGGGAGAATTATTGCAAATTTTTAAGAATGTGTAAAAGTAATTGTTAGTTTTTTGATATAAATGGCACCTATTCAATGTTAAATTTTTAAGGGACCATTATGACTGTAATGTTTAAGTGTAAGCAAGTTTTTCCGTGAATAGCCAATCTGGGTTAAGTGTTATTAAAATTAGATTATAAGATCCTTTTCTTGAAATTTTGTTTGAGATAATAGCTGCATTTAATTTTTTTTGAATTTAAGGAATGCTAAAGCTATAATTAAGAGTTTAACTGTTGTATAGTGAACTTATAAAGGTTAAGTAATTTGACTGATAGGGCATGCATCAGGAGGCTGATTTGGTTAAGCAATCTAGGTAATGGACAGCCATTTACTGTTTTAAGAATATCTGCAGTTTATTAATGTTAGAAAGAATTAATCCTGTTAATTCCTGAAGTTGCTTCCGCTAATGCTTGACCTGTTTTTGAGGAGAGTTTGTGGATATTGTGTCAGAAAAATCAGCATAGATCTTCTTGTGGTTAGTAACAAATGTGGAAGGCAATTTGGAATTTGGATGTTAGTGGATTTGAGAGGTAATTGGCTAGTCTATAACGGTTTGAGATCATGTTTTAGGCTCAGATTTTTCTTCTGAGATGGTTTTTAAGAGAACATTCTTGTAATCCGTGTTAATCATGCTCTATTTCTTTGATAAACTTTGGTAAGTGCAGGAATGGTTAAAATATATTAGAATTTCTAATAAATTCTTGACCAGTTGCTACCCTTATCTATGTCTTTTTATGTAGTGTGAAAGGATTGTATGAAGACCTTGGCCAAGGCAATGGATTTGAATGAATGCATGCATCTTTGCATATAGTGCTGGAAGGATATGGTTTGATTGTGATGGACAAATGTGTAGTTATAAAAAAAAAAAAAAAAAAATTCCTGATTTTTTTATCAGGATATCTTAGATAAGGTGTAGGTTTGAATCTTACTGTCAATTTTTATGGTATGTAGAGCATAGATTGATGTTTGGATAGAATGGTTCTCGGGTCATGATTTTTGTGTTAAAGATTGGAACTTGTTTCGCTTTGCCTGAGCATGTCAGTTTTCGGTCTGACTTATAAAAGAGTAATGATTAGTCTTAAGTGAAAAACTAAGGTTTTTGAAGTTTAATGATGATTAATCAAAGTTTTGATCAAGAATTGTTAAAGTGTTATAATACAGTTATTAAAGTATTGATACTGTGTTTGATGTATTTGAGTATTGAAATTTAAGGATATTTAAATATAGATTTTTGACATGAAAATTTAGAAATATTTGGACATAAAAGGACTTTGATGCAAAATTGTAGAAATATTTAAATTTTTGAAAATTGTAATGTTAAGAGATTTAAAGAATTTAAATTTTTGAAGATTTGATAAATAGAAATGTGTCTTAAATTTTTTTTTTAATTTTGTAATATAGAGATTTTCTAGATGTAAGGTTTTTCAATGTTGAAATTTTTTTGAATTAGAATTGAAAGTTTTATTGTTAAGATGTTAGGAGTCTAGATATCTCTGTTAGTGAAGGAATCGTCAAAGTATTTAAGATGGATCTGCTCTCCTTATGATTGAAATTTTTAAGAACTTTTTTTTAGTTCAAACATTAGTGTTAGACTGTGTTTTTGTGGACCTAATGTGACTGATGGTTTTAGGGTTTTAATGTGTCCACATGTATAATTGCATGTATCGGTATGATTTTTAGATATAATTTATGTATTTTTATTTTTACAGTTTGTATGTATGGACTGGAGCCCAAGGGTTTTAAGATTTTTAGTATTTTTATGGTTTATTACTTTGGTGATGTGTTATGTAGGTTTGTGACGAGGCAGTACTGAAGACATCGTGGACGATGGATTGAACAATTTAATGGGGCAGTTGTGACTGAATTTTTTTTAGCTAATTTGAATAGTTGTTGGATTTTTAGAATTTTTAGTGGTTGGATGGATATATAGTGTTTGATTTACCGATGGGTAAATGTTTGTGTTAACACTTGTGTAATGCAACCTTTTTACGGTGCTTTGGGGGTTGATATATGGATTTTTGTGAGTTTTTCATGGAGGTGATAAGAGGGGGGGCATTGTTAGGAAAACATATTTATATTTTCCCTCTATTCTTATCACTCCACTCAAACTATGTCCCATTCCATTCTTCCCCATTTCATCCAACTTACCTTCTATAGATCTGTTTATCTTTTATTCTTATCAGTAAATAAATTCTGGCTAAATCACTTTAAGTTTCAATAGTGTAAGTCTAATTTAAATACTTTTATTATTTTTATTTCAGTATTTAAATATAACTTTATTCTAAATAAAATATAACTTGGTCACTTCTGTTTAATTTACGTTCATATCTGTCTTCCTTCACTTGTTAACTTGTATCACGGTAATTTTGTTTCCATCCTGTCAATACGAACAGCGGCGATTATCGTCACGGCAAATCGTAATCTGTAAGGTTACGGCAGTTTTAGGTAGATGGCGTTACCTGTCCGAGTGCACGTGCCTACCTGTCGTGGATGATCGCTATTGGTTCTTCCGCTCAGGTATGTTCTAGAGGCCGTAGGTGGCGTTTGAATGTCGTCATAGGAAATGACGTAAGTGGGCGGTGACTGAAGATGGGAGAGCTATTTATAGCTCAGTGGAGAGACCGTGAGTACGTCGTTGCTTTTGCCTGCCTGTATGTATGTTGTTATAGTTTTGTTTTGTCATCGTGTTGTCTTCAGTCATGTTTATTTATAGTGAAGTTTTAGACTGTTACCGATGCGTGTTATTTGATAAATCTTTTGGAAAAATATCATGAGTAGATAAAAGATTAACTTTGTTTCTGTTTGGTCGGCACATGAATAATAAAGATGAAGTTGATGCCTTGAAGAATATATCGTGAGGTTGTCAAGTCTGGGACTTTAACTTTTCAAGAATAGGCGAAGACAGCCACGTCACCAGCGACATGTTTTTATTAGTTGGTATTTTAATTTTATATTTTTTTTAAATTGGAAATAGTTTATTTGTAAAGTTTCTTTTTCTCCTTCCCTTGAGATAACTTCTTTCTTAAATGGTTTTTCCCGTATCGCGGTAATGTGACCAGGCCTAAAGGGATCCAGGTCAATTTCTTTTTAAGACTCTATAGACGGAATTCGCTGCTGAGTCTTTGTTAAGATTTTGTTTTGCTACGGTATGGGGAATCTTTAGATTTTTCTTTCTCGCCCTCCAAGTATAGTCTCATGTGGCAGATACGGGATTTCTTGGAGTTCACCGCTAGTGGCAGTGGCCGGTGTTATGGGTAGTATTCTTAGTGGCAGTGAGAATTAGCTACAGAGAAAGTTTTTGTAATTCAGTATGGTTAGTGGAATCTTTCGGGAGGAGAAAAACATTAATGTAATTTATTTTATTTTAATTGAAAGTTTAATATGGGTTAGATTGGAAACTGAAGTTTAATTTAAAGATGAATTTAAAGTTAATTATTATTGACAGTTTTAAGATCGAATTTTGAAATACAATAGTTTGCTTTTGGTGCTCCGGTTCATTGTGTTAGTTAAGCATATAATATAATTTGATTATTTGACTTTTATATAATTTGGTTTTAATTTGATTTTATATGTTTTAATTACGAATTAAATAAAAGTTGTTTGTTGTTTATAAATCTGTTTGGTTATTTTTCATCATTACATTTTTCCTAAACTCTATGGGCAAGTTTCCACAGCAAAGTTTCACACTGCGTATCTTATCTGCTGGTGTAATGTCATTTTTAAGACTTGTCCTTGATTTTTCAAGGACAACACTTATTTCACTCAGGCAAAAACACCCGCTTTCTGAAGTTAATCTTGTGGAAGATTTTTTTTTTCTTTTTTTAAATATCTCGTTTGCATTTAAATGTTTTTAAATTATTTTTGCATTGATATCTGAGACAGGGAACAGGAGATCTTTATGGACCGGTCATCAGCCCGAATGCCGTTAATGGAAATCGGGCCGGGCCTAATCAATTTTTTCAGGCCTAACTTATTTTTTCCTTATGAAGCCAGGACTGATTTCATTCTTCCTAATATTTATGGACCAAAATAATCAGTTCCAGTTGAATCATCCCATATGAAAATCACTTTCTCGATGTAGTCAAGTCTGTTCATAAGTCAGTAAAATTTGGCTTAGTCTAAAATTTTTTACAAAAAAGGCATATACTTCTAAGTCGTCATTATTCTACAATTAAACATTAGACTATTCTTTTTAAATAATTGTATATTTCTAGACTTATTAAAATAGAGTTAAACGCATGAAAAAAACCGCCTATGGCGGAATTTTCTTTTAAACTAAAAACTGGAAATTTCTTTTAAACTTCTTTTGAATTGTTCATCCATGTAAAATGAATACAATAATATGCGAGAAGAAATATATTAAACATTTACACCTGCTAAGACGGGAAGGTATTTTTTCTTTCCAATGTGATTCCGTTTTAGAAAATTTTACTTTTACAATACACCATTTTTTTAGATTTGTATGTCTCCATTACATGGAATATGGATTAATAATACTAATGCTAACTGAAACATTTAAATACAAACAAAGATTTATCAATATAATAAATCCATAGTCATGTCTTCTACTTTCCTATTGGCTGTTTCTTCAGCTTGCTATCTTTCCCGCCTTTTCACTTCAGTCATGCCGCTACGTTCATAGTAGACGCACGTCTTTTCACGCCTGACGAAGAAAGACTAAAAGTTCTTTCAAAAGATCTTGCGCAATTTAATTTTATGGTGTTTTAAAGATGATGTTTATCTTCAAAGGTTCATCAAACGCATAAATATCACAGCCAACGGCACTTCTGCATAAATAAAGATTAAAAACATGAAAAAAAAAAGTTTTTTTTTTTGGTTCTGAACTCTTCTGCAAGAATAAATATCAATGTTCTGTTGAAATTCACTCGGGCAGGACCAAAATCTTAACTATTTTTCGGTACGGGCCGAGCTCATGCCTTGTTTTTAGCTATTATATCCGGCCTGATAGGGCCGCTAATTCTTTCTCTACCATAATTGTTTATTTTAGTTTGAATTTCAAACAATAGGTGGCGCTGACGGCGATTGAAGGCCAGGTCGACGTTTCACTCAGCACCAATCACCTGGCCTTGAATTGCCGTCAGCGCCACCTAGTTTGAAACTCGAACTAAAATAAACAATTATGGTAAAAAAACTCCTGACATTATACTTAACCCTCCTGCAAAAATTTTTTAAATAGCTGTCACCGTTTGCAAGTTATTGAATTTTAAAATCCATCAGTCATTTTTGGGACACCCGGTATAATATTACAAGGTATCCCTTCGAAAAACAAATTAAGGGGGAAAATAGTCTCCCTTTATTTCCCCTCTTTATACTTTATCATTGAATCTCAAAAACGAATCAGGGATATGCCTTATCATACAGTAAACCTACATCCAAAATTCAAAGCAAATCAGATAATTTTGATAAAAATCCATTTATTTAATTTAAGAGTATTCCTCTTCCACCCTTCATACTTAATCATTAAACCTCCAAAACTACTCAGAGATTCATCTCATTAGAAAAAACCTACACCTAAAATTGAAAGCAAATCTGATAATTTTGCATAAAAACCCATTTATCAAATTTAAGGGGGTAATCGCTCGTGCCCCTCTTTATACTTAAAAAAAGAACCCCACAACTAATGAAGGAAGCATCTTATCACTATGAACCTGTATCTAAAATTTGAAGCAAATCGGTTTATTCTGCATAACAAACCATTTTCCTAAATTAAAAGGGATAGTCCCCCTGTTTCCCAATTTACACTTATACAATGAATTCCGAAAACAAATCAGGAAAGCACCTTCTCAGAATGAACTTATATCCAAAATTTGAAGCAAATTGCGTGAAAAACCCATTAACCTAAATTAAGGAGAATGTTTCCCCTTATTCCCCCCCCCCCCTTTATGCTTGTCCAATGAACACCCAATACTAAGCACGGAGGTGCCGCATAAGAATGATATATTTAAAATTTTAATGAAATCTGATAATTCTATGTGAAATCCCATTTATCTAAATTAAGGGGGGGGGGGATTAGCTCCGTTCCCCTCCTTATACTTATCTACTGAACTCCCAAAACTAATCATGGAGGTGCCCTCATCAGAAGGATCCCACATCCAAAATTTGAATAAATCTGATAATTCTGCATGAAAAACTAATTTATATAAATTAAGGGGAGGGGTATTAGCTCCTTGTTCTTTCCCCCTTCCTTATATTTATCGAATGAATGCCAAAAACTAATCAGGGAAGCGCCTCATCAGAATAAAAACCTATATGCAATATTTCAATTAAATCGGATATTTTTATCATGATTATCGTGTTATATACACACATGTAATATACACACATACATACAGAATGGGCGACACATAAGCTCTTAGGTTTTGGTAGTCTGTGAGCTAAAAAGAAATATTAAATTAACAAGTTAAATGTTTTCGTTTTAAACATATGCATGTTATATTTGTAATAATGATTGCAAATTAATAATTGCTATTAATTTTTCCCAAGTATGAATACACTACTATTCTCTTAAAGAACTATTTATTGATATTTGTGTATGATTAATTTGCAAGCCAAACGTAAAGCATTTTGAAAATCTCTGTACAATGAACATCGATCTATGTTGATACATAAATAATCTTGGAAACTCCGGAATGCATAAATAACAACAGAATTAATATTTTATGGTTATAAATTGGTACAAAATAATGTTTTAATATTATCTTTAATTTTGTTGTAAACAAATATGCACACATGCCCGCACATTCAAAATCCTAAATATTCTTCTAAAGGGGTATGCTTTTGTAATTAACCAAATTTATATTCTTATTGATGTTAAAATTTTCATCTGTGAATCTTTTGTTTACGATCTAAACTCAAAAAAGAATGAAACTTCCGTTTCCAACAATAACTTTCATTTTGGTCAGTTACCAGTTTATATTTTCATTGTGGTATTTTTTTTAACAGTACAAAGTAAAACATGAAATGAGTTTTAAAAAAAACTAATAATAATAATTATGAAGTCATGCTAGATAAACATGTACCTCCAGTAAGAACAAATCTATAATAAAAAATGCTTCAAATGTTTCTCTTATAACAGATCTTGTTTTTAACTTAGGGCATGCAGCCTTAATTTTATTATCAACAGAAATTTTTTTTTAAAAATCCCATTTAGTATAGCACTAGCGCAACATGTACTATCTTAATTCATTAATTCACTTGATACATTATCATTTGGAGCTGAAAAAATATCAGCTATTCTTTCACAAGACTTAAACATTGCATTACATTTCTTTCTACTACTACATTACACGTCTTTCTGTAATTCTTTAAAAAGCAGCATACACAGCAAAACTCTAAATAATTCTTCATGTTTATAACACAGTATACTTTTTTTCATTCACACAGCAGCGTTATACTTATAAAACCAAGAACTTTAGAACTGTCATGATTCAGTAGCAATACCTAAGTAAAACAGAATCATTCTTTCTAATCTTTATCGTACCAGCAGTTGAAAAGTATGTTTGTATAAACTTCCACAAACGAACCCTAAAAGTCAAAATAAAACAGTCATACATGTATTATGCTTTTGTGAATCTTACAGCTGCAGTTTTAATGAAGCAGCTGGAAATCTACAGAAATGCATTTTGAGTATGAAATGTATTTTCAAAATACAAAATACTTGAGAAAATCATTTCAAAATACATTACCAAAATACTTTCGTTTAGTCGGGTTAAAATACAAAATACAAATGTATTTTGAAAATGTATTTCAAATACATGTATTTTCGATACTGCCCATCTCTGGTTAGACTTAATAACCAATAAAAAGCTTTAATTACATATAAATATATTTGGTAAAAAGATTCCAATTACCAGTGATATCAGAAATATCTTGAATTATTTCAGAAATGAATTTATTCTCCAATCATGAAAAAGCATGAATTCAGTAATACTATCGAAAATTACATATATAAAAAAAAAAACATAGAATTGATATAAAAGATAAAAAAAAAAAAATCAAATTTTGTCCCTGCATCTGAACTGAAAGTTTCATTGTTTACATCTGTAAATTATGTGCAGATTTTAGAAAATTGTGGATTTGAGAGAGTAAACAGTATTAACCTTCTCACTGCTGTGAACTGATATATCCATTCACTAAGCTGTAGATTTCACGGCAATTGAAACATTTTTATAATTAATATAATTAGACAGGTATAATCCCATTCTGAAATATTAAGTTAGGATTTCTATACCTAATTTTTCTTTTATATCATGATGAATTTTATTTTTTTTTTTTTTACATTAAAAAAATATTACAGGGAAAACAATACTACAATTTTTCTCTGCAGCCAGGGAGTTAAATATTTTTATATTATTAAATTTTTAGTTTTTCAGCCTTACAATTAATTTTAACAGCATATGCTATATTAACATCCATAACCTTATACCAGCTTAATGAAACATAGTAAATGCTATTATATTATTAATCAGTATTATTTTTTTAAGTTTTTATTTTATAATGTACTATTTTTATAATTAAACAACAAATAAAATTACAGCAAATAATTTTTGTTTAAATTTAAATTTTCATAAAAAATAGGGGTGTACAATCTTTTCAAGAGAAAAGACAAATATGTCTGGGTGGTCGAAGGCCACAACAATAATACAAAGATAATTTGATTTCGAGGGGGTGATCTGTGGCCTATAATCAGATAAAAAATATGATTCCACAGGAGAGTATGTGTGTGTGTGCTATCCTTTTAAATTTGTTTACCCAGTCAAAATATCCAATTCAGCAGTTTTACATATAATACATATAAATAAATATAGCAAGGATTATTTTCACGATGTAACAATATTCCTTGATTTTATTCAGGAAAGTAAATTTTGTTTTATTAAAAGTGGCAAAAAACAAACATAAGTGGCTGATGCCGCAAAAAAGTGAACTTTGTGAACAAAAGAGAGAGAAGGAGCCAATCCACAAGATTTTCCCGTGCCTGTTCGATGAAATTCTCCATTTTTCTAAGCTCAATCAACAAAATTTCAATTTATCCACACCTGATCAACCAAATTTGCACATTTACGAAATCTATCAACAAAATTCATAATTTTTACGAAACTAATCAAGAAAACTCATGATCTTTCCACAGCTGATCAACGAAATTTGCAATTCTTACAAAACCAATTGAGAAAATTCATGATTTTTCTGTGCTTGATCAACAAAATTCACGATTTTTACGAAACCAATCGACAAAAGTCTTGATTTTTACAAAGCCAGTCGGCAAAATTATCTATTTTTCCGCACCTATTTAATCAATTTTAAGACATATTGCTATAAGTACTCAAAATTTATATTGTTCTCAAAATAAAATTGCCCAATCAATAAAAATAGTGATTATTGATTAGAAATTATAGCATATTAAAAATCCAAGTTTGGATTTGAGACATTGTTCCCACTGAAAAGTTTATTTTTATTTTTTAGCTAATTCATTTATATATATAAAGTATTTGATTTAACACTCAGATTATTAAAAAAAAGAAATAACGAACAATTAAGCGTTTGATTTTTTTTTCCTTTTTTAACATATGTTTTAGAACAATAAAACACTAAATTGTACCCATTTTGAAAATGTCTCAAATGTATTGTTTTAAAGTGTTCACATTTCAAGCTAATGTGATACTTTCTTTTTCTCAGAAACCTGAAATATGCCATCTTCACCTGTAATAAATTCATTGAAAGGGGTTAAACCTAAATTTTTGTATTCTGAAGAAGCAATGATGAATGCAATGTATGATGTTCATACTTGAGTATGAATCATGTTTTGAAACATGAGTTGTCATAAAGCCAGTGTTAAATTTGGTGTGTCTCGTAGTACTTTAGAAAACAAAGTGAAAGGGTAAACTCCAAGAGAAAGAAAAATGGGACCATCACCAGTTTTTACAGCAGCAGAAGATAACCTTGGTAAAATGGATTTTAAGCATTGCCACAGTAGGTTTTCCCTTAAAAAAAGAAGGTTTACTGTGCACGGCTCAAAAAATTATTCAACTGTCAAAAAGTAAACTGCATTTACAAATAATAAACTAGGGGAAAAAATGGTTTAAATGAGTTTTAGCTCATCATCCTGAAATTAGCGTGCAAGTCCCAGAAACCCTTAATCAAGAGCCAAAGCAGCTGAAATAGGTTTGCGAATGTGGTTTAAAGAAATGGAAGATTATTTTTGCAAAGAAAATCTCAAAGAGGTTTTGAAAAATTCCCAGAGAATATAAAATTATGATGAGGCTGCATTTTTGTTTTGTTCCAAAGCTGGAAAATTCTTAGCTCTAAGAGGATGCAAAGATGTTTATGAAATTGTGAAAGGCTCAGACAAAGAATCTAACTGTACTGATGGTGTTGTTTGTCCACCATTTATATTTTATCCCTATGTGAGATTGCCATCAGGTTTGGTCAATAATGCTCCTAAAAGATGGGGCTTAGGGAAAAAAGAAAGTGGCTGGATGAATGGTGAAATATTTTATGAATACATAGCTAATATATTTTTTCCATGGCTGCAGCAAAATCAAATTGATTTGCCAGTAATACTTTTTATGGATGGTCACAAGAGCCACCTTACATTACATTTAAGTAATTTTTGTGCAGAAAAAGACATAGTTATGATTGCTCCCCCCCCCCCCCCAAATGCAACACATTTAATGCAAACATGCAATGTCAGCTTGTTCAAAGTGATAAATTGAAGTGGAAGCAATTAGTTCATGAATGAAGAGTAAGCAGCTCTCATGAGCAGGGTTGGCAAGTTTCTTCCGCGATGGAAAAAAACCGTGAAAAAAAACATGGAAAAAACCAGCCAGAAGAAATAGGTTTCTTCCAAGTGGAAGAAATGGAAGAAACTATTTTTCTTTAAGAATTTACTAAACATTTTCAATTTTGTAAGATATAATAAATATCTTCTTCCTATAATCTTACATAAATTAATTTCACTAGACCAATACAAATTTAATTAAGTATATATGCTAAATTAACACAAAGCTTTTATCTGGCGATCTTCAACCATTGGCTAAATAAAAAGAAATTTTATCCAAGATATGCAAAATCAATTAAATGCAATCCATTTCAATTTAACTAACATATTTTTTAATTATTTAAATTTCTGAAACTAGTAGTAATTAGTAGAGATTCTTTACTAATGGTAGGATGAAACTCATTTAAATAAAAACTTTTAGTTTAAAATCAACTATATTAATGTAAGTAATGTATAATAATTATTGTATTAAATAGAGATTGACCAAAAATAAGGTTTCGTTTTTGGCCCAAAATCTGAGTTTTGTCAAAAATTCGGCCCACTCAGAATTCCAGAAATCTTATTTCTTCCTTCGGAAATTTTCAACATTAGTCATTGATTTGAACTGTATCGGCTCAAATGAATGTACTGCAATGAACTTCATTGTTTATAATTATCAGTCATGAATTTTCATTCATCTCAAAATTTTTAGTTTAAGCGGCATTAGTGTTTCAAATATTCTTTGAGAAAGTAATAGAATAACAAACGATCATTTACAAAAATCATTATAGAAGGAAAATCAAGGTGTATACTAAAATATTTTTTACTTAAATAAAATTCATATAGTTAGAAAATCTTTGTCATGGATGAATTAATTACTATTTATTGTATATGAAAATAAAGATTTTGGATAATTAACAGTTGTACATAATTAATAAATATTATACATATAATTAATTTACAATTATGTATATTTATATATGTATTAATTACTTTAAAACATAGAATTTAATTACTTAATTTTTTTTTTTTTGGATGTTATCGTTTTTGGCCAAAAAGTAGGAAGATCACCTAATTTCGTAATAAAGTAATAAAAAAATCATTAAAATCCTTAATTTTCTCAGTATAATGCAACATAGTGTAGCAAAAAAAGTTTTTAGCAGTAGGATGCTGCAATCAATTTCTCCAACTTAAATTGGATGAAAGCAAAAAATGAAGATTTTTTTTTCCAAGTCCTACACTTCAGGATAGTTTAAAAGCATTTCACATGGCCATAGATATTTTTTAGAACATTTATCTTTTAAAATCTGCATTGAGATATTCATGCTAGATGTTAGTATAATTACAGTGCTCAGCAAAAGTTTAGACAATGATCGATTATACTTCTCTATTCAGAAGTATGTACCGAATGTTTGTAATTCATCTGTCATACATTACTTGTGACTTATCCTTTATTCACATACAATAAATTTTAAATTTCATATTTTACATAAAATATGACAAAAGAATGAAATTAACATTGTGGCAAAAGTATAGACAATTTGTATATTTACAGAAAAATAACTACAAATTAAAATAGAGTTGCACCCACATTGATTGCAGTTCGTACAAGAATGTGACTTTTCAACAAAGAAACTAAATGCTGCATCACATGTTTTTTTTTTTTTTTTTTGTATCAACCATGTTCAACAGCAGCGCAAAGCTCATTAAAAGAAAAGTATAGAAAAAATTTGCATAAACATTACAACATATGATGTTACAAACGTTTTTGATTGGGTCCGGATCAGAACTACACACCGGCCAGTTGAGATCAATAGTATTTTCAGAGTTAAATGAAGTTCTTCTTTTGTATGCAACATGAATAGACGTATTATCTTGCTCAGATCCATACTATAGATCAGCTAAAAGTTCCCCCAAATGACTAAAAATTAATCTCTAACATATCTACGTAGTCTTGTGTTGCTTGGCAACCAATGAATAACTCCACAGATACTCAAGCATTAAAGTAAAGTGAGGACCAAATCATTAAAATGTCACTTTCTTGTTGTCGACTTAAGAATGTCCCAGGTTCTTTATGCAAGTCCCGTCAATAGTATGCCCACCCGTTTGGACCATTAAAATTCCACTTTTTTTCGTTACGAAATATAGCGTACCATTTGGGTCCATATGACGTATGTTTGCAAGTTCATTGCATTCTCGCCAATTTGTAGCGAGATTTTAAAGCTGATTGTTTTATCATTTTCATGTAAATTGATTTACCTGTTTCTTTAATTCATCTACGAATCATGTCCGTCGACACAGAAAGTCCTGACTTACTTTTAATGTGATTAGCAATCATTATTTGTGTAACGGTCAGTTTTTTCTGGATCCTTTTGTCATCTCACCTTCTCATCACACAAGGTCTTCCAGATTATGTTTTGTTTTGAAGGATTCATCCTTAGACTATACTTCATAGACAGACCACTTTGGACGATTCAATGATGCTGAAATTTCTGCAACAGTCTTCCCTTTCCTTTTCAGCTTTCCTACTTCAATTACCTTATCTAATTGAATATTTTTAGCTCGCGGCATCTTCACTAACTGATGCTATATCGAGGTATAATTAAATACTTCAGACACATGACATCATAACTTGGAAATTTGCATTTTTCTACGAACAGTTGGCTAAAAATCAAAAAAGTGTCTAAACTTTTGCAAAATGAAAATTTTACTTTTTTCAGTTAAATTAAATATTATCTTATATTATAAACATTATTTTTATTCTACATTGTTTAAAACATATTTGAAGTAATGTAAATATCGCAATTGGTAAAACTCAAGTGTTCGTATTTTTTATTTAAAGGTTAAAAGACACCAGTGTCTAAACTTTTGTTGAGCACTTTAATTACAAATTTATATTTTTACTGTGTTGCATAGTTTAAAATAATGCACTTTTATATGAAAATAATATATTTTTATATAAAAAATAAATAATTTGTAGGTAGTTTTTTTTTCATTTTATATAAATGGAGCAATTAATAAACTCCATCCCTATACCTCTAGAGTAGTAAAAATCCGTCACCCAAAAATGTCTGCTAAACCTAAAGTTTGTTATTAAAAAAATAACTTTTCTTTGAAAAAATAATATTTTTAATAATAATTAAATTTTCCAATTTAGATTTCATGGAATTATACTTTAATTCTTTTACATAGTTAATAAGCTTTGAGGGTTAGTTTTGGTTTCTGATGGTTTCTTCCATTTCTTCCGGTTTTTTCCAGTTTCTTCCATTATCCTGAAAGAAACAGGTTTCTTCTGGAAGAAACCCAACCCTGCTCATGAAGCTATTACAAATTTACTTTTGCAAAAATGTTTGAAGTTGTTGTTAGAAGCATTATTTCTGTATGTATTTCATATGATTTTAGACGTTGTGGGCTATATCCCTTTAATAGATGCAATCATGTTTGATTCTACCTCAAATACAAGTGAAGAATAAATATTTACAATCATTAAAATATTTAGAGCATTTTATTGGTGAAAGCCTTTTAAATGAGTTTAACAAATACTTTTCTGAATCTTCTGAGTGGGAAGGAGATGATCACACAACAGAGCTATAAAAGGTATGGCAAAAAATGAAGTATAGTTCTGTTTCCGATAACCTTGTGGCAAATTTATCTTATTCTAATGCATCTAATCTTGCCACTTCAGATAACAATGGTTTTTAAAGTGGCAGGATTAGTACCAATGGTTTTAATACCAATGGTTTTTGCATATCTAATCTCATTTATCATTCTGATGACCATAATCCTACTGCTTCTAACATATGACCATATCCTACTGCTTCTATTCTAACATAAAATTTGAAGTTAGAGCTATACAATGTGTGGCAAAAAATGAAGTATAGTACTGTTTCTGATAACCTTGTGACATATATATCTTATTCTAATGCATCTAATCCTGCCACTTTAGATATTTTGAATACCAATTCTTTTTGTATATCTAATCTCATTCGTTCTGATGACCATAATCCTACTGTTGTTATTCCGACATATAATTTGATGTCTAACTCTGAATGCTTTGCCTCTAGTTTGATTTCTGATACTTTTGAAGCAGAATTTGCAGATCTAGAAGTCCCACCATTACAACTAACTACACATACTCAAATGCAAATCATGCTTCAAAAAATTATAATTTTGTAATAGCAACTATATCTATTGATATCATTAACACTACAGTAAATTCTCTTAAATGAGCATTTTTTGGTCTGAACCTATGTATAAGAAGCAAAAAATTAAAGTTTTGAAAGAAAAATTTCCACCTGTTGCAACATTCAGTGAATAGCAAAAGTAATACAAAAAGAAAAAATAAATGAGAAGACAGAAAAAGAGAGGCAAAAAGAGGAGTAAATATAAAACAAACTAGTTAAAAAGGATAATATAAACTCTTGTAATACACTCTTAATAAAAACTCAAAAAATTACGAATTTACAGAAAAAAAATAATAGAAACGATAATTCAAAAGATTCAGAGTCTGATGGGAAAATTATGTATGATGATTCAACAGACAGTGACAATATCAAGTTGGGAAGTCTTACAGATGATGATAAAGAAATCAAAAAGGAAATTAATTTGTTGAAAGAATATTATTATGCAGTTTTTTTATGATGAACAGTATTATATTGAACATATTATTGATTTGAATCCTGCAGAATCTGTTGTTAAAATTTTTAAAAGAAACGATGGAAAACTAATATATGGGTGATTCTCAAAATAGGGGACAATTTCAAAAATGAAATCTTAAAAAAATTACTGTTAGCAAAATTTCTGAAAAAAATAGGTGTTGTTAATATAGTATTAGGTATAGTTTATATGTAGTCAGCAGATAACAACAGCAGAGCTAAATATTTAAAAATTAACTTAAAAAAATAATTAGTATTTTTTGAGCTATGCTAATGACAAAACAAATTGCATGGAATAAATATATTAAGAAATTTTTATTTTCTTCCTGTTTGAATAGTTTTTTCTATATTTATCAGCCTTCCTTTTCAACAAATGGTTTCCATTTTTACATATATACATATAAGGAGAATAAAAACATTACTAAAGAGCAAACTTTGTTTATATGAGCAACATTCTGACACTAACAATGTAAGAAGCTGTTTTAGTGTTTTTCTGACAGATTTAATGCATATTTTAGGGATAATAAATGTAATACCTAAATTTATATGTAAAATTAAACTTTATAAAAGATACAATATAATCAATGGTTACATTTATGCACATAGGAGTCTTTAGCATGGACGGAAAAACTATGCTAATGACACTGATATTTGTCCATGCTAATGACAAATTTTAATTTAAATAAGTTTATGAGCCATAATATAATCACAATGCAATAGTCCTTTCTGGGGCTTTTTAAAACACAAAAGTCCTATGCAAATAAGCAAAATAAAAATTTTAATTATAAAATAAACATGAAAATTATTATCCATTCTAATGACATACAATTGATGTACACCCCTAATATTCAACTTATATTCTTAAAATAAAATACATGCTTCTATTTTCAGGCTGGGGTAAAATGGCTACTTGTTGCCATGGAGAAACTTCATATTTTCAAACTATTGTCATGTGTGAAAATGAAATTTTGATTAATAACCAGCTGTTATAGTATGACCTTGTTTTGAAAATAAAATATGGAGGACAAACTTTAATTCTTTTTTTATATAATTTTATTTTTAAAAAGAAATTAATTGGATATATCCTCTCCTTGATTAATTTAAAGAAAGAATAATATATGTTTTATTTTATAAACATGATATTAACTCTTTAAAAAACAAATATATACAAGGCACAGCTGCTGTGGACATCCATGCTAATGACATTTTGAACATTTATTCTGTTATTTTAAGGTGTTTTTAACTAAAAAGTGAGTAATTCTTGAGTGCAAATAATGAATAATATTAAGACAAACATATCTAAATATAAAAACATGACAGAAAACCTCAATTTTTTTTGTATGTCGAAAAACAAATTGTCCCCTATTTTGAGAATCACCCATATTTGACCATAAAAGTCAGATATAACAGCTACAGAGAATTTTTCATTTTTTATGGTCCCTTGGAATTATCAGGTGATGTTCATTTTTCTCTGGAGCCATCCACTATTTGAAAAATAAAAATTGCATTCCAGCAGATGAAACAAGAATTAATTCCTATATTACTATTTTTCTACTAACATTTCAAATTATGTTTTTATGTGCCTAATATCCTTATGTTACCAACATCAAGACGTGAGACTTAGTATAATTATGTGATGTTTAATATTTTGAACATAAAGTTGTTACAATGAACTTTACTGAATCATGATGTTCACATGCAATATGGGAGGTGAAAGAGTTTTCTACCTTTTAACATAAAAGGTAAAGTTTCACAAAACGTTTTTTGACAGAGAAAACATGCCTGTATGTCAAAATAGTGTAGGATCAGCACAGATTTATTTTTTTTTGTTTTAATTATATTTTGACACAAGCAACACAAGGTTGGTATTAATGCAGAATGATTTCTGTAATATTATTGATAATTCATTTCAATAATGTTATGTTTAAGGAAGAGAGGTTATCCAACTTCTTTTATTAATTCAAATTTTGCACTCAAAAATATTTTTTGCAATTAAAAATATTTAAATTGAAATATTTTGTATATAATTATTGATTAAATAGAACTGGTTTACAATTTTTTCTATATTTTGTATGTTCATTATATACTTAGAAAATTATGGTTAAGAAACAGAAAAGAAGATAATAAAGAAAGAAGGAAATGAATTCATATAAGAATTATAAGAGAAATTATTCAGATATTTATGGTTTTATATGTATATAACACACGAAAATGTAAAATAAAATTCAATTAAAAATACTTATCATAAATCATTAGTTGCATAAAACAAATTTTAAGTTCATGGTTTTAGAGTTTGATTGATAAAAGAAAATTATTAAAATTTTTTAAAGATTTATAATTAAATATATATACAGGGTGTCTACTCTCAACAGTGGCCAATGGCTAATTTCAAAATGGTTAGTTATAGACATAGTTCCAATTGCAAAGATGCTTTAAAAAAAGGTAAAGAATTGTTTTTTAAATAATTTAGGTAAAAAAAATTATTAAATTATGAAAATTAAATTTTTATACAGTCCTCCGGTCCTATAAGTGATATTTAGTAAATTTTTACCACTACTCTAACAAGTTGGACAAAAAAAGTCCCATTCCTCTGCAATTAAATCTGACTGAGTAACAGCTGCTTAAAGTTGAAGTATATTTTTTGCTGAAAAATAGGGGTCAGTCACAAATTTACTGGAAATAAAAATAAACTTTAAATGTAAAATTTTACATTTACATTGAGAGTAAAATAATTTTTACAATATTACACTGGTCAACAGCTGTTTTGGTGCCGAGGTATTTTTAGCTGATTTTATATGAATTTGATGTCCTGAATTGAAATATGGCATTAGTTTTTCTCTATCAGCTCAGTTTTTTAAGATAAACAACTTTTTGTGAAATATATGTTTCATTATTTTAAGGTAAATCCATGTATTAAAAAATGTATGTAAAAATAAAATAAATACAGGATTTCTATTTTTTATAATATACAATATTAGTTTTTATTATTATGATATACTTATATTGAAATAATAATTTTTTAATTATATTGTACAAATAATTTTACTCACAAAAATAGAGAAAATCGTCACTGATGAAACTGATACTCATTGAATGCTTCGGAAGCTTCTTTTCCGTGAGATTCTGGAATATATTTTAGAACAGTGTCTTTTTAAACTCAAACTGTAATCTGAAACCCTTTGCATATCTCATCTTTTTTGGTAGCGGTCCTCCATAGTCTTAATATTGTGGTGAAATCTTTCGGGATGTTTATCACTTGTGCCTTCTTTATTTTCAAGAAAATGCTCTAAGTGGCAATGTAAATAGTGCACTTTAATGCTTCTAGTACACCCAAGAGATTTAAAACTATTATGCTTTTCATTTATCAGTTCTACATAGATTTCTCCTTTGCATTTGCCCGGAATGTTTTTGTGAACTGCCACAAAAAAAGTCCAGGCTTTTTATTCAGCCTCATTTGTTGAATTTATGAAAGCAGGATCCTTAATCAGTTGTCTTATTTGTTGTCCATTAAACATTCCTGCTTTAATATCTTCATAACTCAATTCGGGTGTTTTTACCTTATATATGCAAATCATGACCTGTTCTTATGGAGAATTTACACAAACTGCTTCATAGGACAGAGCTTGATATGCAGTGCAGAAAGTATGATTTTCTTTCGCCCAACTAAAGTGTTATTAATGACATTCCTTTCTCCAACATCCATGTTTTCTTTCTCAGGCCTCTCTTTTCTAATCTAGTGGTGTGTGTTATCCCTGCTATCCCAAAAATAGAAAAACAATAGTATTTTGTGTAACTTCTTTGTTGTCCAAGGACAATCATCTGGAGAATATTTAGGAAGAACCAATTTTTCTAACAGTCCTCTAAATTCATGACAAAATACAAGATTGTTTTTTTAAGAGAAGTAGGGTAGTAGACAATTTTGTCTTGTGTGATAAAATGTAAGTTTGGCTCTTTGTTCTAATAAATTTTTGTCTTTTAATCTTGAAACCAACCAGTAATTCAGAAGCTTCTTTTAAAACATTGAAATCTCTTTTGAAATCATTTAAATCAACCTGGTTGAAAAATTTAGGCATTGATGACGTCTGCTCATAATCACTGTTACCTTCACAGCTATCTAAAAGATGATCAGAAGGACAATATTCATCCTCACTAAGCTCTGGTAGCTGATGAAACGTTGGGATCGGTAGTTCCTCTGAGTGAGGAAAAGGGGGTCTTGAAGACACTAAATCAGGATAAGTTTTCTTATTACAATTGTTTCGATTAATTCAAATAGTATTCCAGTGCTAGGTAGAAATAGTCATAGAAATGGTTTTGGAGTTCTCTCCAAACCATTGGTAAACCGAATTTGAGACTTATTCTCTTCCGTCAGCTCACAGTCATAAATGCTCTGTACAAGTTTTACAGACCTGTTGCGGTGCACAAACTTTATCCTGATCACCAAGTCTAACCCCAAAGTATCCAAGATAAGCTCTCTTTACAAAGTCAGTAACATATTTTCTGTGTTCTTTCAACTTTTATTCTCCGCATATGTAGCAAAACTTATCTGGATGATTTATACAACTTTTTCTACTTGAACTCATTTAAATTCCATTCTACAACGCAAACACAACAATCTACAACACTATGAGTTGTACGTTAAATTGATACGAATTCTACCTTAAATACAAATATCATGGAAGTTAAAAAACTTTAGAAAGTCAAAGAAAGCCAGTTTTGTTTCCACGGAGCGAACTCTGAAACAAACCTTATCTCTTGGAGGCTTTTACATTTGGCTTTATGGATGAGCACCACGAAATCATAAGGATGCGCAGATCTTCACTTTTGCTTGCACATTTCTTTTTTTCAAGATCTTGTGGTATTTCAGCGTCCTTCTAATCGCCTTGAGCGTCGTTGCAGGGCTATGTATCATAAGCTCAGTTTGAATGTTCAAGGTCACTTTAGTTCTAAAAAATCTTTAGTTCGCTTTGCATATCTAAAAAAGTAGAGCTGATAGAGAAAAACTGATTGCATATTTGGAATCAGCGTCCCAAAAATATCCAAAATCAGTTGTAAAATCTCAGGCACCAAAAAAATTTTTTTTTTTTGTAGGCCTGTGTTATTTTTTTATTTATGCTGATGTTTACATATTGAAGCAAAATATACAACTTGTACTACAAATATAATTTTAAAAATAACAGAAATTTTGTTAAATTACATTATGATAAGCCCAATTTGTTACAAAATGATATGTATTTAAAATACAATTAGCTTACTTAACCTAAGAGAATTCGGTGTACTCCTATAAAATAAATAATTGTATTAATATTACATTGAATATAAAATAAGTTTGCGAATTGGACCTCAATCAGATATTTGGAAGGAAGTTAAAATTTGAATACAAATTTTGAACTAAGAAAACATACATAAGAAAGTCATAAGTAAAATAAAGCTTATCAAGATAAAACACCTTTTTAAAATAAAATCATGAAAAGAAACAGCTTCATTTCCTTACAAAATAAAACATGTAAAACTACAATTGAGGATGTTAATTTCAAAACTCAACTTATTGCTTTTGTTTTCTTTATTAGTCTATATCAATCTGCAGTAATGTAACACTATAATCTCCAAAATTATAATGTAAACCAATGGATGCATTTAAAGTTTTTTCGAGATTTCCTAAAATTTGATTTTCCCAATAAAGAGAATTTTGAAACTCAGTTCTTTAATTATTTTAATTGATCTAGAAGTTAATTAAAATTAACGATAACGTAAAATTTATATGGTGGCTGCAACTTCAGTTAAAACGCTTTAAAAATACTTCTTTACCCCATTTAAAACATTTTTTTAATTGGAACTATATGTCTATGACATACGGTTTAGGAATTAGCAATTAGACAGCATTGAAAATGGACGACCTTTATAATACTTTAAGCACTTAGCGTACATTCTCTTAAAGCTTAGTGCAATTTATCTGTTTTCAGTAACAGAAAAGTGGTTTAAGTCATGAAATTCAAAGTTTCATAACTTGGTCAGTTTTAGTGTTAAATGAAGACTTTTTTTTTTTTTGTTGCTTGTTAGAGGGATGGGAAATGTTTACTAAATATCACTTATAGAATCGGGGGACCATATAAAAATTTAGTTTTCATAATTTTAGTAAAACATTTACCTAAATCACTTAAAAAACAATTCTTTACCTTTTTTAAAGCATTTTTGAGATTGGAACTATGTGTCTATGACTAACGGTTTAGAAATTAGCCATTGGCCACTGTTGAGAGTGGACACCCTGTATATTTAAGAAAGACTGCAATAACTATAAATAAATGCTCTACCCAGTCAATTAATATATTTAGCTAAGCTCCAGCTAAAAACCAAGCATAACAGATTTTAAGTTACAAGCATAAAATTCTTTCACTTCTGTAATTGATCTGGGATTGGTTGGTTTAGATTGACAACCAGAGGTGTAGTCGTAAAGAACACAGAATATATGCTCTGATCAGAGGGTATACACTCAAAATAAAAGGTATAACCCAGAACATATAAATTACAGCTTTTTAGAAAAACAGAGGGTATATGGTGTTCTTTAAGAAAATCCAGAAGGTACATGATGTGTACCCTCAACTAGATCTCAGCTGATAGTTATATGAGTTATATCATCTTATATCTGTAGGATTTTCTTATAGGCATACAATATACAAATTCATGATCTGATAATCATGATACAAATTCAAAGTAAAGTAAGTATAATTTAAAATAAGCCACTTAAAAATTACAGTGAAATATTTATCCAAAGCAGTGAAAATGAAAAATTACCATGATTGAAAAATGGACTAAAATCAAACTTTGTACTTTTACTTAAATCTACAGATGAATTTCTTGAATGTCTCATGTCTAGAGATGATGTTCTGGAATGTCCTCTTCCAATGTTTCTAATATCTGAAGAACTGCGGGATAAAGATGATGAGGTCTGCCATACATCTGGCAATCTTGAGCTTGAAACTGTTCTATGATGTGAATAGTCTGGTATTATTCTAAATACTAATCCTGGTCTAGGATCACCAATGTTATAATTTACAGAACTTGATAATGCAAGACTAGATTCAGTTCTTACAATATTTGTACTGGTTCCTTCAGTTTTAGAGTCTTTTTTCTCAACATTTTTTATTGCTTGGCTATTTGGAGGAACAGCTGTAAGAAAAGAATAATGCTGAAATTGTAGTAGAAAAACATACAATAATTTAATCTACAGCCTAATGCTATATACATATATACACACACACATACTTTTTTAAAAGAAGAAATTTGTGATTATGTAAAAAAAATTTCAAATATTGAATGGCATGGTAGGGACCTTGTGTTCATAAAAATCAACTAACTAAATATCAAAACAATTTTAAAAATCCACTACTGTTCCTTTTATACAATTTCAAAAGGCATGGCTATGCCTTGCCTTTTTTGTTTTAAAGTGCTTTGCACCCTACTTCCCTACTCTTTTTGTTTTAAATGCCAGTGCACACTTTTTTTTTTTTTTTAAACACATGGAAAATATATCCTGCTCTTTTCCCCCAGCACTCTACTTTGCATCCCATTTTTTTTTCAAACATATATATATATATATTCTTTTGAGAAGAACATGGACTTTTGAAAACCAAAGTTTTATTCTTCTATATGACTCATCTGTTTTAAATCCACAGGATGTGCCTCCATAATGACATAAACTGAGATTAATGAAAGATATTGTGAAAAAGAAGGATCATTTTACTAAAAATTAGTTTATATGCTTAAACTATATTCATATGCTTAGTTTGATTAAAATCTGTGATTGAGGTACAGCTTTTAAAAAATCGTGAAAAATTCATTGCAGCACCACCTGTTGGGAGATATTCACTAACAATATACATGGTTTGACATTTGGATCAGATCAAAAGAATAAATCACAAGTAATGGAATTGCAAGGAATGTTGTATAGGTGAAAACTGGGAAATTTGATTAGTAGCCAGTGGTCGGTAGACCCAGTTTCATTAGTGGCCACTTTTTAAAAGTTAATAACCACTTGTTAAATATAGGTCAAAATGTTTTTTTTTTTCTTTATTTAGCGGCTAGTGAGTTACAAAGCTATAAATATTTGGTTAAATAAAAATGGCATTCCACTGAATGGAAAAATATAAATTAGTAATTAATACTGCAGATAAAATTACAAGTGATAAACTATATTTAAATATATATTAATGCACTGTATAAAACAAACAAGGAAATTGTATTTTTAAATTTAAAAATAATTTCACATCTTTCTTGGATAATTTATTTTTACCTAAAACTTAATAGGATCAAATATCATCAAGATTGGCAAGTGGTAATTAAGTTTGGCGAGTGTACAGATAAATATATTCTTTGCTTTGGCTTAGATTTCAAAACTTTGGATGTCTTATTAAGGTAATCAGAGAGTGCTAATGTGTTGGTGAGGTGGAGGAAGTCAGCTTGGTGGCAGTAAAGTCAGATGCTAAATTTGCAGTATTACTAGTCTAATGGCGAATGCTAATTTTGTCCTATATTTTTAAATTGGCGATAATGTTTCGATCTTTCTTGACACCTACATAAACTTTAATCATAAATACAAAAAAAAAAAATGTACCAGCCAACTATTACTGGTACAATTAGTGAGCATATGGCAAGAGTGAAAGATATAAGATACAGCTATGTCCTTAAAATCTCCTTGCATTCAGAGGTAAAAATGCTATAATTTATTTGAAATGCATGTGGAATTAAAATTTATGACTATATTTTATAGGAAAAAACTTTCTTGAAAACATAATCCAAATAAGGGTTTATGGTAAAAAGCCAAAATATAGAAAATACAACAAAATTGCTAAATCTGCTTGCATCCAATAGAAAGAAAAAATTAATTCATTAAGTGTAACAAAGTAGAGATGTATATATCCATGAAAAAAGCTGTATTTCACAAAACTAATGAATAAGATTTTTTAATCGCCAGACTAGAATAACGATCATTGGCCGATTTTTTAATCGCCACTTTTACAACTTTAATGGCCCCTGGCGAGTGGCGACTGTTAATTTACACTTATAGAATGTTGGCTTGAAAATTATACTTGATTAATTTTTGGCACAATTATTCTAATTGGTTATTCTAATTTGGTCTGATTCAAATATAAGAACAGATGTCATAACCAGTAATGCTTCTGGGAGGAATTGTATGTCTGGTTGGTTTGTTCAGAATAGCTCAGATAGTAGAGCATTGGCAGCTTCAATCAGAAGGTCCTTTGCTCGAATCCATGCCTGGACACTTTTTCAACCTGTTGAAAAATTATAATTTGTGCGATTTATTTATGAATTAGAACAACTGTGTTAAAATTAATCAAGTGCTGTTTTACCTATCTTTAGCAGCGCATTTTTTAAGCACATCTTTGCATAGTTGTCAATCCCCCTCCCTCCCCCCCCCCTAACACAAGCCAACTTGCATGTAATTTGAACCAGAAAATTTCTTTTAAATAGGATCAAATGAATTCAGCAGAAAAATATACATTTAATTACATAAATTTTGTGATTATTTATTTTCAAGTAAAAAGCAGGAAGACTGACATTTTTGTCTTTGAGATTAATTTTATACACAACAATAAAAGTGTGGAAAGATTAAGATTAGCAGACCAGCATATACAATAATTTTTTTAAATAAATACAAATTAGAAAATGAAATTGTATATTTGTTTGATGAAAAGCATTGCCAAATGTGTTAAATAAGGTAAAGTAACCACGAAATAATTTTAGAACTTTGTATGAATATTTATATAAGGACAGGCTTATAACCATTTTCATATACTTGTCATAGCATTTTTTCATAATCCTTTGATGAAAATCACATTTTTTCCCACAAACCTTTGAAGAAATTTGCATGTTTTCCATAAATCTTTAATGAAATTAGCTGAATTTGGTGGTTTGTACATTTTTGTTGTATTCATTTAACTACCACTTGCCCCTAACACTCTACTTTCATTACTACAAAAGCATCAAAAATTTTTAATGCATATTTGCACTGATTGCAAAAGATAACTAGTCAGATGTGGCAATCCAAAAACTTTCTTCCATCTTATTGCATGTTAATACTTCCTGAAAATGTGACTAAGCAGCAGCAGGTTAAGTGGTTTAAAGCAAAATCTAGTCAGTAACAACTTATGTCAACTTATAACTGAATCTGAAGCTTGATTAAAATCCATGCATCAGTTTTTCAGCTAGAGCTATTACAAAATCTTTTTTAAAAAATCTGCATAACAATGCCACATGTTGAGTGATAATTTCTTTTATCAGGCATTAACTGAATCTGAAGTTTCAGGAAAATCCATGCATTAATTTTTGAAATATTTATCACAAAATCATGAAAAATGCAGCATAATAGCGCAATCTGTAGGGCAATTTACATCAAAATTTAAACACTAATCTATATCAGGGATGAACTGAAACTGAAGTTTTATCAAATTTTGTTTATTAGTCCTTGAGATAGAGTTATTGCGTTAATTACAAATAATCCACTATGGCAGTGCCACATGTTGAGCGATTTGCACAAAGAAAGTAATCAGCACCATGTTATATCATGTACTAACTAAATCTAAAGTTTTATGAGAATCCATGCACTAATTTTTGAGATATAGCTATTTTGGAAATTGTGAATAATGTAACATAGCAGCACCACTCGTTGAGCGACATTACACCAAAAACTAATCTGATCTAGTTTATATCAAGGTTAACAGAATCTAAAGTTTTGTACAATTCCGTGCATTCCACATAATTCAATTTCTTAAGTTCTTAAGATAGAGTGTGTAAAAATTTTTACTCACATATGCGCACACAGACATTTTATAAAAACATGTTTTTCAGGTTTCTGGCGATTAAAACAGGTAGATTCATCGAAAATCGGAAATCGAAAATTTTCATGAATCAAATACTTTCTTCTTATAAAAGATAGAAGAAAGCAATAAAATTCAGTGCCAAATAACAGAATTCCACATTTCTACTGTAAAGTAGCATGTCTGTTATATTACAAATACTAGAAAAAAATAAATTCAGAAATAAATTTTACCTGCAGGAGGTAAATAACCATGAAAGAGTACATCTCCACAGGACGAATGATTAAGATCTTCACATAACATTAAGCGTTTTACTGCAAAAGAAAAATAAAAAGTTTTCAGCAGGAAAAATATAAACACATATAATCAAAATTTTTTATTCAAAATAAATGTTAGTAAAATTTACAGAAAAAAGAATTTATATTGTAGATCATTCTACAATACATGTTAAATGATGCATATCTGCCAATGTCTCCCCCTGTGAAATCAAACATACAGCAAGGAACATTTTATCCAGAAACAAAATTCCCACGCCAGCTTATTCTTAAATACTATTATCATTTAATAATATTTACCTTATTAAATAAAAATCTTTTTACTATTGAAAAATACTGGTATTTAAAACTAAGCATTTGGAGAATACTGTTTCCAAATTATTGGCTTCATACAGCTCATATTCAAAACATTATAATAAAAATATCAGAAAAAAATATTTTTCATTTATTTATTTTTGATACTAAGTAAATGCAGTTAAATTTCTTATAAATTAAATTTGGAACATTAAGATAAGATCTTAACATTTACAAAATATAAAATACAGTACAATAAATTAGGTATACAGCTTTCTGAATCGTGTCAAAATTTAAGAATAAAATTTAGATAAGTTCAAAATACTAGAATATTTTATTTTACACAACAATATTACCTTATGAAGTAAATGATAGTTAATATTTTGAAGCATCCCCTTTAGCTTTCACAATGGCATACAATCAATCTTGCATACTATACACAAGATGTTTATAAACATTTATATCAATATTAGCCCAAATAGAATTATACATGCCACTAACTCAGCTTTACTTCAAGGAGGATTTTCTTGGATGTTTTTTCTTCATTATACACCATGAGTTTTTGATAGGATTAAGGTCTGGTGAGTTTGGTGGCCAATGAAGTACCTAAATGTTGTGTTGGCAGAACCAATTCTTAGTTGACACGGAGGTAGGTGGCGATGCTAAATCTTGTTGGAAGATGAAATCTTCAAATAAATCTTCTGATGATGGAATCATGTAATGTTCCAAAATTTTTTGACATATCTGAGACACCTTGTCATAGTCTATGCATAATTTCCCGGTCCTTCTGCACTTATGCAACTCCAAACCATGACACTAGCAGGAAATTTTATGGAATGTTAAAGACACTCTTTATTTAATGCATCTTGCTTCATTCTCCAAACTCAAATACCTTGATTACCATGCAAAACACAAAACATACTTTCATCACTAAGTATATTTTCCCAATCTACTTTGCTTCATAAACATTTTAATTTACACCAATTCAATCTTACATGCTTTTGTTTTACAGTCATGAGAGGTTTTGTTTTTGGTACACGAGATTAAAACTTAAATTTATGGAGACATCTTAATGTTGTCGGTGTAGAAACTTCCAATTCCTTCTTCTTTCCATTTTCGGTGCAAGAATCATACACTTTTAAAACAGTTATTCTTAACTACATGCTTCAGTTTACTGCCATCTCTAGCAGATATTTTTGGTTTTCGGTTGCGATTTCGGCGATTATTTCAAAATTTTCCATTTTTTTAATATTGTGTTAGTATTTTAGTAACGCTTGATTGTGAACAATGTAAATAATTCACTATATAACATTGATTTTTACTGTGCTGATACAAATCAACCATATAAAAATTAATAGTTTTAGGGATATCACTCAAACAACCTATTTTAAGATGAAAAAGAAAACAAAATGCAAAAAGAATACTGATTTTAAATAAAATCATCTGAATCTAATCGATGATGCCACCAGTTATGAATTGGGGATAATTAAAGGAGAATTAATGAGAAATATTTTACTATTTTGAATCACTTGAATAAATATTCTAATACTTTGACTTTTCAAAAATATTTTTTTTCAATTAATCTTCTCAAAAATTATATTAATTTTAAGACAATAAGTCTAATCAACAATAAGTTCTTAGTAAAAATATTGTTTGCATATTTTCATTAACCCTTTCTGGCATGGGCAAATTCTGTTAGTAAAATAAGAAGTTTTCAACTGATACCGGAATTTACAAATGACTTTTTTGGAAATTAAGAACTCTAAGTTTTCATTGTAAAAGTAAAATTCTACTAAAATATTATTGGTGCCGTTTGCAAGCTTAGAATTAAAATTAGGTGTGCCCAGACTGTGCCGGAAAAGGTTAAAAGACATTAAATGACCAAACAATATTTTTAATTTGGGTCATTCCACATGAATTCAACCAATGGGTGTTGCATCATAGTCAGATTTTTTTTAAATTTTTATCATAGACAGACACAGTAGTGAAACCCTCAAATCTGAAATTTAAAAGTAATTTTCACAATATTGGCTGAGATATAGCCATTTGAAAACTGACCATTTTTACGAAATGGCGGCCATCTTGGAATTCTATCAGTGTCTAAATATGTCCATAACTTGACAACTAATGGCTCAAATTTTATATATCTGGTACCAATTTGAAGCTATTTGTACAAAGAATGCATATTGCACATCAAAACAATAATAAATTTTTATTTCTTTACATTTTATTGTGTGCAAAGTGAAAATTTCACCCCAAAAAAGGGCAGATTGTAATGGCTCATAAAAAAAATGAATCATCATGAATTTTTCTGAAACTTGGTAAAAACATTGCTCCATCTGTGTGCTTTAAACAAAATAAAAATTGGAAAGGTAAAATTTGTTGTTTTAAAATAAATGGTTTTTTACACATAAGGTGTCATTAACCAAATAATGATCATTTTAGAATCTGTAAGCATTCCTGATGCAAAAAATAATGGTTAAAATAAAAATTTCCAACATCTAAATTAATGTAAAAGTATATTCAAAACTTCATTTGTACTAATTTTGTAGGAATCTGCCCCCCAGCCCCCCTCCCCCCTCAAAAAAAATTTAGACAATTGAAAAAATTTTACACTGAAAAAGATAAGAAAATAATTAAGGACTATAATGTATAATTATAAAATAACTATAAATGCAATGTATATATATATGATAATTTACTTCACATATAGGGGCGAGTGGGGTGGAATGGGACAGTAGGTTTTTCTCTTAATGTATCATTCTAAATATTTCATCAATCACACATTAGGTGAAGTAATGGTACCCCAATCTTCAGTTTTAAAAAGTAGCTGATTTACATAAGCTTACAATTATACAAAGCAAAATATTATTTCAAAAATCAAAAGTAAATTTAGTTCATATACTTTTTACACTTTCTGTATAATGGTTTGATTATGCATAGATATAACAGTTTCTCTATATATGGAACATTATACTGTAAAATTTGTTGTTTTAAAATAAATGGTTTTCTACACATAAGGTGTCATTGACCAAATAATGATTATTTTAAAATCTGTAAGTATTCTTAATTTAATAAATATTGGTTAAAATGAAATTTTCTAGCATCTAATTAAAATATTGTGTGTATATATATATATCAATAAAGAAATATCAATTTGCAGTTATTTACACTAAATATTCATTTTTACAGTACTAGAAGAAATACTAGCCGTAAATTACAGAGTTGAATTATTCAATCGTGTAATTTAAATAAAATATATATAAATGAGTTAATTGAGTTGACATTTGTTATTTTTTGTTCACACTGAGTTAAAAATTTATATGAACAAAATCTAGATACGATGAGACAAAAAAATAAAATAAATAAATAATAATAATATAATACAAATCCAGGGCAAAACATTGAATATGATGAAAAATAAGCCAAAGTTTAAACTTACACATGGAACAAATCGAGACAAAATAAGAACAAAATATTTACTTACATGCATATAACTTTATAATATAATAGTTTTTTCTTCAGATTTAAGCTAAAAAGGATTTAATCAGTTTTAAAGTTTAAAAATAATGCTTGAATTGTTCGAGTTTCCTCTGGTGCAACAGTATATGTTCTTCCTGTAGCAGTTACAGGAATAGACACTTCTTTTATTATTTGTTCATACAGAATCCAACAAACATCTGAGGATTTTGGCCATGAATTTGAAGAATTAGCGCCATGAGGATACATGAACATAATTTTATAGTCGGTGAGTTCTTCACAGCAATCTAAAATTTTCCCAATCCACCAATTTACCCCATATATACATGCAACATATTGTTCACTTTTAAATATCAATGGTCTAACAATTTCATTGATTCCCAAAGAAGCAATAAATTTTGTTGATGAACTGTCTGAAACCCTGGAAAACAGCATTTGGCAATCATTGATTGGTACAAAGCAGTGATTCAGTCTTGTTTCTATGATTGCATCTGCTTTTGCATACCTATCTTCTAATTGACTGTTTGCAGTTTCAATTTCAGATTTTGTTACAAAAAAACTTTCAATTCTTTTAACAGATTCTTTTGCAAAATTATAGAGATCAAATGCATTTAACATACCATCTTTAAATGGACGCTGAAGACTTGAAATAATCTTTTTCTTTATATAATTGCAAGCTTATGTAAATTAGCTACTTTTTTCAACAGAAGATTGCAGTACAATTACTTCATCTAATATGTGATTGATGAAATATTTAGAATGATACATAAAGAGAAAAACCTACTGTTCCATTCCACCTCACTCGCCCCTATATGGGTTCTCAAAATAGGGGACAATTTATATCTTTCGGCATACAAAAAAAATTGAGATGTTTTCTGTCATGTTTTTATATTTAGATATGTTTGTCTTAATATCATTCATTATTTGCACTCACGAATCACTCACTTTTCAGTTAAAAACACCTTAAAATAACAGAATAAATGTTCAAAATGTCATAAGCATGGATGTCCACAGCAGTTGTGCCTTGTATATACTAGCTTTTTCAAGAGTTAATATCATGTTTATAAAATAAAACAAATATTATTCTTTCTTTAAATTAATCAAGGAGAGGATATATCCAATTAATTTCTTTTTAAAAATAATTATATAAAAAAGAATTAAAGTTTGTCCTCCATATTCTATTTTCAAAACAAGGTCATACTATAACAGCTGGTTATTAATCAAAATTTCATTTTCACACATGACAATAGTTTGAAAATATAAAGTTTCTCAATGGCAACCAGTAGCCATTTTACTCCAGACTGAAAATAGAAGCATGTATTTTATTTTAAGAATATAAGTTGAATATTAGGGGCGTACATCAATTGTATGTCATTAGAATGGATAATAATTTTCATGTTTATTTTATAATTAAAATTTTTATTTTGCTTATTTGCATAGGACTTTTGTGTTTTAAAAAACCCCAGAAAGGACTATTGCATTGTGATTATATTATGGCTCATAAACTTATTTAAATTAAAATTTGTCATTAGCATGGACAAATATCAGTGTCATTAGCATAGTTTTTCCATCCATGCTAAAGACTCCTATGTGCATAAATGTAATAATTGATTATATTGTATCTTTTATAAAGTTTAATTTTACATATAAATTTAGGTATTACATTTATTATCCCTAAAATATGCATTAAATCTGTCAGAAAATCACTAAGACAGCTTCTTACTAGGGATGGGACGAATAGCGATTTGGCCGAATAGCCGAATACCGAATATTCGGCCATATTTTAGGCCGAATAGTAACATTTTTTTTTTTTTTTCAATAAAGAAAATAAATTTCGATTCTATATAATTTAAAAAATAGGAGCTCATTAATAATTATTACTCTTAAATGTATTTTTAAATTTGGAAATCTTATTTTAACAAAAAAAAATTATGAAATTGCATTATATCCTTTATTTTAATGTACATCAAATTGATTTTCAGTAAGTCAAGATGGGAAAATATTTTCTTTAAAATATGAAGAATGTACTTCACTTTTACTATCAATTGATACTTATTGCATCCAAAATCAATAATATTCTTAATCTCTCTATATCTCAAGAACTCACATGCACATATTTTCTGAAATAACCTTTAATGAACTAAATTTGATCATTTAGAGTTTGTGTCCCTAGTGATAAGCAAGTTTGTAAGAATGAGACTTCTGAAATCAGATGCTAAGCTTTAAATTACAAATTACGTTAAAGCAAAAGGTTATGCTTAAAGTAGAATGCATATGTTAACAAAATCTTTGACATTTGAATCGGCGCATACAATATTCAACTTCAATATTCCACTTATTCAATAAGCATTAAAAGGATAAACAGAAAATTGATAACAACATGAAGGAAGGAAGATTAAATTAAAAATATATACATAATAATGTTACATATTTGAGTCAGCAATTATGTAAATAATTATTTAAAAGTAAAAACTATAGAATGAAAAAATTACTTTGTTGAGTATTTAGAATTTATATTAAAATATTTATAAAACTATCTTCATAAATCAAGTTGTGTCATCTAATGTGTATCAAGTTTGACACCAGTTCTGCTTTCAGATATACCGTTGTAGTTGGAATGGTTATATATTATATTTAATTTTGAAAATGAATCTTCGTTAACACACCTAGAGAATAAATTTTTTCATTTCTTACTTTATACAAAATAAGTTAGGAATTTCATAAGAGCCTTTTTTATATGTGCATGGAAGTTGCAGATATTAATAAATATTCAAGCATTTTAGAATAAGGCAGTGTTTTTATACTTTGAATTGTAATATATCATTCTCTAATGATGACATTTCCCGTACAATTAAATCTCCAGCTTGGGCAGCATTTTCTAGAATATCACTAACTTTTATAGGAAATACAGAAAGGCTGTATATTTTTTAGTATCTTAATAACTATATTTTGTAAGTAAGAGTGAGAATGACTTCATAAATAAAGTAGCCAATTTGGATTAGAAAAAAAAAATTGCAAGAATGAAATTCTTTAAATCCAAAATTTATTTGACAAGATATCTTTCACTATTCGGTGAGAGTTTAGCAATATTCGGCAAGATATCTCTAAATATTCGACTACAGGTATTCGGCCGAAGTATTCGGTCAACAACCCTTCAATATTCGGCCAACCGAATATTCGGCAAAAGGGCCGAATAGGCCGAATACCGAATAGTGGCCGAATATACGTCCCATCCCTACTTCTTACATTGTTAGTGTCAGAATGTTGCTCATGTAAACAAAGTTTGCTCTTTGGTAATGTTTTTATTCTCCTCATATGTATATATGTAAAAATGGAAACCATTTGCTGAAAAGGAAGGCTAATAAATATAGAAAAAATATTTAAACAGAAAGAAAATAAAAATTTCTTAATATATTTATTCTATGCAATTTTTTTGTCATTAGCATGGTCAAAAAATACTAATTTTTTTTTAAGTTAATTTTTAAATATTTAGCTCTGCTGACTACATGTAAAGTATACCTAATACTATATTAACAACACCTATTTTTTTCAGAAATTTTGCTAACAGTAATTTTTTTAAGATTTTATTTTTGAAATTGTCCCCTATTTTGAGAATCACTAATATATGAAATAAATCACCATATGTATGCATTGCATTTATAGGTATTTTATAATTATACATTATATTCCTTAATTATTTTCTTATCTTTTTCAGTGTAAAATTTTTTCAATTGTCAATTTATTATTATTTTTTTATTATTTTTATTTTTTTGGGGGGGGGAGAGGCGGGGCTGGGGGGCAGATTCCTACAAAATTAGTATAAATGAGGTTTTGAATATACTTTTACATTAATTTAGATATTAGAAAATTTTATTTTAACCATTATTTTTTTTTATCAGGAATGCTTACAGATTCTAAAATGATAATTATTTGGTTAATGACACCTTATGTGTAAAAAACTATTTTAAAACAACAAATTTTACCTTTCCAATTTTTATTTTGTTTAAAGCACACAGATGGAGCAATGTTTTTACCAAGTTTCAGAAAAATTCATGATGATTCATTTTTTTTTTATGAGCCATTATAATCTGCCCTTTTTTGGGGTGAAATTTTCACTTTGCACACAATAAAAAGTAAAGAAATAAAAATTTATTATTGTTTTGATGTGCAATATGTATTCTTTGTACAAATAGCTTCAAATTGGTACCAGATATATAAAATTTGAGCCATTAGTTGTCAAGTTATGGCCATATTTAGACACTGATACAATTCCAAGATGGCAGCCATTTCGTAAAAATGGTCAGTTTTCAAATGGCTATATCTCAGCCAATATTGTGAAAATTACTTTTAAATTTCAGATTTGAGGGTTTCACTACTGTGTCTGTCTATGATAAAAATTAAAAAAAATCTGTGACTATGATGCAACAAGTTTTCTTTAAATTTGCTGATTTCATGGGGAATGACCCATTTGTAAAAAAATAATTACTTTAATATTTTGAATAATGAGTTGTACTATATTTAGAAGAAAAAAATTTATTTAATAAAATTTATTGTATTTCTATATGGTATTTACTTCAATTTCATAAGTAAAATTTCTTATTCAATATGCTATTAGACATTAAAAGAATAATTTTTGGCAGCTATGATCATGAAATATATATATATATATATATATATTTTTTTTTTTCACTCTGACAATATTTCCACACTTACCTAAAGGTGATATGCCATAAAATTCAGCTTCATGCCTTAAAGTACGTATATCAACATTGCTGAAAATTAAAATCATTTAAAGCTTAATACTTTAATTTTAGTACAAATGATGATAACTAAACAAATTTACATAATTTAAAACAAAGATATAACAAAAATGAGCATTGATGCTATCAATTTTTACAAAATCTGAAAATAGTCAAATATATATCAAGCGAATATAAAAAAGCTATTTTATTAAATTAAATTGCTTTGTCAAACAAAATACCATATTTTCTCAGAATCACACTTTCTACCAATGATCATTAAAAGAAATAATTTTATAATCTAGGCATCATTTTAAAATAAAAAACCATTACATAAAGGAAAAATTCTGTCAGTCAATCGTTAATTAAACTTCAATATTTCATTTGAAGTTTAAATGGAGATTTTACTTTAATATGAAAACATAACTGGGTGAGGAGATCAGTACGTGCTGACTTTACATTTTGTTGAACAAAAACTGGATAGGTTCTTATTCAAGTAACTTTAAAATTTTCTTTAACGTGAGATCATACTTATAATTTGTTAGAGCTCCCTTAAGAACCGAGTGGTTTGTTATTTTTTTTATATTAGCTATTCATTTATAAGCTTCTTTTATACTATATTTAAAAGAGGAAAAATAAAATATTGAAAGGTACATGGTTTTTTTTTTTTTTTTTTCCTTAATCTGAGTGAGTATTCTCTTACAGTCAGTTACTCTTTTTTTTCCCCTAATCTTATTGATATATACTGTTTTGAAATTAATGGCATTATGTACATATATACATCAGGCATGACAGTGAGAAATAGTAAAAGAGGAGAAAAATTCTATCTATATAATAAGGCTAAACTTGTATAATATTGATGGATTTTAACTGTTATTCAAACGATAAAATAATATATAACTGTACAGATGATTATTATTTTCTTTTTGTAACATAGAAAGTATTAAAACAAATTAAACTAACAATAAAAGCATAGATTCATTAAATCAGAAAAGAAAATTGAAGATAGTTTGCTAAAGGTATAAATCCAAATATATCCGATAAAGTTTTGTTTACTAAGATTTAATTTTTCAAAATAAATATTTGAATAATTTGACTGTTTCATCACTGAAATTACCTCCAAGTATAGCATATAAATAAAAAATATTCTATTCCAAGCAGAACCTTATGGAAACTTCCTTTCCCTTTTATGATACTTTGAAGAATTCTATTTACATGACTTTTAGATACTTATAATGAAAGCTTGCCTTTGATTTGATGGATCGTTTGCACAGCTATTCAGAAACAAGCTCCAGGGTTTTGAATAGGCATGTCTTGTAATTAAATTTTTTAGATCCCCCCCCCCCCCACCTCCAACATATGCTTACAATATTTTGTTTGCATCTTTACATCCATCCAGAGAATGTCAAAAATTGATTCTAAAAAGACTGAATTCCTCCTTTTACGCATGATATATATGTAGTAAAATAGTTAAAAATTCAATTTATTGAATTACTTGAATGACTGAATCTTGAAATAACACCACACAAAATTTTAATATAACTTCATACAGATAATTCTAGCTAGTAGTTTCTTGAAATACATTTAAATTTGACACTCTAAAGATGCAATACACTTTCCTTAGAACAAAACAATTAGGCCTAAGCATGTCTTTTCGTTTAACATTTTACATATATAGATGCTTCATGCAAGATAAAAATTAATGGACTGTCTTTTTCTAATTTTTAAAATCAGTTCCTGCGATCGTGAATTTTCATAATGTGTGCTTTCAAAATCATGGATAATAAAAAATAACCAGAGAGTCGGTTAATTTGGTGAATCATGCTTGTCTCAAAAAAAAAATGTTTAAATTCAAATCTTACAAATATATATACAGTAGACTCTCTCAAATCCGCACAGCTTGGGACCAGAGGTTTTGCGGATTTTAGAATTTTGTGGATTTCTGGTCATTGCTTTGTTTACAATTTTTAAACAGTAATTTGAATGTAATTAATAATGCAATCAAAAGTATAATGAATGCTTACAATATACTAAAATATTAAAATAAGTAATAAACTAAAATAATAAAAATTTAGATAATTTTTAAAATGATTAAAATACTAAAAGCAAAGGTCAAGTTAATAATCATTAATGTACAATTAAATATTCATTATAAATATAAAATGTGTTTTTCCTAAATTATTCAATGAAACTTGCCTCAAAAGTACATTAATTTACATCAGGATCATAAAATAATGAAGCTTTATTTCAAGTTTAGCCAGACTTAATAACTAAAAATGCTTGATTATAATACATAAGTATATGTGGTAAGATTGTGATTACCAATGATATCAGCAATATCTTTATTTTTTCAGAAATAAATTATTCTTTCTTCATGAAAAAACATAATTCAATAACCTTAACAAAAATTACAAAGAAAAAAATATATGGAATTGATATAAAGCTAAAAAAGTCAAATTTTGCACCTACATCTGAACTGACTGTTTCATTGTTTACATCTGTAAAATATGTGCGGATTTTAGAGGTTGCAGATTTTAGGAGTGCGGATTTGAGGGAGTCTACTGTATTATCAATATCAGGCTTGCTAATTCTGGTAAAAGTATTACCTGATTTTTCCCTGACCTTTCTCAATAAAAAATAGTCTTTTTGTAAAACCCCTCCACAAAATGAACAACTTTAATCTAGATAAACACTAAAAATGTACACACCATGTGAATTTCAGATTTTTTATTATTTTTCATATTATGCTATTTTTATATAAAATTCTTAAATTGGATTAAATTAATTCAAAATTTCTTCATATACAATGATGAAGATTGAGATTCTGTCTGATGAAAAATAGTGCTTAAAATCCCAACTATTCCCAGACCACTTCAAATATTTCAACATTTCCCTGGCTTTTTGTCAAAAATGTATAATAAGAAACTATGAGTAATCTACAGAATTGCAAGAGGAGTTTGCAGGTTTAAGTCATAGTGAAGATATGTTAATTTCATCCAATTGTCTAGGCCTAAGATAAAATTAAGCTTCTTATAAACATATAAATAATCCAAAATAAACCAAAAATTACACATAACACATGAAAAGAAAAATAAATGAAAAGATGATAATACTTCAATGATAAATAAAAATATAAAACATAAGAAATTTGACTTACTAATAGAGAGGATGCAAAGATGTAACTGTATCATACAGTGGTCATCAAAATGAAAGGATTATGAGAAAAAATATGTTCACTAAGTTAATGCTGCAGTTATTTATGTTAATTCCATACTATTTGAAGCATTTCTTGTGGCATAGTTTAATGCTAAATGAAAACCAGGGCTGGATGCATTGAGATTAACATATTTATTCCTGTATCCAAGATCTGACAGTCTTACATCACGGCTAGAATCGAATTGCCAAATTGCTGATTGCGGCTAAACAACATTTCCCTGGTTTAGCGAACAATAATTTACTGGTGTCATCAGCATGCTGATGACAACATTTAGTGCAAATCATAACAAATATAATATTCTTTTCCTTCTTAACCCTCTAAGTGTTTGGAACATAATATTGCATTCAATAAGCTCAAGGTTTCACTGCAATATAAGAAATATCTAAAATATAATTTTACAGATTTAATGAATTTTTAATACATTTTAGAATGATTGATACTCTTAAGGATTACAGTCATATTTGTAATTAAGTTTTCTTTAATAACGTTGAACAGTGATGCCAATGGACTTGAAAAATCTTGAGTCCCCGGGACATATGACTTCTAAAATTCTGGGTCCCTTTTTTACAAAAACGGGTCCCACTAATAATAAGTCATATTTTTAGGCGCAAAAATTGAACTTGTTCATTTGCAAAAGAAAAATTAAATGCAATAATTATTGTTTTTATAATAATAAATAATTAATTAAAACCAATGTTAATTTTTTTAAACTTTTAAGGGAAATTTTATGTGCAAGATACAAATTATAAAATATTGAACATTTGAATGTGGAAGACAACAAGTAGTATAGTTCAACAAGTACTATTGTTCACATTTCTTAAAAAAAAAAGGGGGGGGGGGGCAAGACTGATTTATTGAAAAAGACATTTTTGCTGAAAAAATACTTTTGTTGAGTAAAAGGGTACTTTTTGTTTAAATGAATGGGTGCTTTCAGGAGTCTCATTTACTTGGAGAAGTCAAAAACTTATTGTGAAGCAGGAAAATCTGTTTTTGGAGCAGTGAAAAAGCAATTTTGAAGCAAGAAAATTAGTTTTTGGAAGAGGAACATTCACTCCCGGCATTTTTTTTTTCTGTGCCCCTTTGACAAAATTTGCTTTTTTTCACGATCTTTTGACGAAGTCTGCGGGTTTTTTTCGTGAATTTTTTGACGAAATTTGCCGTTTTTCACGAATCTTTTGAAAAAATTTGCCGTTTTTTCGCGATTTTTTGTCGAAATTTGCCGTTTTTTCGCGATCTTTTGACGATATCTGTCGTTTTATCGCGATGTTTGTAAAAAAATTGCCTCTTTTTGATAATTCTTTGACAAAATTTACCGTTTTATCGTGATTTTTAGACGAAATTTGTCGTTTTTTCCCGATCTTTTGAGGAAATCCGCCTTTTTTTAAACATTTTGCGACGAAAGCGCGTTATATAGTGATTTTTAACAAAATTTTCCGCTTTTCGAGAATGCTTTGACAAAATTTGACATTTTTGACGATCTTTTGAGAAAATCTGCCATTTTTTCGCGATTGTGTGACGAAATTAGCCATTTATAGCGAATCTTTTGACGAAATTTGCCGGAAAATAGTCGTTATTTCGCAATATTTAACGAAAGTCGCCTTTTTTAAGATTGTTTGACAAAATTACGTGTCTTGCAAGATGCGTTTATTTTTCTGCGTCCCGTCACAGATTTTTTGCGTATTTTATGTGCTATAGCATGTTTGCAGCATCCTTGGTTGAAAGAATCATTTTCTGAGCATTTAAAATAAAATGCAGAGAAAACAACTTTACAATTTTATCTATTTGTAAGACGCTCGGAGGGTTAAAGGAAACATTCAATTTGTTAGACATGCACAGTACAAATGTTAAAAAGTAAAGTCCTTGACACAGTTAAAAAGAATAACAGTTCAAAAGTCTAATATTGTAAATGTGCAGGTTTTGCTTTTGGAATAGTGGAACATCTCGGAAGTAGTGCTCTGATTTTGCAAAACTGCTTGAGGCAAGAGTGCCAGAGGGTTAGCCTGAGAACTCTGGTCTAGGACATTTACCTGCAGAGACAGTATTGGAAATAGAAGGATGTTTGTCACATGATCTGCTGATGATTCTGTTGCACCATAGACACTGACCCACTTAGTTATGGAGATGCAGATACCTCAAGAGCTGAGGGAATATCATGTAGAGTAGCCTCTTGTCTGTAGTTTACATGAATGTGTCATGTTTAAATACCCCAAGTTGTCTTGATTTTGCACATTGTATTTCTCATTAGACATATATGACATTTCCAGTAACCCAAGATGGGCCCTGGGCCCTGGTTAAAGGAGTGCACTCAGACTGGAGTGCCTTCTATAAATTTGTTTTTATGGATATCTCCACTCTCAGATGCTTAAGCTTTAGCACTGCAGATGAGATCCAAACGCATGCAAAGAAGTTGCCTGAACATTGTAACAGCTGGAGATGTACCTGTATCGTTGATGGGGTGTTTAAAAAATTTAGAAGAAATCTGGTCAATCTCTAAATGAAAGTGCCTTCCATAGCTTTTTTCAATGCAGATTTTACTGTATGCATCTCTCTTTCTGCCAAACCATTTGAATTTGGAAGGTATGGTGCAGTTTTTATTGGTGTAATGCCATTTTTAGGTGCGTTCGTAATTATGTAAATATGTAGCACCTATTGTTGTCGCCCAGTCTGTCCGTCTGCATATAACAATGCAAAAACTACCCAACCGAATTATTTGAAATTTAAAATGCAAAATTATAACATAATTTTGTCGCGTCATTTCAAATTTTATGAAAATCCAATGCATAGATCAATTACAGGGACAATCAAAAGGATTCCGTTACATTACGGTCAATGGGGGGAAAAGTTTCAAATGCATTTTAATCATTTGAATTTAAAACATATAATTATTATGTAATTTTGTTGAATCATTTCAAATGTTATGAAAGTCGGATGCATAGATCATTTACAGGGACAATCAAAAGTATTCCATTACATTACAGTCAATGGGAAAAAAGTTTCAAATGCATTTTAATGATGTTACACTTATTCGAACATAACAGAAGTGGCATGAATCTATGAAATATATACTAAAATATGCATTTTGTACAATCTGTGATGCAAAGAATTTTTATTATTAAATTACAGGGCCACACAAAAGTATTCCACTACATAATGCTATACGGGAAAACATCGTTTAAGGCGTGTTTTTATTATATTCAACTATTTCACATTTTATGAATAAGATATACATTGCTGAGGTGTAATAAAATTTACTTCCTGCATATTTACAGAAACACAAAGATTTCAACTACTATACTGTATCCAAAGTACGTTCTATTATATCAGCATGATCCGAATATTTTTAAAACTTCGTTATTGTACGAACGCACCTCATTTGCTACGTTCACGTGCAATTTCCAACTTGTTTCTTAAGAAATTGGTGAATCCATGGAACCCAGGTCAATTACCAATTACTAAATAAACTCTGGTAAGTCAAAGCATGCAGAAAGATTATACAGAGTTGCTATGGTTGAAGTTGCTGTTGTGTGGGCACTGGAAGCACTTCCAGCCACTTTGTTTTAGCATCGATACAATCAACAGTCAATGACCTTCTACAGGACTTGCATGGTTTATATGAATTCTTTCCCAAGGTTTTTCAGGTAAAAGCCAGGAGATTTGTGTCAAAGAGGAAGCTACAGTATTTTCTTAGCAGTCAAGGAACTTTCGAACTTTTGCTTCTAAATTCCAGGACACCAAACATGGAAATGAGCCAGTTTTGACTGCAGAAATACCTTAATGAGCACTGTGAAGTTCATACAAAACAAACTGATGAAATTTTAAACTCCAAATTATTTAAAAACAACATTAGCTCCCTTGAGCAACAAGAGTATTTTCAATTTCAACTGAATGAAAAGAAAGAAAAAGATTCTAAACATTAACTGCAGTTTGTACAGAAAAGAGAAGTTACCATATAAGATTTTTTGGACATGGACTGTATTCACTCACATCAAGTTGAATAAATTAAGACAAATTTTGAGCACAGGATAACGGGGGGGAGGGGAGCGAAATCTATAAGTAATGAATGATGAAAGAAATCAGCAAAAAAGAACTGAAAAGACTAAAAGAGACAAATACAAAAATCGTTCAGGGTAAGATTTCACTGAACGATTGAGCAGAGCAAATCATGATAGAATTTTTTTATGACAGATAAATATATAATGTCTTTAAAAATAACAAACATTGGAAAAAACATCTTGTAAAATCTGCAGATAATATGTCTAAAAGGAGGTAAGCGGATTTAAAATCATGAATATAATGTTAAAATCGGTCTCAGTTATTAGTCATCTGTATTTGTCAGTACATATTATAGCAAAAAAAAATCAAGAAAAAAGAATAATCATAAAATAAATCTAAAAAAGAGAATTTACACAAAATAATAAAAGCACAAAATCACAGATAAGCAGAAGATTTTCATCATGAATATGATACATCTAAACAAATTTCATTTAATTAATTGTATTAAAAGAAAACTTACCTAAGATTTATTTCTTTGGTTCTAAGGAAATTCAGAATAATTTTAAAAAGCTCAGGATCTCTATCAATAAAAATCTGGAAGCAGAAAACATATCATTGTAAGACCAAAAATAAACAAAATACAAGAAACTATTGAAAAAAATTCTCAAAAAATAACAGAATTGTGGCATTTCTAGAACAATTAATAAATTTTAAAAAAATAATTCATTCATTACTCTAAACTACACAAAGCAAATAAACCAAAATTTTCGCCTTAAAAAAATCATTGAATAAAACAAAAAGGCAGGTTTTCCAAATTTTTTCAACAGTTTCAGGAACAGTGATATAAATTAATAAAAACAGTAACATAATAAAACAATAACAATTTAATAATAAAAATAGTATTACAATATCTGTATTACAAAAAAAGTTATGTTCATTTTAGTAGAACAAACACAAATTGTTTTGAATAAGGATGTGTTTTGTAATAAAAGCGTACTAGCCAATCACAAACACTGTTCTGAGGACCAATCAAATGTCTGTAACTGTAGTTTAGGTTATTTGGATGGTAAAAGAATTGTTGTGGAAATATTTTGCAAGATGATGCATACTAGTACAATTAAATAGAGTACTGCTGTTTTTGAATATTTAAAGTCTTTTTTTTTAATTAAACTAATTTTAAACAATGTCATTAACAAGAACTAATTGGACATCTACAAAAAAGAAGCTGAATGGTCGTATTGAGAAAAAATGGCCTCTCTTATGCTGACAAGTTGGGGGCTCAGTGAGTTGTTCTGGTGTACAAAAGTTCAGTTTACATTATGAAAAAATGAAATCAGTGGAAAATAAGTCCAAATCAGGCTGAAAAAAATGCACAAGTGCGGCTGCCAATAGAAAAATTAAACGGCTATGCCTTCAAGATAGAAAAATTTCATCATATGCCATTAGACGTGAAATGAATGCAGCAGGTATTGCAGAGTAAGTTCAAGAACAATAAGAAGGTTATCGGGATTTGGACTACAAGCTAGAATTCCACTAAAAACCATATTTAAATCAAAAGTTGATATACGAAGATATACGTTGCTGAGGATCACTACAAGTTTCTTCCTGTATAAAGCAGATAGTACTAACAGGAATATACAAAAGATTTCAGTTACTATACTGTATCCGAAATACAGTACACTATTACACCAAGATCTGAATATTTTTAGGTGTGTTTGTAATTATATAAATATGTAGTAGTATGTCATAGTTCAGTCTGTCCAACTGTCTGTATATAACAGAGCAAAAACTACCCAACCAAATAATTTGCGATTTAAAATAATTGTTGCATAATTTTGCCGTGTCATTTCAAATTTTATGAAAATGGGATGTATAGTTTAATTATAGGGACAATGAAAAGTATTCCATTATATTATGGTCAATAGGAAAAAATAGTTTCAAGTATTTTTAATGATGTTACATTCTTTTGAATATAATAAAATTGCATGAAGTATGTACTAAAATATACATTTTGTACATTCTATAATGCAAAGAATATTTATTACTAATTTACTGGGCCACACAAAAGTATTCCACTGCATAATGGTATATGGGGAAATGTTGTGACATGTTTTAATTTATTAAACTATTTCACATTTTATGAAATTGATATGCATTACTGAGGTTTAATACTTCTTGTATAATTAGTATGCAGATAGATACTTAGAGCAAAACACAGAAGATTTCGACCACTATACTGAATCTGAAGTATTGCATACTATAATAGTAAGAACTGAATACTTTAAAAACTTCATTATAGTATGACACACACCTCATTTGCTAAGTTTCACATGCAATTTATAATCTGTTAAATTCATTTTGCTCTTAAAACACATCCAATTGGCAGGTTCTCTTATTTAGAAACTATATAAAGTGATGTATTGACCAGTTTTTTGACAAATATATAATATATTTCAAAAAAGGCGTTCCAAGTGGACATTTTGAACAGAATTTCCCTAAGCGATCATGAATGAAAATTTATTGTAGTTTTCAAATAAATTGCTTATTTTCTGACTCATTTTTATATCCACCTTTGCTCAAATGCATCCAACTGACATGTTCTCTTATTTAGGAGTTATATAATGAGCCACATTGGTCGATTTTTTTTCATAAAGTCAGAATATATTTTTTAAAAAATACCATCAAAGTGGACATTGAGTCAAACTTCACTTAATTCTGATAAAACCAGCTCTTACAGAAAAATGAAATGAAAAATTCTTCAAAAGCAGCCAAATAAAGTTGTATATATATAAAAAAAAAACTGGGTTTACCTCTAATCATATTTTATTTTTTGTTGAAGCGAGCACTTAACTTTGAAGTGTACCTCTGCCTGTAGGCTAAGCCGACAGGGTTTTTTTCTCTTATGGGCCACAAACATGTTTAGATATTAGGAGGACCGCAATGCATATAAAAACAAGCCTGAAATTGCATATGAAATGTTGCAAATGAGGTGTATTCATACTATAATGAAGTTTTTAAAATAGTCAGACTTGGAGTAATAGTATACAGTAGTTTGGATATAGTATAGTATTCAGGGACCACTCTAGAAAGGTTTGGAAGGGCAGTCCGCCCTTGTGCCTTTTTCTGAAAAAATACCACCCTCCTTGTCTCTTTTTTTGGTAGAAGACCACCCTTCTTTTTATTTCAGGATTCGGTCCTTCACACAGACTCCTCATATAAGTTATGAGAAGTCTGTAGTCCTGCCTTGTTTGTATTGCACTTCAAAAAATTCTTATCTATCCTTTCTTTTATGAATGCTAGTATGCTATATCCAAAGTAATTCTCCCACGGTTTCCTCTGTTTCTCTTTGTTATCTTGTCTCCTATGCTATGTCACTAGCCTTAAGGCCCAAACACATTTGACCACTTCTTGAATTTCAGTGTCGGCTCATTTGATATGGCGACGCGGTGTTTTTGATCTTAATGAGTTTTGCAAGAAAGGGACAGTTGTCCAGTAAAAGAAAAATCTTTCTGTCAAGTAGGGTGGATGCTTATCTCCAGACTCTTTTATTCACTCCCCTCTTTTCTATTATGAAGAAACTGCAAATGGATCCAATACAGAAGACTTCCCTACTTTTTCCAAGAATTCAGTTGAAGGGAAGAGTATTGCAATCTGAATCCAGCTTTAAACAATCCATTCTTTCCATTAAACTAAACTTAAGAACATACACATTTCACCTGCTCTTGTGAAATAGTATTATGACCATGATAAAAATTTTATTAAATCCAATAGATTTTTTTAAATCACCAGATTTTAAAAGATTCACCTTTTATATAAACATTTTAATAAAAACTTTATTTTACTTAAGAAAAGTGTTATAAAAGTTAAAAATAAATGACATTGACATGTTTCGGGTCCTTCTAATAAGATCCATAATCATAATAAAAATTAAATTTCAAAACATTTCACGATCAATATAAATGACAGGCGACAATGAGATATAAACAACAAAAAACAAAAATCATGTGCTCTATTGTAAAAAATTAAATTAAAATAGACCATGGTCTAAAAGAATTTCCAACATGGTTCATCCCATTCAAACTCTCATGAGGAATTTATTCATTAATTCTAACCATAACTTAGGAATAATAAAAGAAACGGTATCATTGCAAACAAAATTTTTATGTGTATAAATTTCAATGGACTCGCTTATAATAGACTTGCGACTACAATTAGATATGAAACATAATTTGCTTTCACTAAACAATATATTTCTATTCCCTCATTTAAATATATTCTAGATAAGGCAGTGTTAGTATGTCCAAATTTAATATCAGATTCATGCTCCCCTTTTCTAATACCAAGCTTTCTCCCAGTCATGCCTATGTAATAATTTAAGTCCCTATTATCTGTAATATAAGGTATTTCATAAACTCCAGCAAGATCATCATGTCCTATAGGATCCACTTGCTTATTAAGTAAACACCTTAATTTTGGTGGAGGTGTTGCAATCAAATAAATATTAAACTTTTTTAATTTAAATTTTAACTTTTCAAAACTGCCTTTCAGATATGGAAAAGAAACTCTTATAAAATTTGTGGTATCTCCCCTTTGTTGAATCTTTCAATTAACTCTGGATTTTGTTGTTTAGGCTTCCCTTTTCTATAATAATTTATTAATTTATTGATGCTACTTATTTTACACCCATTAGAACCTGCAATCTCACGGATATTACACAACTCCTTATTTAAAAATTCTTCAAAACAGACTTTAAACGCTCTGTCAACCATGAAACGGAAAGTAGAAAATTTATAACAAAAAGGTGAACAAGTGGAATTTGGAATAATATGTTGGCTATTAATTTTCTTTCTATAAATTGATCTTTTCAATGAATCCCCCTCCCTAATTAAAAAAGTGTAACTGTAAACTACAATTCACTTCTAATTCATATGTAAATTGAATATTTTTATCTAATTTATTAACTTTATCAACAAAACTAAGGAAAGAATCTACCCCCCCATTCTCAAACCAAAAAAACATCATCAACATACCTTTTCCAAAAAATAGGAACTTTATCAAAATTTTCAAAAATTCTTTTTTCACAGGGTCTCATCTTGAATTCTGCGAGAAAGCCCGAAATGGGAGAACCAATTGGAACCCCCATATTTTGCTCATAAATTTTCCCATCAAACAAAGAAATTATTATTTGTGATCAAATGTAAGCCACTTTTCAGTGTCATTTTTATATTGTCACTATACTTTTCTGAACTATCTATCAAACTACTAATATAGGAATTAACTTCACTAATGTCGATTGATGGAAACAACGACTTGACATCCATACTTGCCAAAATTCATTCATGAGAAATCTTAAGCATTTTGATATGTTCAACAAATTCTGCTGTGGAATTAACAACAAAGTCTGAAGGAGGTAATAAGTCTCAACAATAAGACAAATGCTTTTTCCAAAAAATATGTTGGCACTTGACATCTCATTACTATGGGGTGCAATGGATATCCTTCTTTATGATCTTTTACTCTACCAACAAGATTAAAATAAATTAAATAACAAAATTAAAATTAAATTTACATATGAATTAGACGTGAATTGTAATTTATCGTTTTTAGACACTTTTTTAATTAGGGAGGGGGATTCATTGAAAAGATCAATTTATAGAAAGAAAATTAATAGCCAACATATTCCAAATTCCGCTTATTCACCTTTTTGTTATAAATTCTCTACTTTCCGTTTCATGGTTGACAGAGTGTTTAAAGTCTGTTCTGAAGAATTTTTAAAAAAGGATTTATGTAATATCCCTGTGGGATTGCAGGTTCTAATGGGTATAAAATAAGTAGTGTTCCCGCTACGCCATTTTTGAAGGGTGCATCACCCCACCCCTTTTAAAATCGGCAAATCCCACCCTACCCTTTCAAAAATCGGCAAAATGCACCCTTCTTATATTAAAAAATAGTCAGATGTGCCCAGAATCTTTCCCAGCAATCGCTGCGATAGTTCACGATTTTCTTTAATCCATGGATTAGAGAAACTCCACTTCAAAAACATCCTATTTTTTTCCTATCAACTTGTCATAGCGTCCAGCTAAATTACGTATACTTTCTATTTTACAAATTCCCTTTCTCTGGTGGGTGGAAATCCTGGGTGGTCGGCAAAGTATTCGAAGGAGAACAGTGAGGAAATAAGATATCTACGGCAAGTTAGAACTGGACAATAGCATTGTTTGAGCTATGCCCCCTGTTCCTTGCACTGTGATGCTATCTTTGAAATCCAATTGAGTATCCTTATTTTACACCTTTTCTTTTTTATGTCCGCTCTTTTGTTTCCACCGCTATTTCAGTGAGCAAGATTATGCATCGATTCTGCTATTGTACAAGCATAAACCAACAAAAACAAACACACACACACACACACAAAAAAAATCTTAGTAGGTGACAACATTTTAATTCCCGCCTAGAGTAGTTACTGGATAGAAATAGACCCTGTGTTCTTGCCCCTGTAAAATATCCTTTTTTTTGACTGACATTTACTGTAAGAAATGTCCTTTGATATGAGTGTCAAGCCATTCCATCTGGACATTAATCATTACACATTTTTATTCATGAAAGGCTTAAATTACAACACATAAATACTAATAGTCATTTTTTATTTACAATTCAGTATAATTTAAACTACATTTACCTTTACAATAGAAGTTTTGTTTTAGGTTGAAGTTTTTGTTTTAGGTCTCGCCGGAAAAAGACAGCTTCGTATTTTTTGTCTTTTGTGTCCTCCCAGTTTCGTTTTTAATTTTGTGCTTTGTTGTTTTTCTGGAAGCCAGCTATACCTTCAATAGAACTAGTCATTTATTAAAGTGGAACATTAATTCTGTAATGATGTTTTATCCCAGTTTACATTTCGTCTAAGCTGATAATGTGAAGTAGAGATGTGTCATTTGTTGAGGAACGATTCCAAAGGAACGGTTCCGGCGGCGGAACTGAACGAACGGTTCCTGTCTGTAAAAAAGATTCGTTCCTTTTCGGAACGATTCCGAAATGGAACGATTCCTCGGACTCGTTCCGAAAAGGAACGGTTCCTCGGTTTAGTTCCGAAAAGGAACGGTTCCTCTGACTAGTTCCGAAATGAAACCATTCTGAAAAGAAACGATTGATCAGACTCGTTCTGAAAAGGAACGATTCCTCGGACTAGTTCTGGAATGAAATCATTCCGAAAAGGAACAATTCCTCGCACTTGTTCCGAAAAGGAACGATTCCTCGGACTAGTTCCGAAATGAAACCATTCCAAAAAGGAACGATTCCTCGGACTAGTTCTGAAATGAAACCATTCCGAAAAGGAACGATTCCTCGGACTAGTTCCGAAATGAAACCATTCCGAAAAGGAACGATTGATCGGACTCGTTCCGAAAAGGAAAGATTCCTCGGACTAGTTCCGAAATGAAACAATTCCGAAAAGGAACGATTTTATTTTAAAATAAGATATATTTTGATTTATTAAAGCAAAGTGTATTGCCCACATACCCTCAAATGTGTATGAAAAAAAAGCGGGGGGGAGGGGAGACGAAGAAAAACGAAAGAAAGAGAAAAGAAATTAAAGTTGTAGGAGGGGATAAACGTTTGATAAACTACAACTGCGCATTATATCCTCTTAAATTTAATGTTTAGAAAAATAAAAGGATATTATTTTACTTCATTTAACATATTGTCTGTTACAAATTATTTACTGTCATCTGTGACTTAATTACAATACTATTTGACGTGTTCATGCAAAATTGATCTAAAAGAAATAATTTACGAAGTTGATCTTTTATGTCTGAGTGAAAAATGCCCCAGCTAGGATTCGAATAGAGAACCTAAATGTGCTTTATCGATTGAGTACCAGGATCCGAAGGTAATGGAACACCATATAGACTTAGATACATGCACTAATACTTTTTCTAACTGGTAAATATATCATACGAAATTATATATATATATATATATATATATAATGAATTTTCAAGAAAAACAAGATTAAAAGAAAGAAAAAAAACTGATTTGAAACGGTTTTGAATGATATAAGAAATACATCATCATGTCATAAAAATTGCACTTTAATGGGATAATAACTGATTTTCGATTATTTTAATAGTTACGCACTTTTATGTATATTTCGGTTTCATGCTATTTTTCCTCAAGTATAATTTGAATTTGAGAATCTTCTTTGTCAAAAGAAAAATAAGACCAGCTAATAGCGCTTGCTCATGTATCACTTTATAAGTTTGGCATCTTGTTTTTCTCTCCTGAAGATGATGATTAAAAAACAATCTTGAAACTCTTGAAGATTGTTTTAATCAACTTACATTGAGATTTATTACATAGAGGAAAATCTGTTTGAACAACAGTCCAGGCAATAGAGACCGTATTGGGTCTCTACCTAGCACACGATAATTCTGGAAAAAGGTTTTTTTATGTTTTTTAATTTGCTAAATCCGAATTTTCAACTTCCCACCAAAATTTTCCTCGGCAACTCCCCTAAAACTTGGTAAAATACTCCCCTCCTCCCCCCCTCCCAAAAAATTATTAAAGAAAAAAATAAATTATTTTATCGTTTTAGTTAAAAAGTATGCAGAAATTTTGAAAGTATACAAAATTTAACAAATACGATGCATGACTGAGACGTAAGATGAACGGGAAGAGGGAAGTCTGCCTCTCAACATGCGCCGCAGCGCTACATGCATTACGTTATGCAATTCCACTTAAATTCCTCAAATCTGAAACAAATATTAAGAAGGACTACACAAACTAGTTTAAAATTACTGTAAAACATATTCAAAGATGTATCAGTATGTATGGATGCCTCTAATATGCACGCATTTAGTAAAAACCTCTAGAAGTAAGTAATTTTAACAATTTTAAATTAAATTAAAAGATTTATTAAATTAGATTGCATTAAATGAACTTAATGGATGTTCTTTTGTGTCACCTATAGGCGACATCAGGACTGAGGAGGTTAACCAATCGCATGATATGTCTTTGCTCTCCCGTTACTCCTCCGAATTTTTCCTGTAAGACTTACTTTATGTTTTGGGATCGCTGAATTCGAATTTTTAACTTCTCACTAAAATCCTCCCTCAAGAAAGAAAGAAAAAAAAAAAAAAAAAAAAAAAAAGAAAAAAAGTAAAGAAAAAGAAAAGGTAAAATGATACCCAAAATACGTTTAATTTTGGGTATTATAATAAAAAATATTAATTTTAATATATATATATATATTTAATTAAAAGTTTTTGGAAAAAAGGAAATTCAGAAAGCAGGCAAAATTTGCTACAAAAAAGATACGTGACATCATGACGTAGCATGAACTTGGAGGAGGGAGTCTGCCTCTCAACATGCGCTGTGGCACTGTATCGTCTGCAGCCCCGTGTAAAAGGGGAGTGGTGCGACAGGGGCGGTCATCCCGATCGCGGAAACTTAGGGGGCGCCAAAATTATACTACCAACGTTATTTTTTGGCCTGTCGCAAGAAAAAGTTGGGGGGGTCCCCCCCCAACTTACTAGGGGAGCGCTAGATTGAGACTTTGCCGCGGGTACAGTTTTCTCTTTGGACGGCCCTCGTCGCCTGAGTCAAGGCAATAGAGATCATATAGGGGCTATACCTAGCAAAATTCATGGTAGCTCTAGAAAAGACTTATTTTAAGTTTTGTGGATTGCTGAATAAAAATTTTTCCCGGCAACTCCTACCCCTCAAACACATGCACACAAATTTTGGTAAAAGCGGAATTGCATAACTTAGTGCACGTAGCACTGTGAGGCAGGCTTCCCCCCGCACACACTCCATTCATCCTCAGTCATAATGTTATGCATCGTACTTTTTTGAAAATTCTGTCTACTTTCTGAATTTCTAGATAATTTTTCCTCAGAAAATATAAAAAACCTATATTGGCGATTATTTTACTTTTTTCTGGGGGGAGGGGGTGAGAAGTAAAAAATTCGGATTCAATGACCCAAATACATAAAATAAGAATTATTGAAAGTTCGGAGGAGAGAAAAAGCAAACGATGTTCCCCCTCCCTGTTCATCCTACGTCATAATGTTATGCATCGTATTTCTTGGAAATTTTGTCTGCATCTAAATTTATAGATATTTTTTCGCTAAAACAGTAAAAAATTTAATTTTTAAAATTTTCTTTTGGGTGCATTTTATTAAAAATTGGGGGGGGGGAGTTGCTGGGAGAAATTTTGGCTGATAAGATGCAAATTTGGATTCCCTGACCCAAAAAAACACAAGCGAAGGGGTCACGAAGGGGTTAAGGGTGAATTCCAATCCAAACTGCTTATTGTCTGATTTATTCTTAAATTCATTTTTGCTCTCAAACGTTTCAAACTGGCAATTCTCTTTCTTAGAAAGTACACAATGCGTCGTGCTTGTCATTATTTATTTATTTATTTATTTATTTATTTATTTACTTACAATTGCAAAAAATATTGTAAAAAACTGCTGTCAAAGTTGACGTTTAGAACTGAATTTTCTGAAGAGGGAGATCTGCGAATGAAAAAAATGATCATACTGAAAAAGTAATTGCTTATAAATCAAATTCTAATGATTTGAGCGAAAAAAAAGAAATCACGCGGCCTCTTATACATCTCTTTAAAAATCATCTCAGTAAGTTTCACGTATCTACTTTTAACCCTTTCCGGCACGGGCAAAATCTGTTAGTAAAATAAGAAAATATTGACTGACACCGGAATTCACAAACGATTTTTTTAGATATTTTGAATTCCTTAATTTAAGCCTTTGTTGCAAAAGCAAAATTTTACTAAAATGTTATTGATGCCGTTTTCAAGTTTGGAATTAGGTATCCCAGACCGGGCACAGTGTGCCTGAAAGGGTTAAAAATGTGTCTGAAACTGTATCGGAAGTTTTCTCGAAATGGGCAGACTCCGAAATTCCCAATTCCTGAGGAATCGTATTGAAATGGACCAACTTGGAAAACGGCCGGTTATGATGGCCGATATATAAGTTAAAGATTACGTTAGGGTGAATTTTGAAGAGGAAACAAATCATCGACCCTGATGTCAAATATTAGATCAATAAAGAAATTTCCTACGCAAAAATAATAAAATAAATCGAAGGTCATTTGACGACAGATTTTTGGAGGGGAAAGCAATGATTACATTGAAAATCTAATAGATCGCCGCAACAGCCTGATGACCAAAACCAAAGCTACAGTAAAATTTCATGGATAAACTATAGCGATAAATGAAAGGTCAACCAAATGCAAATTTTCAAGAGGAATTATGGTTAATACAATAAATCATAAAGTCAGGGAATACTTATATTATGGAGATTAGAAATAACTATGCTAATTAATAGTGCACACAGATGAATAAAATGAACTCTTAAAAACAAAATGATTTGTCCAAAATATTTAAAAATTAAAGCAAACGATAAGAGATGATATGAAAAAAATGAATACGTAAGAAAATAAATTAATTATAAATAATAAATATTAGGGATTGCATGTTGCTCCGAGATCTGTTATCCCTGTTTCCGGATTCGTTCCCTTTTTCGTAAAATAGTTTCGGACGTGTTTTTTTTCTTCCTTGGAACCTTTTTTTAAAAAAATCTATCCTATTTTATCGGATTCCTTCTTTTTTATCTCGAAGACGTTCCTTTTTTTCTCGGATTCGTTCCATTTTATCGGATTCGTTCCATTTTTATCGGATTCTTTCCTTTTATTACGAATTCGTTCCTTTTTTTTCTTGAAATCGTCCTTTTTTCTCGAATTTGTTTCTTTTTTTCTTGAAATTGTACTTTTTTCTCGAATTCGTTCCTTTTTCTCAAAATCGTTCCTTTGTCGGAATCGTTCCTTTTTTTACGGATTCGTTCCTTTTTTCCTTGAAATCGTCCTTTTTTCTCAAATTCGTTCCTTTTTCTCAAAATCGTTCCTTTGTCGGAATCGTTCCTTTTTTACGGAACGATTCCAATAGGAACGAGTCCAAAGAACTCGTTCCTTTTGGTGAACGAATCCGGCTGGAACAGTTCCTTAAAAGGAACGATATTGCCCATCTCTAATGTGAAGTGAACTGTATAGGACTTTTTGTTCCAACAAGTGCTTAAGAATCAGAAAAGATGTCCGCTACTAATGTGAGTTCATCGACCTGTGATGATGGAACGTCAGCGATGTTGCAATATGTCCGGGAGAAGGAATCCAGTGGAGGAACTTTGGCTTTTTCTTTTTGAGTAAATTTCTACTATTGCCTGTATGGATTTGCCGTGGTTTTCCTGGTTGTAATTGTAGGTCTATCTTGAGACTCCATTGATAGATGCATATGCCTTTGAACTTTTTGAACTGAACTCTTTTCCCCCCTTCATTCTTACAAGCTCCGGTGCACTTGATAAGACTGATGTTTGTTATTAAAAGGACTTACAAAGAGTTTTATATATTTATATTTATTTTCCACCAGATAAGTTCAATTTTGTTTATTGTTTGTTCTGATATATTTTTTTTACAATATACACATTTAAATATTTGGTATATAGAATTAATTGAAAGAAATACATTTTTGTTTCAGAGATGATTTGATTAGAGATAACTATACATTACTTTGTTTGAATTTACGTTTTTATTTTCTGTTTATTTTTATTTTACGAACTAATAAATGTTAATTGTTAAGTTTTAATTTTACATGTCATTATTTCATCTAATTTAAGTTTATCTTTGACTAAACATTTAGTTATACATTCATTTGGGCATTTCGTTAGAATTACATTAATTGAAAATAAATTTAATTATTTATGGGGTTACAAAATCAGTTTTATACGTTATCACTGGTTTGACGCGACTCTGCTAGATAATTAACCCCGATGGGATTGTGTTCTAATCCCATCGGTTAAACTCCCACTATACGCAGGAGCGTGCGAATAAAAAAACTGCGCCCGGGGTAAAGTTTCAATTTGGTGCCTCCTACGACACCTTTTTCTTTTAACAGCCCCAAAATGACGCTGGCAGTATAAATTTGGTGCCCCCTAAACTTCCGCGACCTTGGCGACAGCCGCCTTCGCTTACCCCCTTTTCGCACGGCGCTGACCATATGGCACAGCTTCTTTCTGTGTTCTTTCATTCTGCAGAATTAATAAATTCCATGTGAATGTCATCTAGTTTGAACCTTTACCCGAAAGAAAAAAAGTGAGAGATAAGTAAAAGGATAATAAAAAAAACTTGAATAATATCTGAAGTAACACAGAAAAAGAAACCTGCCCTGTATATATAACGTTTAAATACTAATAATTGTATGGTCAGAATTGGCCTTCTTAAGGGGACCAGGAAAGCCCTATCTCTGCCATGTTAAATTCATCAACTTTATGTACCTTTTTCTCAGAAATGAAGAAAGATATGGTTATGAAATTTTTATGGTAGTTAGAACAACATGTTTTACATACTTTAACAGGCCATTTTTTTTCTCAGTAAAATTAAAAATTATTAATTTTTTACTGAAAATCACTTTTAAATTTGCATTTTTGGTGGAATTTCACCACCTAAAATAAAAACTATTCAACATATCATCAAATCCTTGTGTTAAAGTATGTAATATAACATAATATATGTGTCATTAAAAAATTGAGTTCTTAAGTTTCATAGATATTAAGAAAAAGGAACACGAACCTGAAAAATCCATGTTTTGAGAAAAACAGATTTAAAGATTAAATTATCATTTTTATTGGTAGTGATAAGAAAAATTTAATGAAATCCTCGTTTATATGAAGGATCATCACCTTCTTCAATTTCATACGACTCTTTAAGTTTTCTTTTTTGAAATTTATTTCTAATTTTGGCTTTTTTGTGATATTCGGATAATTTTCGCTCTCTGTCGATAACACGTTCATTATCCAGATTCTTCATAGTTTTGACACAGTGGTGACCTGGGTTAATTCCAATTTTGGATAATGTAAGGCACTTTGTTACATTTCCTGCATTAAAGCAAGAAACAGCATCAAAAACTCCAAATTTTAAAGTTTCAATGGTCACAAACACATTTTTTGGCACACGGGTCCAGATGACACTGTTCACAGATTCATTGGGATTTTGTGTTTTCCCATGCAGACATTTTCTTAGAAGCTCAGGGTTTGCCAAGTCTCTAAATACTGGCTTTATGACCTCCATTATTGGAAGAGGAACATGGGTATGCTTAGTGTAATCATATGTTTTGCCTGTTGCTTGGGCATGATGAAACCCACACCAGCTTTCGGATCCAACTGGACAAAGTCCATGATTTGGATTTTCATTATTGGACAGCAAATGAAAATACTCAGCCCATACAGCTTGTTGCATATTTTGAAGAGATCCGACATTTCTTCTAATGGCTAAACCATAGAACTTCTGGATTTTCATAATAATAATGTCGGTTAACCTGTTTTTACCACCTAATGATTTTCCGTCACTAAGTTTCTTCCCAGAATACTTTTTCCTCAGTTCAGTCAATCTACTTCCCATCCTCTTTTGAATGTGCCCAATGCACTCTAATTTTTCAATATCTTGATCACCATAAACTTTAGACGACATTACAGTTTTAAAGGCTTTGGAGTCACCGTCACCAAGATATTTGACATATCGAGCATCATACAATGTTTGTGATCTGTTGAAGATTTCTTTCACGCCACTGACCTCCATTCCCCCACTTGTTCCACTATAATTAGCAGTGCACGTGTCCAAATGAATCTAGTGATTTCTTGAAGGGCACTTACAAAATTTAGACATAACTTGAACATCTATCACTTTGCCTGTGTCGACACTTGTCGCTGTTACAACCCCATTATGTGACAGATGACCTCGCTTCTGCCAAGTGCCATCAAAGGCAACACATAAATCTCTGTTGTTATCGTTAACCGATATACATTCTTCAGCTGCTACTTTCATCTGCTTAGTGCATACTTGTTCTGATACAGCAGTCAAAACTTTATTGTAATGTGAAAATTTTGCAGGTGGAGGTGGTAGATTCATCACACCACACAGCATTCTGCCAGCTGCTTGACCTTTTCCAATACTACGAAGAGTATACACAAATCTCATAATTAAATCATATAAGTTTACTTTTGATTCAGCATTTTCTAATTTCTCACAGTTGAAAAATGTAGAACAGCTTTTACAATTTTTGCAACAGACCTGCAATTCTGATGCAAGACCTATTCGCCTTTTTATTTCCAAAGATAGGCCTCCATTACAGTTCTTGCAAGCAGCAAATGCATCAAAAACATTCTGTAAAGCATTTAAGGATATAAATTCATATCCGAATTCCCTGTTTTCATCGAATTCCTTATATTGTAGAAAGGAATTATCTAATTTGGCACTTTCAGTCACCACAGTTTCATTTACCTCAGCGCCAGTATCTTTCACGGCTGGTTTTCCAACACATTTACGTTTTTTAAACACACGCTTACTTTGCGGCATTCTAAAAAACTAATTTGCTGTATAAAAAACAGTAAAATACAATTTGTTTACGTAAATATGCAGCAAACGTGTATAAATTGAGATGCAACAAAAATCACTAATAATAAACACACAAGGCGCTATTAAAAACAGTTAAAACTGTAAATACTGGTTACAGTTAACATTCCTGTTGCCAATTCCTTCATCGTAATAAAATAGAAAAGGTTCAACAGAGATAAAAATATAAGTAAAGCGCTACACTGTTAAAAATCTGCTGCATTTTGCTGCAACGCACTCCCCTGCTTGTATAGAAAACGGTTACTTGGCCGTGAAATGGATATATTATATGCAAGTGGTGGAGTGCGTTGCAGGAAAATGCAGCAGATTTTTAACAGTGTAACTGAGGCTCCATGAGGGAAGAGCGGTTTGTTTACATTTGCCAGCTCTTTAAAGGACACGTAAGCATTGAAGTGCTTTGAGAAAGAATGTGAAATTCTAACACTTCTGTTTCGTGGATATACAAGTGTGATACATCGTTGGAAAGATAAAAGTTTAATTTATTTAATGCAATAAAATAAAAATCGATTTTTTGGTCGAATTTTGCTTACCTGGTCCCCTTAAAGTGATCCCAGTACAAGAAATATTTTCGGGGTCTTGAATTTTTACTATATAAAAAAAAAAGTCTATCCCAGATGCTACCATTCTTCAGGAAGTCCTTTTCTATTTAAACGCATTTTAGTCTTTTGGGGGATCCCTATAAACACGAGTTTTGCGTACTTTGCATCGCACCTTTTGTATGATTAATACATATAAGTAATTTCAAAGAATTATGCAAACATGCCAAACAAACTATAATTTTTTAATTCTTTTTGTTATGCAACTACAAGTGAAGTTTTAACCTTTTAATCACTGAATAAAAAATTTGATGTATACACTATTTAAAAAGAAAAAATAATAATGTATACACCATTAGAAAAAGAGCAATGCAGTAATTGACATGAATCCTCAAAAAAATTTTTTTTTTTTTTTCAGCCTGCAACTCATTACATTTTTACTGTTTCAATTGAATTCAAAAAATATTTTCTCTTCCCCTCCTCACTTCCGAAAATTAAACCAAAAAGTGGATTTTTCCGCAGCCCCTCGAACTCTTGCTGGAAAAAAAAAACTACTAAAATGAGAAATGTGAACAAGAGCATCCTTCTTAGCACCCTTGCCTAAGGCTTCTCTTAACTCCGACAGTCATGTCATGCCTTAGTATTTCAGAACAGCTCAATCTTTCTTTTCTTTTTAACTAATAAAACTCCGTGTGGTATCAATATATATATATAAATATCAATGGAAAAGAAAATGTGCTTCCATCACAATCGCTCAAATTTGAGATAATAAAATTTGATAAATAAATCTTTATTCTTGCTTTTTTAATTTACAGATGCACATATTATACAAACATGAAACTACATTAGTGAATTATGTATGTTGCCTTATTTTTTAATGCAATCAAAGTTTGACAAATGCGTAGAAAAAGAAAACACAGCTGTTAGATTGTTTATATAAGGAATAAGACATGCCTTATTTTGATAAACAATGTAGAGCCAAACAGGCACAAATAACACATTGAACTTTGCAGTTTGTCGATATGTCAGCAGTTTTATCATAATTAGCAGTTTATGTTCTTTATTTATGCATTTACATATATACACTTAATGACGCCAGATTAGATGCCTACATGAGCCAAAATTTTCAAGATCGGGACCTCGTGGCCCGAATTAGAATTATTAGAATTATTGGCCATTTACGGTATTAAAGCTAAAAGTTTGGCACGAAATCTAGAGGTCTGCACGGATCTGGTCCGAAGCTCATACCCGGTCAGGCGGAATGTATGCGCATTTTCAGAGACCATGCCGGAAAATAATAATTAAACGGGCATTATTGCCGGGTCGATTAAAAAATTTAGCGAGCCAACTGGCCTGATATAAAGATTTAAGCAAAGGCGATAAAATATGAGCTGTTTCCAATGAATACAGTCAAAGTTTTATAATTTGCACACCCATAATCCACTGTTTTCTATAATTTATTTTATTTTACGAATGAAAACAAAGAAATTAACAACTAAAAAATTTACAAATTAGTGATCTAAAAAAATATATATTTTTTTTTTATTTAAAAAAAATGAGAAAACAGTGGGTTAAAGGTGTGCAGATTATAGAACTTTGACTGTATGGCTTTAACGAGAATAAGTATAAATGACAGTCATGAACTGATGCTACTTTGACAATATCAATAAAGAAATGTAACTTGTCCAGTGTAGAGATCGGCATCGGACAGTTACAATACGTCTGACCTGGACTTAATATTTTTTTAGCAGACTCGTGCCTGGCCGATATCAGGCTTGCATTGTTTTTCTACATAGTCGAGCTGGGCCGGGACTGGACTTAATTGTACTTAAGAAGTGTAAAGCAGACATTATATTTTGTAAAAATATTAATAGCGTTGATAAACTTCTGTTAATGTAATCTTTGGAAATATATTTCTTGGTGATTTTTATAGGTGTGGTTCTTAAATTCACTACTCAACAGCGCGAAACTGACAAATTTTCTGACTAATTTTTAACTGTAAAAGTATAAAATTGACAAGCATGACTATTAAATGGATTTGAAATCGAATAGCATTTTCCATTTTTGATAAATACGCTATTTGCCGAGATAAGAGATTTTTCTTGTGTGACTGTAGACTTTTTTCCCTTCCTATGGTGTCGCTTCCGGAAATTCAATTCAAAAAGCTAACTTTTATAGCATTTTCTTAAATTGCTATTGTATGAAAAAATGGATGACAATTCAATTACTTAGTTTCTGAATAAAAACACCTGCTAATCTTATGACATTTCGAAAAGAAATTAATTCAGAAATGTAGCAAAAAGTAGTTCCTTTAGATTTGAGAAAATCTTTAATAAATGATATCAAAATATTTTCATAAATCTTCTTTGTATTATACAGCCTCAAAAGTTATGATGTTTTTTACTTAAAAAAACATTTTTTAATGAATCCTTATTTCAATGTTGAAAGTCTGAGAATCTAAGTAATCATTAATGTTGCTATTGTGTATTTTCTGTTAAATATGGTGTAAAATTAACTCGTTAATATGTGTGCAGTATTCCTTAAAGGAATCTTATTTTATATGATACAAATTTGAATTTTTTCTAAGCTGTAGAAAATTGTGCCGGGTCTAATCAGACCAGGCCTGTTTTTCACTAATTTCTTTAAGGACCAGGACGGGCCTAGAAATGTAAAAATAAAAACAGACAGGCCGAGGCCTAGAAATTCTGGCCTGTGCAGACCTCTAAAGAGACCGGCCCGGCAGAAATAGATTAAAATCTCAGCTCAGCTGAATTTCTATAGAGCACAAGGTTTTTAATTCGATATGGTTAAAAATTTATTCATACGAGAAATTCTGACCAAAAATACTAATTTTTGCTTTCTTTTATTCATGTTTATAATCTTCATTTTTTAAGAAACAGCCAAAACCAATGCATATATACGATATGTATTATATTCTTTCCCGCTTATTATTACATTCATTTTGCATGGATCGACACTTTTTCCGCTTTAGAAGCTACTTCAGTCTCATGAAAAGACCCACTTGCTAATACTCATTCTATGGTAGAAATTTAAAAATATATCTCGTTTGAATTTCAATGTTTTAAAGAGATTTCTTTTTCCATTCCATAGCACAGATCTATCGGTATAATGACTATTTTTTATTTTTTCGATTTTATTTTCAGGTATTTTAAAAAAGGACACTTTCACTTTTGGAACCGACTATGGGAATAAAAATCATTTTCAATTAAAAAAAAAAAAAAAATCTAAATATGGAAATTGTCTTTGTAGCATTTACCTCTGCTATACAATGCAAATGAAAGAAAAACAGTTGGAAATATTGAAATTAATTAAAAATTTCTTTCATAGGATTAGAATTAGCGTACAGGTCTATTCGTGTGATTGACCGTCATATAAGCAAGTTCTTTCTCACACATTTTACTTTATTTTAAGACTATTTAAAAATGTGTGTTTTATGCCAAAAAAGTTTGTGCCGAGCTAAATTTTACTGATTTTTGCATGGATCAGGTTGAGACAATGATTTTCATACGAGCTGGGTCGAGACCGGAACTGGATTTTTGTGACATTCTTTGCCATTTTACACAACTTAGTTTTTTTTTCCCTTTTTCTCCTTCGTTTGTCATGTTTGTTTCTTTTACCTCATCAGCTGGTTCTGATCCGGTGGAAGAGAAAACGCATTCCTGCATTCTTGAATAGAGAATGCCCCCCAAAAAGTCCCTAATCAATTAAAATCTATTGGGACGGGGCAGTATTTCCATGGAAGTGGTGGCAGAGTGGGGGGGGGGGGGGTTAGTCGGCACTAAAAGTCTGATCCCCCCTCCTCTATACACAGTATATTGCATCTTCTTATATGTACAATAAACAGAAGGAATACAAAGGAAGCAAACTTCAGTGATTGGGGGTGATGGGTGCCAGTGATCATTCCTCAGACAGTAGCGCTGCTTTGAAAATGCTGTACATCTGGTAAATTTCGTGCTTGTTTTTCCGATGATAAAAAGCTGAAATGCCTTGCGATGAAGAAGGAAGAAAGCTGTCAGCAAAAAAGGCTTTAAAAAAAGATAAGTTATTTTTTCTTTTACTAAATAGTAACTAATATTTTTATTGTTATATTTTGTTTTAATGGTAGTGGTAGTTTAAAACCTCGACAATGTTAAAATTTAATGAAAGTTCTGAAGCATGCAAATTTTACCATTTATATCGGTGCATGCGAGGTCAATATCATTGCTAATTTTTCGTATTCGATTAATGATGTAATTATATTGTGATTAAAATTCTATAAATAAGAATGCTTCTTCAATAATTTTAATTGCAGGTAGGCTCAAGAAATATTGGCAACTTAGTTTTTTTTTTTTTTTTTTTAGAATGTTGAATCTGCTCAATATATTATCCATTCTGTAGAATTTTTTTTCTGTCTTCGGCAGTTTTGTTTTATAATTTCAGTTGCATAATATTTATTTGAATCGGAAATCAAATTAGATGTTGATAATAATTTGAAATTTGTGAAAATCAATATTTGTATCATGGGGCGATCAATTAGTTAAGATATTTTTTATGTATAATAATAAAAGATGTTAAATAGTCTTCGATTTTTTTATTACTAACTTGAAAAAATTATTTATAATAATTTCAATTTTTAAATCTGTAAATAAAATATATTTATTATAAAAACCTTTTTTTAAAATAAATTTTCTAAATTAAACTTATTATAAGGAAAGAAGCTTGGCTGTCAACATATCGTGTTCTTGGAGGGGGGAAAAAAAAAACTACACGCAAGACTATAACATTTGGTAGGAAGATAATCCCTATAAATGTAGTTATGCCCATCAAAGCTTGACTTTTGATTAGATTTCTTTTTCCCCCGTTTCGTACCAATTTTTTTACATTATTAAAATGAATCTTATCTTCTAAGCCCAGTGTAGTTAATTTTGCCCTCTTTTCAATAAAGTTTATTTGGAATTTGTACAGCAATTTTTTAATTTTTTGTGAAATTTTTAATGCGATAATAAATGTTTTAATTTTTTTTAAGATCTTTTGAGATTTTCAGCTTTTTTTAATTATTAATTTTGGACGTTTATAAAAGGAATTCAATTTCAAACTTTTACCAAATATGATAAATTTTGCGTTCTAATTTTTTAGCAATTTTAAAACTTTTTTTTTTTCACTTTCATTAAAGGAATTCAGTTTTAAACACTTAACTTAATATAATAAACTTTAACCTAGTTTTTTTTTTTTTTAAGTAATTTTAAATGAGATTTTACTGTTTTTTCGCATTCAGCAGCGATTTTTTGACATTCGTGAAAAGAATTGTGTTTCAGACTTTTAGCCTAATATACTAACTTTTGTCCTTGCAATTTTCAAAGTTTTTTTTTTTTTTTTTTTTTTTTTTTTGTTATTTTTACTGCAGTGTAATTTTGTGGTTAAAGGAATTCGGTTTAACATTTAGCTTAATATAGTATTTAATATCTTCTGTGATGTCTTAATTTTAAACAATTTTTCATGTTTCATGCCGATTTTTTTTTTTTTTTACATTTGTGAAACAATTTCTGTTACAATGTTTCAGTTCACTGTACAAAATTTTGTAATTTGTGATTTTTTTTTTAAGTTTTACGGCGATTTGCCCAATATAGTAAATTAGATCTCTTTTCAATAAAGTTTATTCAGAATTAGTGCAGATATTTGTTTTTTCGCGATTTCGTAACCAGTTCGGGCAACATCGGGTTAGTGAGCCAGTTTAACAAATAAATATACAAATTGCATTCATATTTTTGTCCAGCTGTAGGTCCTCCCTCCCCCCTTCAAACAAAGGGTTAATTTCTAGTCCATAATTTATACAAAATCTGGAAAAAATTCTCGCTTTTGAATTTCTATTATTTCTTAATCTGGGATATACAACCTTTTATTTTTTAACAGATTTCTGATTCTTTAAATGGATGTATCTCCACCCACCCACCCCCCTTTCTGAAATTTCTTTTCTTTGTTTTAAGGGAGACCCAAACTCCATTTTCGGCTAAAAATCATCAAAAGTTCAAAAATATTTTTTTTCTCAGAAAACAATAAAATTCATATTTGCAAATATCCATGCAAAATCTCAGAACTCAGGGACACTTGGAACAAGTAGAAAATGAGCTTTTTAAATTGTACTCACTATAGAGTTTAAAGGACTAGCGGCCATTTAAAACGTACTTTCCTGAAAATGACTTTTTTCATATTTTGCCTAAGTTCAAAGTACTAAGGCTCAGTGGTAAAATGATTTAGAAACAAAGTGTTTATGTTTTTAGAATCTTAAAAAAATTTGCAACAAAAGTAAGGAGAGATAATTTTTAAATATTTCTGAAAATTTTACATAAATTGGTAAACATGAAAATTATAACGAATTTAAGGAAATTTACCATGCTTATTTTTTTTTAGCCGATTAAAATAGAAAATTAATATCTCTCCTTAGTTCTTTTCTATATACTATAACACTATTTAAGAAATTTTAGCAATACCAAAATATTGAAAATTGAATGAGGAGTAGTAATTTTAAAAAGTATATTTTTCGACAAAAAAAAATCATAAAAATCCCCATAAAAAATATACTTTTTAATAAAAAGTGAATTTTTTTGCTAATTATTCTTTACAAAAAGATTCTTAAATAGTACACCAAAATTCATTACTTTAAAATCAATAATAAAAATTTTGGGGGTTTTCTTACAGGTCTCCCTTAATCAGCTCCACAATTCAATTAAATGTTTAAAATTATTTACTTTTTATTTTTTCTGTTTTATTTGTTGTTTTATTATAGGTAATTTTTAACTTTAAAGTGCTACAATTTTTTCTATTCTAACTGTAAATTTTAATGTATATATATAGAGTAGACTCCCTCAAATCCGGACATAATTTACGGATGTAAACAATGAAACATCCAGTTCAGATGTAGGTGCAAAATTTGACTTTTTTAGTTTTATATACATTCCATACATCTTTTATTTTTTGTAAATTTTGTTAAGGTTATTGAATTCGTGTTTTTTCATGAAGAAAGAATAATTTATTTCTGAAAAAATCAAGATATTACTGATATCATTGGTAATCACAATCTTACCAAATATATTTATGTATTAATCAAGCTTTTTTAGTTATTAAGTCTGGTTAAACCTGAAATAAAGCTTCGTTATTTTATGATCCTGATGTGAATTAGTAATGTACTTTTATGAGGCAAGTTTCATTGAATAATTTAGGAAAAACACATTTCATCTTTATAATGAGTATTTAATTGTACATTATTAACTTGACTTTTGCTTTTAGCATTTTAATCATTTAAAAAATTATCTAAATTTTTATTATTTTAGTTTATTACTAAATTTAATAGTTTAGTATATTGTAAGCTTTCATTATATTTTTGATTTCATTATTAATTACATTCAAATTTCTTTAAAAATATATATACAAAGCAATGACCAGAAATCTGCAAAATTCTAATATCAGCACAACCTCTGGTCCCAAGCTGTGTGGATTTGAGGGAGTCTATTGTATATATATGTATTAATCTGTATAAAGTATTGAAATAAATATACAGTACAGTGTGCATAATCAATCATCCAATCTAATCAATCTCTTCTCCCCACCCTTCCCTCTGCTACCCGCCCCCCACAAAATTTTTTTTTTTTTTTTCTTGGAATTATTGTCATTTCATCGTGACAGTAAATAACCAATCATCTAGATTTCGCTTCTCTGTCTTATCAAGCACACCAAATTTAAAGTCTTACATTTTTTAATATTTTTTCTATCTTAATGTTAAAATTTTTACTAATGATAAATAATCAATGTCCTCCCTCCTCGCCTCCTCTCCCAAATAAAATAAATTGCTTTTGTCTCTTTGCTCTTCTTCCTCTACAGCTCACAAGGCTTATAATCTATGTTTGGTGATTTACAGTAAGACTAATTGACATCTAAATTTTATTACCTCTTAAAACTTCTGTCGTATCCATAAAACCGATAGTTTACATGGCTAATAGTTTTACAGTATGGGTATGTGAACCAAAATTATTTACTAGATCTTTAAAACATCCAATTAAGAAAAAAATATCTGTAACTTGTTATTAAATGCGATTATAAACAAAGATGAGTATATAATATAACATTTTTATATCAATTAAGAAGCTGTATATTTTCTAAAGAAACAATGCCCTTTTTTGCTGAAAAAAGTGCCCCTTTTCAGCTTCAACTGTGCCCTTTTTTTTTACTAGCACCCTGCCCCCCCCCTTTTTTTTTCTAGAGTGAACACTAAAATAAGTAACATCAATAAATTAATAAATTATTATAGAAAAGGGAAGCCTAAACAGCAAAATCCAGAGTTAATTGAAAGATTCAACAAAGGGGGAAGATTCCACAAAATTTAAAAGAGTTTCTTTTCTATATCTGAAAGGCAGTTTTGAAAAGTTAAAATTTAAATTTAAAAAGTTTAATATTTATTTGATTGCAACGCCTCCGCCAAAATTAAGGTGTTTACTTAATAAGCAAGTGGGTCCCCTATAGGACATGATAATCTTGCTGGAGTTTATGAAATACCTTATATTACAGAAAATGGGGACTTAAATTATTACATAGGCATGACTGGGAGAAAGCTTGGTATTAGAAAAGGGGAGCATGAATCTGATATTAAATTTGGACGTACTAACATTGCCTTATTTAGAATATATTTAAATGGGGGAATAAAAATATTGTTTAGTGAAAGCAAATTATGTTTCATATCTAATTGTAGTCGTAAGTCTATTATAAGACAGCCCATTGAAATTTATAAGTGTAAAAAATTTGTTTGCAATGATAACGTTTCTTTTATTATTCCTAAGTTATGGTTGGAATTAATGAATAAACTCCTCATGAGAGTTTGAATGGGATGAACCATGTTGGAAATTCTTTTAGACCATGGTCTATTTTAATTTAATTTTTTACAATAGAGTGTGTGATTTTCGTTTTTTGTTGTTTATATCTTATTGTCGCGTGTCATTTGTATTGACCGTGAAATGTTTTGAAATTTTATTTTTATTATGTTTATGGATCTTATTAGACGGATCCAAAACATGTCAATGTCATTTATTTTTAATTATTATAACACCTTTCTTAAGTAAAATAAAATTTTTATTAAAAAGTATTATGACCATTTGTTCTGACATTTGACCGAGTGATACCTTTTATACAAAGTCTTCAAAAAACCAAGAAACATCATTTGTAATTTTATTTTGTACTCAAATCAATCTGTTTTGCTGAAAAAGAAAAAGGTTGTTTAGGGAATAAGTTTTAAAAAGAAAGTACAAAGATCAGAGATCGTAGGAAAAAGAAAATGAACGTAAATATATGTTAAATAAGGAAAGAAATGTGCTAAAATAATTTATTATTTGATGGGAAAAATCGATAATGTAAGTTTCATATCATAAGTTTTAGTACTTTTCATTTAGTGAAATTGTGTAAATTATAAATGTTATTGTATTGTTACAAAAATTACATGGCTTTAGTAACAACGATTTTTTTCCAGAACCCTACAATTTTATGATTGATATAGTCCAAAGAAACTTAAATTTTGATTAAGCATGTTAGCATAAATAAACCTTCCTTGACACTTATACACTATTTACTTATTCTATCATTATTCATTACTTTAATTTAAACTCTCCTTCCCAACCTGAAATCAAAACAAATTATTGTTTATCTCTTTTCAATCTACCCATCTGGTCCAATCCATCTAATTGCTTATCTAAACTCTTTTTTCTTTCCTCCCTAAAGATCAAAGTACAGTATTATGTGGTACTGTTTCAATTACATCATTTCATTCCAGAGTGACGTCATCCCGGCAAAGTTCGTGGTTTTTCTTTTTTTCAAAGATCGTCTGCTAATCTGGGGAAGAAGATGACTCAGTATGCAAATTTATGGAACCAGATAATTGTGATTGGAGAGAGACAAACAGTTCTTTTTGAAAACTGTGCTTTTTTTTTTTTTTTTTTTTTTTTTTTTTTTTTTTTTGGAGTATGTCGTTTTGAGTACATCATTTCAGGAAACACCTGCTTTTATGCAGGGTGAATATAAATTAAAAGCATTTTGAAAGTGGTTTGGTGTAGGAAAGTATTTTTCTTTTAAGACTGGATGTTTATGATGGAATTACGTATAAAGTAAATTTAGAGCTCCCTGCTGTATTTTGCCAAGTCGGTGTTCTTATTCTTTTGTAAACTATAAAAAAATAATGTAAAAGATAGTGAGTTTTTTTTTTTTTTTTTTTTTCAAGTTATGTTCTATTTAAATTTATTTAATTACTGTTTTTTATTTAACTGTGTCTTTTTTTGTTTAATAAACGTTAGTTTATTGTAAAACTTAATTACGTTTCTGTCTGTTATTACACACTGTCATTCTGCCATTTTTTGCCTTAGCTTCCACTACTCTGTTTCAATTTAAGACTGTTTTAGAAAGCCGATGTTAAAGATTAATTTAAAGGCTGGCCTGAAATACCGGCCATCAAAGCATTTTGTATATTTTCCTTTCCTTAATTTTTAACCCCATCCTCACCCAGGGGCGTGCAAAGAGAAAATTGTGCCCTGTACAAAGTTAAAATTTAGCACCCCCCCCCTTCCCACCTTTTTCTTATGACAGACCAAAAATGACATTGGTAATATAAATTTGGCACCTACAATATATCTTCAAGTTAGCCATACTGCTTCCTTAACAGCTCATAAACATATATACAGGGTGTCCCATCTCAACGGTGGCCAATGGCTAATTTCTAAACCATTGGTCAGACATATAGTTCCAATAGCAAAAATGCTTTAAAAAAAGTAAAAAATTATTTTTTAAGCGATTTAGGTCATAAAAATGTTTTACTAAAAATTAGGAAAATTAAAATTTGTATACGGTCCCCCACTCCTATAAATGATATTTCGAAAATTTTTACCACTACTCTAACAAGTAAGACAAAAAAAGTCCCATTCCTCTGCGATCAAAACTGACCGAGTTATAGCTGTTCAAAGTTGAAGCATATTTTTTGCTGCATAATAGGGGTCAATCACAAATTTACTGGAAATAAAAATAAACATCAGATAGAAAATTTAACTTTAAACATTAAGAGTAAAAAAAAATTTACAATATTGTTTCTGAATTTATGTTGAAGTTTACATGTTAAAGTAAAATATGCAATTTGTGCTAAAAATATAAGTAAAAAAATAACAGAAATTTTGTTGGATTAAACTATGAAAAGCAAGTCACAAATCATTACAAAATGATACTTATTTAAAGTTCTATTAGATTACTCAACCTAATAGAATTTGATGTAGTTCTATAAAATAAATAAATGGAACGCACCTAAAATCGTATTAATATTACATTGTCATCGGGTTTAAATAAGTATGGGAATTGAACATCAATCAGATATTTGGAAGAGAGTTAAAATTTGAATATAAGTTTTGAACTAGGAAAATTTACATACGAAAACTATGAATAAAATAAAAGCTTATCAAAATAACATACCTTTTTAAAATAAATCACGAAAAGAATCAGCTTCATTTGCTTACAAAATAAAACATACGTAAAAATACAATTGAGGATATGAATTTCAAAATTCGCCTTGTCGCTTTTCAATTGCTCTATCAGTCTATAAAAACCTGCACTATTGTAACAATACAATCTCAAAATTTATAATGAAAACCAATAGATGCATTTAAAGTTTTTTCGCTATTTCCCAAAATTTGATTTTTTCGATAAAGAGAATTTTGAAATTCATGTCTTCAGTTATTTTAATAACCAATCTAGAAGTTAATTAATTATAATTAACACTACCGTAAATCTTATACGGTGACAGCGCGTTCAGTTAAATCGCTCATATAAAACATTTTGTAATTGGAACTATATGTCTGTGACAAATAGTTTAGGAAGTAGCCTTTGAACAGCGTTGGAAATCGACTCCCTTTATAATACTTTAAGCACTTAGTGTACATTCCCTTAAAGCTCAGTCAAACTCATCTGTTTTCAGCTATAGAAAAGTGGTTTAAGTCATGAAATTTAAAGTTTCATTACTCTGTCAATTTTAATGTTACATAAATGGGACCTTTTCTGTATTACTTGCTAGAGTGTTGAGAAAATTTTACTAAATATCACTTATAGGACCGGGGGACTGTATAAAAATTTAATTTTTGTAATTTTTTAGTAAAACATTTTTTTGACCAAAATTGCTTAAAAAACAATTATTTGCCTTTTTTAAAGCATTTTTGCAATTGGAACTATATGTCTGTGTCTAACTGTTTAGAAATTAGCCATTGGCCACCATTGAGAGGGGACACCCTGTATACTGTAATAATAATGTAATACAGCATGACTTACAGGTTTTCTTTTATTCCAATCTTAGTTTTTCTTAGTTTTCCAATTCTATTATCCAGATGTTTATTTGTTTATTCCATAGTCTATTGTATATTTCAAACCAGTCCCGTATTCATTTTGCTTCCGTTTTGATTAAATTATCGCATGTGTTTGACATAGTCTCGCCGATTGTAACTTGCAGTCATCGCAATTTGCAATCTGTTGATCGTTGCATCTCTTTCTTCGCAAGACAGGATCATGTTGACTCAACTCTGTGAAACGCAAATGGGCGTTTCACGTTTCTTTTTGTCAAGGCTTGCAATGTATTTAAAAGGCTGTCTTGTTTTGGCTGGGAAGGAGATATGTTTTGACTGGAATATGTCGCAGATGTTTTCATTTTTTTTACCGTTTTATTGTTTTAACGAACTTTACTGTTTTATTGAACAAGCAGGGGTAGGAGTGACCAATTCATAAAATATAGGACATTTTGAAAATAACGTTATTGGATATATATTGCTATAAAATACATTTTAAAAACAATCTACAATAATTTATAAATTTTCACTAATTAACAATAGTAAATCAAGATATAATATTAAAAAATATATATATATAATTAATTTTTCCATTGTTATTCTTAAATCTTCTTGGTACAATGGAAATTTTCCAAACTACAATGTTAGATTTCAAGAAAATCTGTTATGTTTGAGAAAGGCTCACATGTGATAGATACCCTTGTCAAATGCATTGTGAACAATGTGTAAATTAAAGGTTCCAACACTACGCCTAATTTTCTCATAGATTGCACTTCTCTATCGAAAATTTTAAAAGCTGATTTATTTATATTAGGACCATTTGATCCAAAGATGAGTAAATGATTTAGATCCATTTGGACAATATAGGACACTTTTGAAGATTATTTTATAAATATAGGATATATAGAAAATATAGGATAACTCTGACCCCTGAACAAGTAAAACCTTCATTATGAAAGTTGGTTTGTCTTGTTATGTTAGTTTTCTCCCGGTGAATTATTTTTCAACTAGACATCCATTCTCTTTTTATGAGACTTTGCAAATATTTATCTTCAAAGATGTCCTAGTGAAAGCTGAACTTTACTGTGGCTGACATTTTTAATGGTTCCCGTGAGTATTTGTTTTATTTGCTACCTAGTAATCATTCCTTCTTGTCATGCTGTATAATTTAGTTGTATTAAAATGTTTAATTTAAAACATTTACATAAATTTACGTTTTTATTTTGAGTTTAAATTTATCAGATATAATTTGTTTTGTTTGTTGTCATCTTATATATTTTTATTCAAACATGCATTTAATTTATTTAAATAAACGTTAGTTATTTTATACCAATTAAAATTGCTTCTTCAATGATTTATCAAATAGCACTGTCACAATATCAACCAATACATATTTTTCAGTGTCACCATTTTTACATCGGCTCAATTTCAGATAGTTTTAGAACGGTTCTGATTACCAAACCAATCACCTCAACCGCTCTCCTTTCGCATGACTCTGCCCCCACCCCCTGCGCATTAGTACTCCCAAAAGACATCGAGACAATTACAAGACAATGCAATGCCGATCGTTCAGCAAATGCATGTAATCTGTGTTCTTCTTTCCATCTCTTATGTCTTATGAAGGAGAGAAAAGGAATTTTTTCTTCTCTCACGGAGTTTTAAGTCCATTTCATTATTTTAGAAATTCTATAAAAAAGAGCCTTTTTTGGTATCTTTTTGGCTACTGCACTCATTTGGAAACAACAGTTCATTAATATAATGTTAATGTGATAAAAAAAAGATTTACTATATGTGTATATCCAAATAGAATTGAAGTAGTAAAAAACGGCTTTGCGGAAATCAACCTTAACTATTTAATGCGCCCCCGCAAAAATAGAAAAAATGTAAAATAAAATGTATTGAAATGTAAACTAGATATTTAATTTAAAAAATATACATATCAGTAAGATTAATTTTAATGGTTGCACATTAGTACACGAAAACAAAAACAACTTACTTAAAATCTATCTTCTGTATAGTTATTAAAGTACAGGATTAGAGATTTTTAGATACAACAAGTGTTTTCACCTTCCATTGATTTATTTCTTTTTTACCACCCAATCAACCTAATCATTTATATTACATAGCTTATTTAGAATATTCACGTTAAATGTATATACAACGATTATATATAGAGCTGAGCGAACAACAAAAAATTCTCCTAAAATAGTGCAGCTCAACTGTTAAACTCCTTTTTAAGTGCTTTTAAATTAAATCATCACAGAATAAAATAATATGTAAACTGCATTCTCAAGTATTCAATGATACTCATAATATGCATCATTAAACAAACACTTCTCTTCAACATGGCAAATCTCACGTAATCTGAATCTGCAAAGTAAGAAAAAAAAATAGTTTGACTTTTATTTTACAAGAATGAGAAGAAAGAAAACAAAGTTAATTGAACTTTGGAAGTAAAATATCTGCATGGACCAAATTTTTGTAGATTCGACACTATGTAAAAGAAAAAAACTTCTGACCGGCCCAGCAAAATTGCACAAGATTAATGAAAACAAGCCCAACCTGGCTCCTGCGAAGTCAAGAAAATAGGTTCTGTCCAGCTCAACTCAAATTCAGTAGTAAAATCAGATTTTTCTAAACAAATCCATTTTTTGCAGATACAGTGCGGGTCTAAATTTCTCTGACCATATCAGTCTGATAATATTTTTCAAGAGCAACATTGGGACAAACACAAAATGTCTCCTTAATGAAGAAAGCAATCATCATACTCCTCCCTTTTCTTCATTTATTATTTTTAGAAAAAAGTATTAAATTTGTGAAATAAATTCAATTTAACTTTTCGACGGATTTATATGTTTTAGAAGGTCTTGGAACAAAATTTTACTATTTTTTAGAAAAAATCTGTGACTCATCTTCTTGAACTGATACATGAAATTTAATAAAACTTTAGATTCAGTTACACCTCGATGTAAATTGATGCCGATTATTTTGTGGTGTAAATTGCTCAACAGGTAGCACTGCTAAGCCACATTTTTTTTAGACTTCCGCAATAACCGTACCTCAAGAACTGATGTACAGAATTTTATCTAACTTCATATTCTGCTAAATCATGGCATACATAGATGTCTATTATGTTTTGGTGTAAATCGCCGAGCAAGTGGCACTGCTATGTCAAATTACCTTTTATAGTTACATCTCAAGAACTAATTCATGGCATTTCATCAAACTTAATATTATGTTAAACCTTGAAATAAATAGACCATGATTAAGTTTTGATGTAAATTGCCGAACAGTGTTGCATTTTTTCCCGATGTCCATGATACCTATATCTCAAGAACTAATGCATGGAATTTCAAACTTCATATTCTGTAAGGGCTTCAAATAGACCGAGTTTTGGTGTAATTTGGCAAATAGTTGGCACCACTATGATGCATTTTTCCTGTAAGTCCATGATAGCTATATCTAAAAAACTAATGCACGAAATTTCATCAAATTGCATATTCTGTTACAGCATCATTTGATAAATAGACACTGATTAAATTTTGATGTAAATTGGCAAACAGATGGCACCACTGTGATGCATTTTTCAAGATTTCCATGATAGCTGTATTGCAAGAACTAAAGTATGGAATTTCATAATAAATCCTTTATTAATTACACTAGTTAACAAGGTTTTTATACCCCAGCTGAAAGTTGTTAATTTATTGTTTATTTAGATAAACTTATCCAGAGAAAAAAAAAATCTGTCATGTCTGGTTTAAGAAATATTTACTTAACTGGATTACATAATTTTGGTATTAATATATTTTTTTAAAAAGTCATAAATGGCTAATTTTTGCCTTCTTTATATAGTTATTTGGTTAAGTTTCTCTTATGATGGACCAACAGTAATCCCCTAGCATGTTTTCATCACAAAATCCCTGATACCGTTCGTCAAAAACCTTTAAATCTTGGTGGAAACGTTCCCCTTGTTCGTCACTCATGCTTCCAAAGTTTTCAGGGAAAAAAACTCAGATGCAAATGTAGGAAATGAATCTTTAATGACATGTTTACTCCCAGCAGTTGAAAAATTCTCGATAAATCGGCAACAATTTCTTTGCAATTTTCCCTTTTTTATTTCCCAAAAATTCTTCCACAACCATTTTGAATGACTTCCAAGCAGATTTTTCATTAACAGATAAAAAGGCTTTCGAACTGAGAATCTTTCATAATTTTACAGATCTGTGAGCCCACAAATGTCCCTTCTTTCTATTTTGCCTCTGTAATGCTTGGAAAGATTTTTTGTAAACATCGGAAATCATCACTATTTTTGTCAAGCGCCTTCATAAAGTTTTTCATGAGTCCCAATTTGATGTGTAAAGAGCATAGAGTAATGTTATTTTGATCTACCAATAGCTCGTGTTTGATGTTAATTTTTCCCGGAATATACACGTTCTGAATTGGCCATTCTTTTCTTACATAATGATGTTTTGCTCGGCTGTTCCACAAACAAAGGAAACAAGAGTATTTTGTGTAACCACCCTGCAATCCCAATAACAAAATGATGACTTTGCGGTCGCCGCACACTTTCCATTGGTGTTCTTTATACTTTATTAAATTAATTAAAGTACACATTGTTTCGTAGTTCTCTTTACAATTCACTGCGTGTTCTATTGGTATAGATGGCTTTTTATTTCCATTATGTAATAAAACAGCTTTTAGACTATATTTCGAAGCATGTATGAATAAGAGCCACTCTGTTTTATCATAGTTTTGATTCATTGCTTCAAAAAGTCCCATCATATCAGTGCAATAACAATATTCACCTTCTTTTTTTAAAAATTCTGTGTAAACTTTGCTTTTCTTTCTAGACAACGTAACTTTTGTGTTTGGTGTTAATAAGCTCCATGTTGTAGGCGAGAACCAAGAAGCACTGCTTTAGATTTTGATAAATGTAAATCTCTTATAAGATCATTTAATTCGGCTTGGTTAATTAAATGTGGAGTTTTTTCTTGAAGAGAGAACTCATCTGAATCACTAGAAATCGATTTGAATTCAACATCACTTTCATTGTCATCGCCTAGTATTTTTACACTCTAATTACCGGGACAAACTGGATGTGGTAGATCTTTCGAGTGTAAAATGGGCTTAGTAACAGACGGAACTTCGGCATACATTATACTCGCCTTATTTTTTGTATTGTATCCCACTGTCTTCGTAACACAAAAATAACAACCATTTTCATGATTACTAGGTTCTCTTCATAGCATTGGTGAACCAAATGGAAGGTGTATGTTTTCTCTTAATGACAACTGGAGTAAAACGATTCTACAGCTTTCTCAAAACACATGAGGCACCCACTTTTTATCTTTGTTTGCAACAGGAAATCCAAAATAATGAAGATATGCACTTTTTAACAAATCTACAATGGGTCTTCTTTTTAAAAAATATATATAAACTATTCACAAACATAGCAAAAACGATCAGAACTTTGTTTACACTTTCTACTCGACATTTTAATTCAATTCAAAACAAAATATTTGTTGTTTGAAGTGAACGAATGAACATTAAACTGCATCACCACATTGGGTAGTTTAAAAAAAATATTTGACTGCAGAAAGAAAATTGTGACGTGATAGAATATTTCTGCTGACACTTTTATGTTTGAGGAAGGTAGACTAATGGATTTATATACATTTCTTTCGGGTTATAAAAAAAAGTTGAAATTTGTAAACTAGTGTTATTATAAAATATATAGATCTTCTAAATATATTACTAATGAAATTAAAGAATATTGTTTTAAAGATTATATAAAAGTAATATTAATGTATTTCCTAAAACATGCATTTATTGTAAAAATGCCCTTTTTATGAAATATTGTGCCCCATTTTAATAAAATTGCCCTTTTTAACACTTTCCAACAAAGTTGAAAAGTGTTTATGCATTCGGTTTGTCTGGCCGTCTGTCCACGCTTTAACTCCCGTAAATATTCTCGGATTGCTATGAAATTTTTATATGCTATTGATATTTACCCTAGCACGAACCCTATTGAAAATGAAGTTTCTACTATGATTAGTTTATTTACAGAGATAGTCAAAAGTTTTCTGATAAATTACGGCCAATGGGAAAAAATCATTTAAAATGAATTTTAAAGGTGTTACACCCTGTCAAACTTATTCAAATTTATATGGATTCGCAAAGTGCACTAAAATACACATTCTGTAAAATATGCAATCAGAATAATAGTTATTATTCATTTACAGGGCCACTTAAAAGAATTCCATTACACAATAATAAAGGGAGGGAGATTGTTTGCAACATATTTTAATAATGTTTAATGATTTCAAGTATCATAAAATTAATATACGCTGCTGAGATTTAATATTTAACGCATAATATGAAGTGCATAGCATTTACAGGGACACACAAAATATTTCAAATCTTATATTCTTATCCAAAGTACTGTATATTATCAATGATAGCTAATGGATGATTGAAATGCATTTTCAACTATGATATGCGCTTTTAAGTTTTACTAAATGTTCTGCAAATTATATGGTGTACATAAATGTTATAGTTGATATACAGGGTTACACAAAAGAGCTTATTAAAGGTTACTGAATATGAAAGTAATTGACTTAAAGGTGGCTTTTAAGTAAATTATGCATTTTTACGTTACACCGCTTACAGTTTACTAAGAAATCTTAGTAGAATATAGATCAAATGATAAACAGGGTCACGCAAAAAATTAGCTACATGGTCACCTATAGACGATAATTTCAGGAAATGGGATTTAAGTTTTATAATTTATGTTTAACACATGATTTTTCTTACTTGTTAATTTCTAGAATGATCCCTGTAGTATCAGAAAGCTTGTGTGTCCCCCTGCAAAAACTTGTGTCCTTTTTATTTCTATTATAAGGAAGTTACTTCTAGTAAACATCAGCAACATATATCAATTTCATAAAATGTAAAATAGTTTAATTAAAAAAATATCCCAAAAAATACCCTTTATACCATTATGCAATGGAATACTTTTGTGTGGCACTCTAAATTAATAAAAAATATTCTTTGCACCACACATTCTATAGAATATTTATTTTAGTATATACTTTATAGATGTATATCAATTTTATTACATTTGAAAGAGTGTTACATCATTAAAATGAACTTGAAACTATTCTTTCTTAATGATTGTAGTGTAACAAAATACTTTTGATTGTCCCTATAATTGAACTATACATCTGATTTTCATTAAATTTGAAATGACTTGACAAAATTATGTAATAATTATATTTTAAATTTCAAATGATTTAATTGGGTAGTTTTTGCTTAACTATATGCAAACAAATGGACAGATGGACTGACGACTATAGGTGCTATGTATTTATATAATTACGAACGCACATAAAAAGGGTAACTGAAATGGTAAAATGATGAAAATAATATTATCAGTAGGTTCGAACATTTGTGTGGAAGAAATGCTAGCAAAGAACTTTAACATCACTATTCCTGAACAATAAATTTTGCAGAAGATTTATATTGCAAATGTTTGGCCACAAAATTTGCTGTTTGAAAGCTGTAGTTTAAAAACTACTATTCAGTGTCATTTTTTCCTAGACAAACATTCAAACTTAAAAAATAGCATTAGCTCTAAAATAAATATAAAATGTTATATTACACAACAAAATTACCAACTTCTAAAGAAAAAAGTCAAGAGATTTTCTCTAATAAATCGATCTATTGTTCAATGTACAATATTATTTCTTTTAGGTAGCTTTCATTACAAAAAGTAAAAAGCTACCTATTGCAGCCGTCCGGAGGAAAGCACTTACGGAAAATTTTGGCACATTTTCACCGATCATGATCCCCAGACCCCAAAACCACCCTCTGCTCAAATGTTGACATATATATATATATATATACAGGGTGTCCGAAAAGTCTGGAAACGGTCGAATAAATCGAAAAATACATATGAGATTGAAAAACGTAAATATATGTGTTAAATATTTTTAAATAAGCTACTTAGTGATACCAAATTTGACCTTCGTAACCGACCCCCTGGGAGTCAGAGGGGGTCCAACTTTGAAATCTTAAATTATAACCCTTATTTTTTATTGCAGATTCGGATTCTATGGACAAAAATACGTAACTTTTGTATTTGATGTTTATTTCGAATCCTCGTTTATCACAGTGTAATTGAGCATATTAAATCGATATATATTTCGGCTTTTCTAGCGGGATTTTCCCTAATCGAAACTAATTGGAGAGAATTTATGACATCAAATTCCTCGTCTTTTGCAATAATAGCGTTTCCTGAAAATCACCCGTACCGATTATTTCGGTAGTGCTACACAGTTAAAAATTTGATCCATTTGCTGAAGCGTCACTCCACAGCTTTTATAGAATATCTCTTTCATGACCAATGAGAATGTTCCATAACACAGTAAAGTATACTGTAAAAAAATTGACCCTTTTGCTGCATCGTCACTCCACTGCTTTTATAGGAAACGATTACTTTACTGTGTTATGGAGCATTCTCATTGGTCACAAAAGAGATATTCTATAATAGCTGGGGAGTGACGCTGTAGCAAATGGGTCAAATTTTTAACTGTGTAGCACTATTGAAATAATCGCCACGGGTAATTTTCAGGAAACACTATTCCTACAAAAGACGAGGAATTTGACGTCAAAAATTCCGCCCAATCAGTTTCGATTAGGGAAAATCCCGTTGGAAAAGCGGGAATATGTATCAATTTAATATGCTCGATTACACCGTGATAAACGAAGATTTGAAATAAACATCAAATACAAAAGTTACATTTTTTGTCCGTAAAATCCGAATCTGCAACAAAAAATGGGGGTTATAATTTAAGATTTCAAAGTTGGACCCCCTCTGACCCCCAGGGGGTCTGTTTTGAAGATCAAATTTGGTATCACAGAGTAGCTTATTTAAAAATATTTAACACGTATATTTACGTTTTTCAATCTCATATGTATTTCTCGAGTTATTCGGTCGTTTCCAGACTTTTCGGACACCCTGTATATATATGTAACTATATATATATATATATCTGATTTTTGTCATGCGATAACTAACGTATTTATGAACCGATTTGAATGAAACTTGGTATGTACATAGTACATACAAATGTCTCGACTGAGTTCATTGGCCAGCATAATCCGCCATTTTGTTTCAAAATGGCGGCCATTTTAAATTAAAAAAAAAATTTTAATTTAAAATTAAATGCGAAAAAATTAAAAGTTGAAAAATATTTTTCTTTTATGTGTTAGAACCTAAAACAACAATTCCAGAACACTTTTTATTTTGTCTATATCTTAAAAAATGATTAAGTTATAGCACTTTGAATTTTTCTTATGGCTGACATTTTGAAACGATCTGATATTTGTCACGTGATAACACGCGTACTTATGAACAGACTTGAATGAAACTTTGTGTGTACATAGTATATACTGAGGCCTGAATCGAGTTCGATACTCAGTTCCATCCGCCATCTTATTTCAAAATGGCAGCCATTTAAAAAAATTTATAAATTTTAAAATCTAAAATTAGATACAAGAAAGTGAGAATTTGAAACATATTTTTCTTTTATGCATTTGACTTTGATGCAAAGATTCCAGAGCATTTTTTTTTTTTTGGTTTGTATCTTAAAAAATGGCTGAGTTATCGCATATAGATATTTATCGATTTCAATATGAGTGTGCATGTGCACCTGAATTAAGATTTCGATCAAGCTCATAATCAGGTTCTACTAATTTGAGCTTAGTATTTTTGAATAATATAACTTAATTTAAAATAAATAAATATATGGGTGATTCTCAAAATAGGAGACAATTTCAAAAGTGAAATCATAAAAAAATTACTGTTAGCAAAATTTCTGAAAAAAATAGGTGTTGTTAATATAGTATTAGGTATACTTCACATGTAGTCAGCAGAGCTAAATATTTAAAAATTAACTTAAAAAAAATAATTAGTATTTTTTGAGCCATGCTAATGACAAAACAAGTTGCATGGAATAAATATATTAAGAAATTTTTATTTTCTTCCTGTTTGAATAGTTTTTTTCTATATTTATCAGCCTTCCTTTTCAGCAAATGGTTTCTGTTTTTACATATATACATATAAGGAGAATAAAAACATTACTAAAGAGCAAACTTTGTTTATATGAGCAACATTCTGACACTAACAATGTAAGAAGCTGTCTTAGTGTTTTTCTGACAGATTTAATGCATATTTTAGGGATAATAAATGTAATACCTAAATTTATATGTAAAATTAAACTTTATAAAAGATACAATATAAGCAATGGTTACATTTATGCACATAGGAGTCTTTAGCATGGACAGAAAAACCATGCTAATGACAAATTTTAATATAAATAAGATTATGAGCCATAATATAATCACAATGCAATAGTCCTTTCTGGGGCTTTTTAAAACACAAAAGCCCTATGCAAATAAGTAAAATAAAAATTTTAATTATAAAATAAACATGAAAATTATTATCCATTCTAATGACATACAATTGATGTACACCCCTAATATTCAACTTCTATTCTTAAAATATAATACATGCTTCTATTTTCAGGCTGGGATAAAATGGCTACTTGTTGTCATGGAGAAACTTTATATTTTCAAACTATTGTCATAAGTGAAAATGAAATTTTGATTAATAACCAGCTGTTATTGTATGACCTTGTTTTGAAAATAGAATATGGAGGAAAAACTAATTCTTTTTTTATATACTATAATTTTATTTTTAAAAAGAAATTTATTGGATAAATCCTCTCCTTGATTAATCTAAAGAAAGAATAACATTTGTTTTATTTTATAAATATGATACAGTAAAACCTCCATAACGGACACTCCCGAATAGCGGACACCTCTATTTAACGGACAGTTTTCAAATCCCCACTCCCAAAACTTTAATTTTTGTATGTTTAACCTCTAAATAACGGACATTCCGAATAGCGGACAGTAATTTTGGCAAAAAAGAATAAAAAAATTTATTTTTTAACGAGGAAAAAACAATAAAAATCCTCTAAATTTATCAGTGCAATGTATCACAAATTTTGTGATCACAGATAAATGTGGGGATGAGCTGGAGAAAATCCCATCTCCCCCCTACATTTATCCCCTACATAACCCCGCCCCCCCACCCTCGGATAATTGGAGATTGTATGCTTTTAAGAAGCAGAAAAATACAATAAACAATCATACATTTTTTATTTATTTTTTTTTTTTTTTTAGAAAAAGATGATTTAAAAGCATTAAAACTACTAAAAAACATACTTTTGTAACATTTTTTTTTTTTTTTTGTAAGAATGTAATAAGCAAAGGATAAAGGAATGCACAATTTTATTTCAGTTCTATTGCTTTAAAAATTATTTTAATTTCTGGTTTAATCATATAATAGAGGTTTTAGGACATTTTTAAATCAACTAATGAAACATTAAGGCCCCTGTCCTTGCTCTAGGAAACGCTCGCGAGCTAATGCTATTCCTAAGGGGAAGCATTTTTCAACTCTTTCGCATTTTGACACTTTTGAATATTTTTTTTTTTTTTGCATTAGATATCTGAGGTGCATGCCGACAGCGCACCTTTTTTACTTTTTCAATTTTGATTGCAGATATTTTTTACAAAGTTAGTTTCACTTTCAAAACCGGTTTCGAAACTGAAAGTTCTTAAAAAATATATCTGCAACCAAAATCGAAAAAGGTAAAAAAGGTGCGCTTTCGGCATGCACCTCAGTTATCCAATGCAAAAAAAAATTATTCAAAAATGTCAAAATGCGAAAGAGTTATTAGAAAAATGCTTCCCCATAGGAATAGCATTAGCTCGCGAGCGTTTCCTCGAGCGAGGACAGGGGCCTTAAGCATTCATTAGCAATTTTTCTGTCGCTGAGGTTTTCCCAATAGCGGACACCTCCGAATAGCGGACAATTTCTGCGCTTCCAAGGTATCCGTTATTTAGAGGTTTTACTGTATTAACTCTTGAAAAATGCTAGTATATACAAGGCACAGCTGCTGTGGACATTCATGCTAATGACATTTTGAACATTTATTCTGTTATTTTAATGTGTTGTTAACTAAAAAATGAGTAATTCTTGAGTGCAAATAATGAATAATATTAAGATAAACATATCTAAATATAAAAACATGACAGAAAACCTCTAAATTTTTTTTGTATGCCGAAAGACATAAATTGTCCCCTATTTTGAGAATCACCCATTTATAAGTATATGAAAGCTACCTCTACCTCCCGGCACTGCCGGAAGGACTATTAATTATAAAAATATATAATGTAATACTGATTCATTTGAAATAATGTTAGAATAGTGTTGAAGATTGAGAAATATATAAATCATCATAACGCAAGTATGTCTACATGCAAAAAGAACCTTCGACTAAGAAAGTGGCATTTAAGACCTAAATTCACATATAATTAACAGATATAACAAAAGTTAGTATACTTTAAATTAATTATAGATAACAGTGTCTTCCTATAAAAATATATAGAGCTACATTGAAGGTATTTAATACTCTTTTCATCATAATTCAATTATATGATGATACAATGAAATAAATCCTAACTCCAAACAAGAACTTCATTTTTATAATAAATTACTTACAGCACCAGTCTCATCTTTTAATGTTGATATTCGGCCACTCAGCATACTATTAAAACAAAAAAAAAAAAAGTTACAAACAAAATACAAAGAAATATATTTTGAAAAATAAAAATTAATGCAACTTCAAGAAGCTGTTTCTTAATAAATGACTTGCTTGTAATTGTGTAAAACATCCATGTTACCAGTGGCGTAGCTAAGTGGGGGCAAGGGGGGCGTCCGCCCCGGGCGCCGAGGCCTACGGGTGCCAAATTCAGAGAAATTGTTATATATCTATATTGGGGTGGGGCCACAAAATTTCATGCTGGCCCCGGGCACCAAAAAACATAGCTACGCTACTGCATGTTACTAACATTGTCAATTTCTATTTTATTTACTTAGTTGTTTTCAATTAAAAGCATCGCTACTCAGGCCATATTAGATTGTCATTCCTGATGTCTTAAAAAATAATTTAAGTGAGTAAAAAAAGACTACTAGTTACAAAAAGCCTATCACTATATTTATTAATACAATTAAATATAAGATAATCAAGATGACAAGGCTGGGCTCTGGTGGACTGTTTTAAAAAGCAATTGGCAAAACCCAATGCTAAACAGCTGTTCTTATCACCATCCAGTTGCTTACATCCGGCATGCAAATCTGCAAGGGCATCTGTGTAACACTCACCGTGCCATTTGGCTTTATGTTCTAAAGAAGAATAGATATTTTTGCCTTTATTTCATCCTTAAAATCAAATTCACTGCATAAAATATGAAAAAAAAAACAATGATAAAACTACTAATCTAATCATATTACTTACTCTAATTAAACATCACTGATATAACGCTGTATTAATTTCTATATTTGTGAATGATGGTAAAAAATAACTATAGCATTAAGGATTCCAATTAACCTTATCACTACATTTATTAATACAATTAGATATATCATCAGAATGACATGAGCAAGGCTGGGCTTCAATGGACTATTTTAAAAAGTAATTGGCGAAACCCAGTGCTAAGCTGCTGTTCTTCTCTTCATCCAGTTGCTTACATCCAAGATGCAAATCTGCTAGGACATACATCCAACACTCACCGTACCAGTTGGCTTTATGTTCTAAAACCAATTAGATAATTTTGTCTTCATTTATTTCATCCTTAATATCAAATTCAATGGATAAAAAATGCAAAACAAGAATGATAAAATTACTAATTATGATTTACTTTTATCAGTAACTTAATTGTAAATCTTCAAAAATCACATAAATAAGGATTTGCTTTATTAACTTAAAAAAAAAAAAAAAAAAAAAATGTTGTTTTCAATTAAAAGAGAAGTTAACAAAAATAAATTAAAAATCAGAACGATTTTAGGAAACAAAAAAATCTGAAATTCTGGGCAGATACTCATTTTTACTAAGGTACCCTGGGGTAATAACGCCACGTTAAGGTTCTAGCAATTTTCATGGCTCAGTTTTAGTTTGTATTTTTCAAACAAATATATGATTTGATACAGCAACTCATTGACTATCTATATAAAAAAAATAATTTAACAGACATGAATACATAAAATGTAATGGCGTGATTTCTTGACCAATGCTATTTGGCGTTATTACCCACCTATATGGGTAATAACGCCACGCAAACAAAACTATGAAATAAGATGGAATGATTGCATGTAGATTGCCCAATTCTAAAAATACAAACTCTACAAACTTAGAAATTGGCAAATTGCATTCTAAGCTATTGAAAATGTTCATTTTTTTGTGAAAGTGTAAGAAAAATAAAGGTGTGGTGTGGGGAGGGGGAGATGAGGCAAAAGAATATCAGACCGTGAGCTTCTTTTTGCTTAAAAAACTGCTTAAATAGAATTATTAGAAACATTGCACAGTTTTAACTGTGTTTATTTGAATCAGTATTTAGGATGTAGCTCGGCCACTGTAGGGAATCAACCAGGGTAAAAATTGCAAGGATTGGCATTATTACTCCGTTATAGTTATTGCGCTGTACATTTTAAATTACAAATTATCTCGAGAAGATATCCAAAATCTTCAACAACATTTTCAAAGGCCATGAAATGTACTACAAATTTATGTAATTAACAAAGTATTTCCGGATAAAAAAAATAGTCTTCACATCACAAAACGTATCTTGCAAATTTTAGATCAAGCGTTAATTTTAGCTGCTTGTAAAAACAATAAGACCTAAAAATGAAACAAATTAACCTGAAGCTGTTTTTTGCGATTTATATGACTCAAAATCCTTCTGCGCAGAGCACATGGGTGTCATTTACCAAATTATTTCATAATTATGCAAAATATTAGCACTTGGCGTTATTACCCCAGGGTACCTTACTACATTGTTTTAAATCTAATTATGTATTGTTACTCTGAAATTCTTAAACTTATCTTCAAAACTAACAAAGAGAGGACCAACTTTGATAATTACAGATTTTGATTATTTTAATATATGTTGTAGGGCAGAGACCCCTTAGTCTCAAGTTCAATGGATTTTATACAACGCCCCTTAATTCTTGAGAAACTTAGGTCTAATATAACGACACAACTGAAATATTTACTTTGAAACTAAGAAAGAATGATCATAGCTCAGTCGGATAAGTAGTAGTCAATCGCCCAGTGGAGCCTGGTTCGATGCCCTGATGTGCTACAGTTGTTTTTCTCATTCTTTGTTTTATAAATATGCTTATTATAATTTAATAATCTCATTTTCAATTAAAAATTATAATGTATATCAATTCTAATTTCAAGCTCTTTACTTTTTTTATTTGCAACTAGTTAACCCATTCCGGCACAGAGTTGCCGGGTCGGCAACACCTAAAGTTCCCCCTATTTAGAGACACAAAAACTCCGTGAATTTTTCAAAAACTACTCTAATGGCTACTTTAAATCTTTCTTATGAGTTCTACATGGCAGCACCACAGAGATCAAATTCTATTGCTTTTAAATAATAGGTAAAATATTTTACTCTAATACGTGCTTCACAGCAATGCTCTTCTCACTGCGCTTATCAATGCTGTACTTGCCTGGTTTACCACTTCGGCAACAGCTGTATAATTAAAATGGTTTCTGCAATCTTTACAAAATAATACCTGTGTACTCCTCTAGGCCTAAATAGATTGCCTAAATTTCTTTTTCTTTAAATTCTAACTTTAAAGAGTAGTGCCCCGGAAAGGGTTAATTGCATCATAAATAGATGCAAAACTATTATATTTTTAAAAATCATTTTTAAAATGTATTTCATACATTCTTTATAATAGATTGATATTAAACAATTGTGTCAATTTGTGATTTTGAAGAAACAACAATTAATTATGTATTGCTTTAATAAAGAAAGTCAATATCATGATAAAATTATTCTGTTTTTAAATTAATAAACAAACATAATTCTATTAAAAGTAAGCATAAGATATAAATTACAACCTACTTTTTGCATATTAAATATTTTTAAATTTTGAAAAAGATACCTGATCTTTATTTTGTGACTATTTTATTTTGCTTCAAATTTATTTTCTTCCTGCTTTTATTTATACTTTACTTGAATATGCTTTATTTTATTATAAATAGATGCATTACAACAGTTTTTGGAATTTTCATTATTCAATAACAGATTGATTTTTTTTTTTTTTTTTAAATTTCCTTAAATGATGAGATATATTGGTTTAAAAATCAATACGATTGAGGTACAATATTATGATTTCCAATTAAGATTATAAATTATAAAACAAAAAATGCAAAAAGACAAAATGTAGCGCATCTGGGAATCGAACCCTGCCTGTTGGTCGATTGGCTACTGCTTATCCGACTGAGTTACAATTACGTGCTTCTTATTTTCAAAGTAAGTACAGTAGACTCCCTCAAATCCGCACAGCTTGGGACCAGAGGTTGTGGGGATTTCAGAATTTCATGGATTTCTTGTCATTGTTTTGTTTACATTTTTTAAACAGTAATTTGAGTGCAATTTATAATGCAATCGGAATTATAATGAATGCTTGCAATATAATTAAATATTAAAATAAGTAGTAAACTAAAATAATAAAAATTTAGATAATTTTTAAAGTACTAACAGCAAAGGTCAAGTTAATAATCAATAGTGTATGATTAAATATTCATTATTAAGATTAATTGTATTTTTCTAAAATTATTCAACAAAACTTTCCTCATAAAAGTACATTACTAATTCATACCAAAATCATAAAATAAGGATTTTTTTTCAATTTTAGCTAGGCCTAATAACCAAAAAATCTTGATTAATGCATAAATATATTTGGCAAGAAGATTGTGATTACCAGTGATATCAGCAATATCTTGAATTTTTTCAAAAAAAATGTCTTCCTTTATGAAAAAAAACATGAATAGAGCATTATGAAGAAAATTACAAATTAAAAATATATGGAATTGATACAAAACTAAAAAAATCAAAATTTCTCCCAATATCCAAATTGAAAGATTCATTGTTTACATCCATAAAATATGTGCAGATTTTAGAGAGTTGTGGATTTCTGGTTTGCAGATTTAAGGAAGTCTACTGTATATCAGTTGTGTCATTATATTTGACCACCTGTTTCTCAAGAATTAAGGGGCATTGTATAAAATCCATTGAAGATGAGGCTAAGAAGTCTCTGCCCTAAAACATATTAAAATAATCAAAATCTGTAATTATTAAAGTTGGTCCTCTCCTTCTTGTAAGTTAATTTTTTTCCTTCATAATTCAACTGGATATACAAGGTAAAGAATAAAATTTTATATATTGAGTTTTAATTCAAAATGGTTCACTTTGAGACATTCTTAAGACTTTTATTAGTGAAAAATTGTGTAAAAGTTGAGAGACAAAAATATGAACTCTTCTTAAGAGAAAAAAAATACCTTGTGAAAAAAGAATCCGATACCCATGTTAATGTCTGACGGGAAGTTGACAATCTAAAAAAAAAAAAAAAGATAATTAAAAATTGAAATTACAAAAGTATATTAAAATAAGAGGCAGACAGTAAAATGTGGATTATTTGAACCTGCCAGGAGAGTGTCTAGCTCAAATACACAAAAGGTTGAATAAATAGATGATTGAAAGCACACTGCAAACTGACTAATATACAAGATATTGCATCACTTCTGTGAAATATTCAGATTCTAACAGGAGTTTCAACTGTTTACAATCATGCTGTCAATATTCCATAAATTAGAAGCACCTCATAAGATAATACAGTAGACACCCTCAAATGCACAGGTTGAGGTCATTGTTTTTCTTACATTTGGGTCATTCAATGTCAAAAACCTAGAGCATAACACCTAACATTACCAATTTTGATAAAATTAAGTAAATTTGTAAAATTTCTAGCGCTGATTCCAAAAATATCAATCATTTTGAAATTGATCAAACAGTTTCAATTATGAGCTTTTAAATGTCTTCCAAGATGGCTGATATGCTGCCATTTCAAAATGGCTATCAATAGCACATGTGACAACATAAAAGTGTATAAGTTCTTTCAGGCTTAAACTAAATCTTTCATTAGTTTATTCATTTATTATTTTTTTGGTCAGAGTTAAACTTTCATTTAAACAGATTTTTGAGTAGTTTACTAGAAAATACTGTTAATCCACCCTTCCCGATCAAACGCTCTCCCCTAACTTCATAAACCGAAACTTTCAAGAAATCCTAAGAAAGCACACACACTCACCCCCCCCCCCCCACTAAAGATCGCGAAAATATGTTAATTATGTCAAAAGATTGCTAAAAATGAAAAATACTTCAAAGAAGCACGAAAAAACAATTTACGAAAAAAATCCCGCTAATTTCTTCAAATGATCAAGAAATTCGCGAATTTCAATGAAGGATTGCCAGAAAACAAACATTTCATCTAAAGATTGCAGAATAAACATGAATTACGTCAGATCTAAAAATATGTTATCAAAGGATAGCTGAAAAACATGAATTATGTGAAAAAAAAAGAAAAATTGCGAATTACTGCAAAAAAAAATGATTTTCTTGAAGGATTGCCAAAACACACACACTTTGTCAAATGACTCCTGGAAAAAATACAAGTATGTCAGATTTACAAAAAATAAAAACAATCAAAGAATCGCAATAAAAAATGCAAAAGTCATCAAAAGATTGCAGAAAAACGTGAATTTTATCAAAAGATGGTGGGAAGTGGCGAATTCCGTGAAGAAAGCTCTAAAAAATGTGAATTGCATTTAAAAAATGCCAATTTTGTTTTAAAAAACCAAAATTCCATTAAAGAATTGAAAAAAAGAAAAAAGCCCATTTCGTCAAACAATCATGAAAGAAACATGCAGAAAAACATGAATTTAGTCACAAAATTGCAGTAAAAATATTATGTTAAAAAATAGCATAAAAAATGCAAATTTTGTCAAATATTGCTAAAAAACCCACTGATTTCATCAAACATCGTGAAAAAACTCCGCAAATGCAATTAAAATTTTATGGAAAAAAAAACCACATGTTTGGTGAAATAATCTCAGAAAAATCCCATGTAAGCCTCTCTGAATATTTTTCGATCTTTTGCCACGTTTGGGGGGGGGGATCGATTTTTTGCCCCCCCCCCCAAAAAAAAATGACAAAAAATCGAAAGCTGTCAGAAAATGACACATTTTTTCAATAAAAAAAAGACAACTTCAATCTTCAATGGCCAATTTCCCCCATTGCTCCATCCAGGGTCGAAAATAGCCTTTTATGTACCTGGGGCAAACATGGATTTTAGCGCCCCCCCCCCCTTCCACAAGCAAAATTTACAAAGATAAATTCATTAAATTTATAACAGATGACCTATTTTAAAATTTAAATTACTTAATCATAAAATATATAATACTATGCAATCTGCTTTCCCATAAAAATCATTGCTTATTCATTAAAGCCTTTTATTCATTAAATCCACTTTTATACTTGATTTCTTTCTGATGCATTATCATTAGAATCTTCCCAGACTGGATGTTTTTGATACCATGCTAAACAGATAAGAAAATTTAACAAATTGTTCATTTGCTTTGCTACCCCCTTCGCCTGAGGGGGCTTCTGCCCCCCCCCCCCCCAACCTAGTTTCAGTCTTAGTTCTACCATTAATTTTCATCTAATTATAATAAACAGATAGCTCAAAGTATCATTTAATGGCTGATAAAAAAAATTTAACGAGAGGTTTACATATGTGTTTTGTTTAAAAGGAATTTCAATTTTCTGATCTTTCAAAAGTAACAGAAATCGCACAATATTGATATTTATTTTATAAATATTTATATTTAAAAGTTTGATAAGGTTTTATCTTGCATAAACATATACAGTTCAGGGATATGTTTAGGGAAATTTTAGATCCTTTAAAGGACCCTTCACAAAACATCTTATCCCCAAACAGGACCTTTCACAAAATAATTTGTCTCTTAAATAGACCTTTCATAAATCTAATCATTTAATAATAAAATCTGGCTTGTAAATAAGCAGTTGAACTCACCAAAGGGCATATTACTTAGCTTTTTATATATGAAAAATAAAAATAGAATCTGAAGACATCGATAATTTAAAATTCGCAAAATTCTGACTAGAATTTTCACAAATATAAGAAGAAAATTCACAACTTCACAAAAACAGGTCCCTGTGAGAAAAGTCTGGACAGTAAAGGGCAAAATTAGAACTAGCCACTGGCCACAGGGCCAGTAAATGAGAAAAAGTGGCCAGTGAAAAACTGTCTATCAGCAGCCACCTTGTGCCCACTTTTTTACAAGGAGAGAATACAACTTACATTTCAGAGATTCTACTTTTTTTAAGTTTCAATACATTTATGTTAAGATATTTATTTGGGCTATTCAGTTTTAGATTTATACTTATAGACAGTGGCGTAGCAATTTAAAAATTATGGGGGTGGGGGGCTCAAATAATTTCTAACTCAATACGCACAAAATAACTACAAAACTGAGAAAATCTATAAAGGATAAAACGTCTCAATTAGTAATTATGTAGAATAATAAATATATTTATTCACAATTAAAAATATGTGTATGCACATTATTTAAAAGCAAACATTAAAGAATAGGTTAAATTTCGCAATTTTGTTAAATATGACACAACGAAAGAAATTTTTTCATAAATAGAACCGAATTTTATAAAAGAAACACCGCAGCGTTTACTAGTTTGAAAGTTTGTTTTATTTTTTTCCAAATGTGACATTTACTTCTGCTTTTACTCGATCTTTTTACGAAATCGGTCGTTTTTTCTCGATCTTTTGACGAAATCGGTCATTTTTTCTCGATCTTTTGACGAAATTGGACATTTTTTGCAACATTTGAAGAAATTTGTTGTTTTTTCTCGATCTTTTCGTGAAATTTGCCGTTTTTTCACGCTTTCTTGACTCATTTTATTACACAAATTAGCCGTTTTCTCGTAATCTTCTAAAAAAAATGGCTGTTTTTCGTGCTTATAAGACGAAATTAGTCGCTTTTTTGCGATTTTTTGAAGAAATTTATTGTTTTTTCACGATTTTTTTTACAAAACTTGCGTTTTTACTATGCAATTCTTTAGAGAAATTTGTTTTTGTTAATTTTTGAGCAATTTATGTTTTTCAGTGCTTTTTTTGAAATTTGCGAACTTTTTATATATCTGAATTTTCCACTAAAAGTAACGATATTATAAACCTGGAAGATCGATCGAAAAACCCGGAATTCCAGGGAATACCCGGACCACAATCACCCCTGAATAAGTTATTTATTGAGTTATATGCGATTCCAGCCACATGATGACAAATTTTTCACCTTTTCTGGAATAGTTTGAATACTAACTGATGTCTAAGAATTACATTAAAATATTTAAATTTTGATTTAAATATTTTAAATAAAAAGTTATAGATAACTCAAATTATAAGACATCTCTTACTCTACATTATTCAGAAATTGTTAACTGAAGTCAGATCAATGCAATGCTGTCCACAAAAGAAGCATTCACATGAGTTAAGTGATTACAATAGTTAAAGGTTATTGAGGGGCAGGGGGTGTCAGTTTTGACAAGTACAGTGATTATGACGAATGTGTCATTTCTTCAATAAATTGAAGTGCTTAGAAAAATAAATATATATATACTTACAAATTTTGTCGTCATAATACAAGGTAAGTGCAGTTTAAAGCCATTGTGTTCAAAATGGATTCAGCATTTAGTTTTATTTCTTGATGAATGTTCATCAGTGAAAGTCCAGAAAGCCGAGAATTTGACATACTGTTCCTAAGGTAAGTTTTTAACCGTCTCAATGTGGAAAATGTTCTTTCTGGAGTAGCTGTTGATACTGGAAGCGTTGATAATACTTTTAACAATTTTTTGATGTTGGGATAAACATTCGCATTACATTTTGATAATGACTATCGCAGTGCTTGGCCTTTCTTCTGTGTCTAACGACAACCATTTTTCGAGCCACATTTCAATTTCAGCTTATAAAATATTCGGAAAACTTTTTATATCAGAAGAATAAAATTCAGCACATTGCATGATATTTTCTACTGAAGATTTTTCTATGTACTTTGGCAGTATTGCGCATAAGCTAATAACTATATTCTTATGATTTTCAAAACGGTCAATCATATTTTGAATAACAAAATCCGTGAAAGGTATGAAAATTGTTTTTCTGTAATAGTCTTCTGCTGATTCACTAGGTGTATTATATCCCTATGCATTTGCTTTTTTAGCAATCTAGGTTTTTAATTTCTAAATTTAAATCTTTTGTGACTTCGGAAGCTCGTTCGAATATAGCTGAAAATTTGGATTTAGAATTTTCATGCATTTTTCTAAAAATCTCTGTCACATCACTTATGGCTTCATAAGATGATATTAAATCAATATCCGGTTTCTGTAGGGCTATTGATAAGTTGTGTGTGATTGAGAAACATTTTTCTGCCACAAAAAGCGATACTAAAAAACTACTTTGGTATAAAGCATTGTAAAATAGCATAGCTTTCTTTAATGCCTCGGTTTCGGAAGTGGCGTCTTCAGTAATTTCCAGCAAGGTTGAAAGTATTTGTTCCATACAATCACAAAATGTAAAAATAGCTTTGTGGCGTTCTACTCAGCGAGTTTCACAATTTTTTTTAAGGCAAGTCATTTTTCTGGATGTGTTTTCACTGTTTAAAAACTCTTCTTCTAGAAGCTTGCCCTTTAAAATTTTCCTTCTCTTTGGCGAAGCTCTAAAATAGGTGACTATTTCTTGAATAGTTGCAAGGGAATTTCTAATTGAAGGGACAACACATGATTTTGATAAAACTAAATTTAACACATGGTTGCAACAATGGACATACAATGCTGCTGGGTGCACTTGCAATATTTTTGCTTGAACTCCAATTTTCCAGACATAGAAGTGGCCCCATCATAACCTTGGCCCCGCAAGTAGGAAATATCGATCCCAAGTTTTTTGAGATTTGACAATATTGTATCAGCGATATTAGCCCCAGATAAATTTTCAATTTCTATAAAGTCTAAGAAGTCTTCTCTTATTATACAAGAAGAATCAGATTCCTCGATATAACGGACACAAAGTGTCAGAACTTCCTTTCCGGAAATATCGGTAGTCTCATCTGCGAGAACTGCGAAACATCTTGCATTATTGACTTTTTCAACTATTTCAACTGGTATAGTCATGCCACATATTTTGATGATTTCATTTTGTATGTCCGGACTTGTATATTTTTTTGAAATCATACCTGATTGAATTTCCTTTAAGTCCTCAGCTTTATCACTAGCTTCCAAATGAAATCGAAGCAAAGCTCTGAAATTGCCTTCATTTTTACCTGTTTCTTCAACAGAAATATTTCCAGAATTTCTGTGACCACGTAATGCAAATCCTTGTCTTCCGCAAACAATAACTGTTTTAATTACGGAACGGAGCTTCAGCCTATTATTACAGATTTCTGCATTTTTGTTATGATAAAGTTGTATTTCTATATTTTCATTTTGCCCTTTCATAATTTTCTTCAATTCTTCTGCCATAATAACTTAATTCTTATGATATTGGCACATTTGATGCGATGTGAAGCATGCTAAAACATCTTTCCATTGTGAAAAAAGGCGATAAAACTAATTTACCCAATTGATTGTTTCCTTGACCACCTTGCCCATTTGAAAATACTACACAAATTTTGCAAAATGCTCCATCAAGTTTTGCAGAGTAACTTAAACCATGGAAATTTTTCAAACCAGTGATATTGAAATTTTCTTATTTTATGGTTTGCTGGGAAAGAAAAAGATGGATCTGGTTTCCACGAATTTCTAAAGCTTTTAATTTTTGGCAGTCATCAAGATAAATGCCATCACCAATAAATAGTCCTATATCCATATTACTTTCAGAGAACGATTTAGATAATGTATTTACATCACTTTGTCCAATGCTAATAGCTTCTCTCGCTTCTTCAGTTTTTTCATCTTTAACTGCAGAACTTGATTCTTCACGTTTTCTTCTATGACTTCAGAATCTTCTGTTCTTTTTGGAACTTTAGAAGAGAAAAAACTCAACGATGTTTTTTTTCGGTCTTTTACGAGAATTCATAGTGCAATTTTATTTTTGTTATGTATCGTATATAACGTTCACATAAACTACTGCCTAGGGCAATAAAATTCAACTAAACCTTAACAAATCATAACACGAAAGGCAAACGCAAAATCAAAATGATTTTGAAAACCTTCTTTTCAGAAGAAACCTGTTCTATTCACAAAATATCAGGGAATGAACAGGGTTTGTAGTGATATGCTCTCTATGATGCAATCCACTGCTAGCAATAAGTTTTAATTTGAACAATGACGTGCCACTAAAATCTCCCCCTCTTGCTGGACACGTGTTTTGTTCACGTGCTATACCAGTTGGATCTCTGAAGCTTTTCATCGAGAGCAGCATTATTGTTACCAGAAACCGTATTTCTTTTCTTTTCTTTTTTTAAATAGAGAGATACAAAAGTTTTGGAAATCCTCTTGAAAGCTTGATTTTGTATGGCAAGCTACACACCGGGTCGCATATTTCTCTGGTGTCTGGCCTTACTGCTGTCATCAGTTATCCCTAAAAAAGGACTGCAAATCCTGAAGGAAATTTACTACATTTCTCCGGGAGTTCGAAGCACTGCCATTCCCAGAGGAGTAAAAAAGAAAAAAAAAGCTTTATCTATTTTTTCTCCTATTACAAATGTTGCTTCTAACAGTTCTATTATTCTACTATAACATGCTTTTAGCCCCCCCCCCCCTTTCCTCCTTCTTTAACATACTCAAGCTTACTAAAATTGATCTCTCTTGCAGATTAGCTTGTTTGAACTTCCTAGAATGTTTCAAATTTATTATTTTTGTGAATTTTAACAAATTAACAATACAAATTAAAACCTATTAGAATTTTCAGATTATATATGAGCTTAAGCATATTTATTATTTTATATAAGTTTAAGCAATAGAATTTGAAATATTTAAAATTTTCATTATCGCAAAATAATGCATTTATTAAATGAATTTTTTTTGCCTAATTAAGCTTCTGATAAAATCCAATGGGGGGGGGCTTAAGCCCCCCCCCTCTTTCCTATGCCCCTACTTATAGAAAGTTTACTGCTTAATATTTTTAAATAAAAAAATGGTTACTAGTTTAAACAAAGTGGCTACTTGACAAACTAGTCTTACTAGCCAGTGGCGGCTAATAAAATTTCCCAATTTTGCCCTATACTGGACAGACCCCTGTTGTTTTAATGTGGCTGAAAGTAAGGGGAATCACACAGGAACAATAGGAATGTCAATAATAAATTTCATTAAGAGATAGAATTAATTTCCTGACAAATAGAAATCTATTACAAAACTTTCAGCAAATTATGAGTAAAAAAGATGGGAAAAATTCTATAAATAGTTGCATTTTGTATCAAAATCATACTTTTATATTATACAAAATATGATATACAGTACAGAACCATTTATCCAGAATGATTGGGGTGGTCTGATATTTTCTGGATAACTGGTTGGGCATTAAAACAGCATCCATTTGATAAGTTTTATGAAATGTATGTGGTTGTGGGATTACTTCTAATTTAAAATTAATTATTAGATTACTTGAACTAAGAATCAGATGCAAGTAAGATCAAATGTTGGAGTTTGAAAGAAGATAATTTATAGGAAATCCTTAAGAACTAAAGTTCTGTTTTCTCTGCATAAAAATGAAAACTATACTACATATGCTTCTATTTCAAATACTAGATGCTGTTATCAAACTGTACAATTATTCCAAGCAATGTATATGTCAAATTGGTCAGTCTATTGGATCAGTCTATTAGAAATATCATTCTGGATAACTGGTTTTCTGGTTAACTTGTTTCCAGATAAATGGTTCCATACTGTAAGTACAACTCTTAAATAAAAAATACAGTAAGTAAAAAATATTGTACTTTAAAATTATACAAAATAACATTTAGTACATACATAATAATACTATAAAACATACATCTACATTCAAAATAAATATTAGTTTAAAAAATTAACTTTATTGTATTAATAATGCAGTGTGTTTTGATACCTGAAAAAAAAAAAAAATTATAATAATGGGTGATTAAAAGTTTAAAATTTCACTTAAAAAAAAAATTATGTACTCATTTTTTACTTTGCTTCATTTGTTAAATTTAAATCAAATTTAAACTGCTAATGTTGAATTACAAATCCAAAGTTGCTGTCAAATATAGGGATGCACTGGATATCCGGCCAATATCCAGTAGATTTTTCAATATCCGAATTATCATCGGATATCCGGATCACAATCACCAGATATCCGACTTCTCTATCGGATATCCGGCAGAATGCAGCAAAGCAAATATAGATGAATAACAGTAATCGTTTAATCCCAAACAATGCCGAAAAACTTTCATTTATAATGCAAAGGATAAAATAATAAATTCCCTATCAACGAGTAAAAGGTAATTCTCAAATTTTAAAGAATGAGGAATTTGCACACGTGGGGAAATCAATCAACAATACATTTTTTTGATAGTTCGAGACCCGTAGATTTCAAAAATCTCATCAAAAATGTAAAAAAATGACTCAATAATTTTAAAATTAATTTTAAAATTACAAGACAAACACGTGAGTCGAAAACAGCGCGTGATTGGCTGTGACGTCATAGTTCATGATACGGCAATGTTTACATTCTGTTAGCGCGTGTTTTTCTACCGGCGGATTTGTTCTACGCTCATATTTCACAATTATTTTCACATTTTCTTTATCTGCTTCTCATTTTTGTTATTTAGAAAAGCTATTTACTTACTTTTTAAATTTAATTATGTCTCTTTTACCGGGATTTACAAAAGGACAGTCTGATAATCTTCCGAAAATTGACAGCATGTCTATGTTTCAATTTCTAGCAAAAAATCCGGATTTCATGGGAGCTGAAATACGAGGAATTAAAACTCAAAGGTAAGTACACTTATTTTTACGTTGTTTAATTTATTTAAATCTAGTTCTATTCATAACTATTTTTTTATTTTTCCAAACTAAAGCTTTAAATTTTATTTCTGCTTAAATTTATAAATATAGTAATGCATTACAAAAAATCAGCTTTAATTTTGCAGATTAATTAATAAATTTATGAAACAAACATTAATTATTTTGATAAACATTTAAAATAAAGAAATAGTTTGATTGCTGAACTGATTATTTTAAAAGATATAAATGTCTTGAGGAAAATTATGGTTAAAGATGACATTGTAAGGATTTATGCTTTTAAAATTACTTTTACTATCATTAACTAAAAAAAAATGATGGGTGGAGTATTATATTTATGTTAAAAAAATATATATAAAATCAACACAAGTAATATAAAATTATATTACTATAATCAGTATATGTAAATAAATAATATAGACTATGCAAATTTTGCTAAAAATTTAGGTTAATTTCTGAACTTGCAAAAGTTTCATTAAATATATTCACAAGTTAAAACAAACATGAAGCTTAATTGAATTATATTTTATATACATATATTTTTTAAGTAATGATCAGACATAGAACCTATTGCTTAATGGGAGATAGGCAATAAGTATGCAAAATCTCTACAAAATTTTTTAGTTCTCTTATATGCTTTTCTGAGAATGTTAAAGATGCCCATCTTTATTCGTACTTATGTATGCAGATTACATGAAAAAACTTTTATTTCTGTGTTAAATTCATTAATGTGTTAAAATCATAGCCACATTTTATTTACTCATAAAAAGCATTATAGGCTTTTGTGTCTAAGGCATTTCTATAAATATATATATATTTTTTTAACTTTAATTAATGTCTGATTTTTTTTAAATTGAATATTTCTGAATTATTTAATAATTAAGCTCAAAACACTGTCATATCTACATACATTCTACAAATCTGATCAAATATCCAACCAGTTATCCACAATATATCTGACCAAATCATTTCGTATAAATGATTCTGTACTGTATATGTAACATTGATGCCTGGCTAACAGAAAAATATCCATTATTCAAACAGACTAATATATAACTAACCTGAATATTTTTTATTGAAATAATTTGAAAATTTAAAAGCAAATATTGAAAATTAAACATTTGTTGACTGTTTTTATTAAATACTATTTATTTTTTGAAAAAAAAATGACTTACAAATCTTAACGATAACTTTTTTGAGGTTATGAGCTAGATAATTAGCAGAACTTTAATTGAAGTATTTTTATATATTTTAATTTCCATTTTTCTTTATTCAGATCTGGACGTGAAAGTTATGGAGATAGTGCAATTGGGTATGTACAAGTGAAAAGAGAAGTGAATATTTGCACAGTTAAAGCTAAAGTGACGCCTGAGCATAGCATACACAAGAAAGCATATAATGTTACACTTTTGTGTAATGAAATTGAAGAGCAAGTGCTTTCGGTTTCCTGTGATGACTGTGCAGCATCACAAGGTGAGTTGTTAGTTTGCATTTTCATACCCAATCCTAGTTTGTCCCATAAATTGGTACTTGTGTATTATCTGGGCTAGGACTATAAATTACCAACAATTACTGTGATAAGATAAATTAGAGTAACCCTTAGCAATATTTGCTTAGCTACTATTGCTGTTTCAGTGAAAGGTTTTGGATCCCTCGCTTATATACATATAAAAAAATGATACAATGCTATAATACTAAATTTACAAATTTGTATTTTTCGTGTAATTATTTTTAGTAGGTATAAGAAATTATGGCCCTGAATGTGAATGGTATTATACATATGATGTAGGCATGCATCTGTTGATGCATGCCCACAACATATGTATAATATAAAATACAAAAACTGGACAAAGCCCCAATATAAAATACAAAAACTGGAATATATTCAGTTATTAATGGCACTTTATTTAAGTCGATTTTGTACAGTGCATGCAGCAAGATGCAAGTCATGCATGTGAAATTTTTATGTAAATATGAAGTAGCTTATTGAGTTATTAATACAAATAATTTAAATTTTGTAAATTTTAACATTTGTACACAAGTATTTCTTTCTCATTGTATAAATTGCAAATACCCTCAAACTAGGTTTATCCTGATGATAGATACATTGACCCAATATTTGACAAGCATTAAAAACATTATACATTGTATATGGCTGTATCAATTTATTATTGTGTGTGAATGCTCTTTATGAGATTGTGAATTATCCAGTTTTTGTAATTTTTTAGTTTAACTAATCATAATGCATTATGAAAATGCTTTTTGTTTTACTAATAACTTGTATTAATTTAGATTATTTATTTATATATAGGAGGATGCAAGCATGCTGTTGCACTTTTGACATGGATTCATCGACGGAGTGAGGAACCATCTGTAACATCTGTTTCTTGTTACTGGAAAAAGTCCAAGCTATCCACAGTTGGAACTTCATTAAAATTTATTAAGGCAAAGGATCTTTTCAAAAATGATATAGCCCCTTTGCCTCCAGGTGATGGCTCCTTTCTTAATGCTGTGCTAGAAAAATCTAAATTTGAAAAAAGGTACGACACTGTACTTACAAAATATGCTAAAGAAGCAACAGACGTTGAGAAGTTATCAATCCATAAACTGCTCTTAGATTTTGCAGAAAACAACCACGGAAATACTGCAGAGGAATTTTTGGATTTTTGCAAACAAAACATGAGTGCTATAGATTGCATTTCTGCAGAGCAACAAACTGTTCAACAGTCGGAAAATGCATTGTGGCATGAACTGCGTTATGCCCGCATAACTGCATCAAAAGCCCATGAGGCTGCCCATTGCCAGACATTAGAAGGCTCTCTCGTAGAGACAATCTTGGGGGCAACCATTCTTAAAGACTCTGCTGCCATGATGCGAGGCAGAAAGTTAGAAAAAGATGTTCGGAAGGAACTTGAAAAAGCAAAGAGAATAAAAATTTCATTGTCTGGATTAAAAATCCAGCCAGAATATCCAGTTATGGGAGCCTCTCCAGATGGCATTTGTGATGACTTCGTCATTGAAATTAAATGCCCTTCAAGTGCAAAGGCAATTACCAAATACATTAAAAATGGACAAATATCAGAAAAGTACTATGCTCAAATACAAATGTTCTTCTGCAAAAAAAGACAAGGAATTTTTTGTGTAGCAGACACAGATTTCGAAATGTCAAAAAAAATGTCAATATTGGTTGTTGACTACAATCAACAATATTGTTCAGACATTTTGGAAAAATGTACTACATTTTGGAAAAATGCAATATTCCCATTACTAAATAAAAGTTTAAATTAAAAATAGCAGCTGCATTATTACAATTTTTTTTTTTTTCCACAACTAACTGAAATTGCAATTTGTTTCTTCATTTAGTAGGACTTAGTGTGAGAAATATCCAAAGTTGAATTTAGCAAAAATATCAGGTTCTACTAGGTTATCCCGTCAATCAAAAAATTATCGCCAAACTGTAAGATTAAATGCTAAAAATGGACGATCGTGAATGTGACATTCAATGATATTAAATACGATTCACATGTTTAAAATGCCATTAAGTGATTTTTATTTAGACTTTGTATTTTTATTAATACTCTACTAATTATTTTTTTTTCATTATTTAAAATAAAAATTATGTCAATATGTATAATTTGGTTATTAGTTTGGCGATTTGTATAATTTGGCGAAATTGGTTGACGGGATAACAGTAGTACCAAATTTCAAAAGCACTTTAGTAATAATTATTTTTTAAATTTCAAATTTCATCAGATAATATGCATATTTATAAAATAGCCAGTGACGTAGTCATAAAAAATAAAATAAAAGGTATTTTAGATTGTATATACTACAGATTTCTGATAACAGAAGGTACATGGTTTCCCTTAAAAGAATTCAGGAGGTATATGTTGTATATACCCATTTACCTTCCACTACATCTCTGAAAACATGAAACTTTAAAAAAGTATCATTTGACATCAACAGAAATAGTATTAATACATACATTGAGGAGTTTTATTTAAAGTGTTAAATCTTATTTACAAATTCCCTGCTTTTAACAATTAAAATATAGAATTAAATATATATTTTAGAAACATTTTGGTAAATTAAAATTGAAGCATTCTCTAAGAAAAAGATACAGGAAATGGTAAGTTCCCCCCCCCCCCCCCAAGGAGAAATTTCAATAAATGTTTTAACTTGCACACTTTCATAAATAAATAGATATAAAGCAAACACTAATATTTATTTTACACTTTTTTTTTAATATCAATACATTATGTATGTAAATACATTCATAATTAAATATCTACATTTTCACATATTTGTTATTTATCATTAAAACAATAACTTCTATACAGTAGCTGATGTAAACAATGATATTATCAGTTAAGATGTTGGGGATAAAAAATACAGAATTCTTTAGTTTTATATCATTCCAGATGTATGTTAATATGCAATTCTTGGTAATATGACTGAACTTGTGGTTTTTCATGAAGAAAGTATAAATTTATTTTTGGGGAAAAAAAAAATATATATATGTGTGACATTTTGAGATAGGAGCGATTAATTTTATTGCAAGTTATATAAGCGTTTCAACATTCTCTTAACCTATTTGTACATATGAAACTAACATGATGTTTAGTTTTGCACCGGTTATATACTCAAAATTTTCTTTATACTACACTTTTCTAAGCATAAAATGAAGTTACTATAACAGTTTAATAAGAAACATAGTACAGTAGACTCCCTCAAATCCGCACTCCTAAAATCCGCAACTCTCTAAAATCCGCACATATTTTACAGATGTAAACAATGAAACATTCAGTTCAGATGTAGGTGCAAAATTTGACTTTTTTAGCTTTATATCAATTCCATATATTTTTTTCTTTGTAATTTTTGTTAAGGTTATTGAATTATGTTTTTTCATGAAGAAAGAGTAATTTACTTCTGAAAAAATCAAGATATTACTGATATCACTGGTAATCAGAATCTTATCAAATATAGTTATGTATTAATCAAGCTTTTTTAGTTATTAAGTCTGGCTAAACCTGAAATAAAGCTTCTTTATTTTATGATCTTGATGTGAATTAGTAATGTACCATTATGAGGCAAGTTTCATTGAATAATTTAGGAAAAACACATTTATAATGAATATTTAATTGTACATTATTGATTATTAATTTGACATTTGCTTTTAATATTTTTATCATTTTAAAAGCTATCTAATTTTTTATTATTTTAGTTTATTCCTTATTTTAATATTTTAGCATATTGTATGCATTCATTATACTTTTGATTGCATTATTAATTACATTCAAATTACTTTTTAAAAAATGTAAACAAAGCAATGACCAGAAATCTGCAAAATTCTAAAATCCGCAAAACCTCTGGTCCCAAGCTGTGCGGATTTGAGGGAGTCTACTGTACCTAAGATGTGAATATGCACTCATTTATCTATATGATCCCCCCCCCCCACTATTGTATATTTCTAGCTATGGCTTTGGGGGGGAGGAGGGGGAATAAAATAAAATATTTTTTTAAAGGTATGGTTTTGGAATAACTTTAATAAGACTTTATTAAAAAGGGTTGATAAAAACAGGAAAAAAATTTGTATTATTAAGAAATAAAGTTTAATTAAGAATATTTTTAATTTAGAGCCATCTTTTTAAATTTAAGCATACTGGAATAACTGTTTTTAAGGCGAATTAAGAATTTATATCATTTCCATAAAAATTAATAGATTAGATCTAGTAACAGGATTTTATTTTAATAAGTTGAACTAAGTACGGAATATTATTAAAAGAAAATTAATACAGTATAAGGCAGTACACAGTATACAGCCTATTAAATTAATTTTTAGATTTCATATTTATTTTTTCATGTTATACTGATTGTAGAATTAAAACACCATCTAGGAATAATAAAATGGCAGGTAATCCATAATGCTCTATAATCTGCAATATTCCATAATCCACACAACCTTTGGCCCAAATTTGTGCAAATTATACAACTTTGACTGTATATCGTCATTTTGCATATTTAATTGTACATAATTAATCATTTTCTTGATCTTTGCTTTTAATTATTAAATCATTCTTAAAATTACCCTCTTTTTATTGATTATTCATCATTTCAGTTTATTACTTTACTTCTTTTAATATTTACTACAGTTTTATTTTAGGTATAGCCACACTTAATAACCAAAATAGCTTGATTAATACTTAACTATTATTTGGTAGGAAGATTGTTATCAGTCATATCAACAATAGGGCTGCACCGAATAGTGATTTTGGCTGAATACCGAATATTCGGCCAAATACCGAATGTTCGGCCAGCTGAATAGTAACTATTCGGCTTTCCAAATAGTTTTTATATTTCAAAGTTTAAAAGTATTGAAATGTTTCTTTTTAAAATAATTTTACATAATATTTAATAAGAGAAACTTATATTTTGATAAACAAGAGCTTTTTATAGGAACATTCTGTATTGAAAAAAACCTGCCTTTTTTTTTTATTTAAGAAGCATAATTATGAGACTTTTTTAATTAGTAAAATTTTAAATTTCATTTCTTCTACGAATTGAAACAAACATTTTGAAATCAAAGAAAAATAATGAAAAAATTGTTGAAGAAAAACTGTAGTCTCATATTTGTTCTTTTTAAATAACTCAAGGCAGATTTTTTTTTTCAATATAAAGTATAAATACTTTCAACTTAATTCTGAATAAAGGAATGTCTAGCTCATAGTTCTTTTATTATGAATAGTGGCATTTTCCATCTTTCCCATCATATATTTTACAGAAATCAAAGCATGTGAGTTGAAAATATAGTTATGGTATCTTATTTATTGTTAATGCAACAAACGAAAACACAAGTTTGACCAAGAGTGAGATGAAATACAATACATTTATGATTCAATAAGTTGATTAGGGTTATGGTTTCATAAGTAAAAAATTATCTGTCTTGATAGCTATTGCTAATCTCAAAGGTTTTCCTTTCTTGTTTAAGAACTTTTAGGAAAATAAGAAAAAGATTATTTACCAAATAGAATTTAGGAACTTGCATCTACACTCGCATCTTTTATTCCTAAGGAGAATCCTAATAAATCATAATTTTAATTCTTCTCATGGTTAATTTTCTTAAGTTAAACTTTACAAACAGCAAATAAATAATGTAAAAACATTCTATATTATTTAAATATGATTTTATTTCTAATGATTTTAAATATATTAATAAATTGACAGTTAAAAGTAGAAATTGTGAAAAGTTTTTTAAAATGCTTTATTAAGTATTGAATTTGCCCGAATATTTTGATATTTGGCTCAACCGAATAGTTTGATATTTGGCCTATCTGAATATTCGGTACATCCTTAACCAACAATATCTTGAATTTATTCAGAAATAAATTTTAAACTTTATGAATTAGCTATTGAACAAGATTAAAAAAAGACAACCAGAACTATGAAACATATTTTAAAATTACAATTGTTTTTTCATTAAATGATCTTGTAAATTTATAATCCCACAAGCTATAATAATTATATAATCTAAATATGGAGAAAGGTGAATATCTATACATGCATGAGGTAAAAGCATTGAAAAATCTCTGAGTCTTCCAATAACTCTTTCAACATGAATTCGGAGAGCAGCGATTCTTTTTGATTCTTTAACCTCTGCTTTTGGGCTTTTTTTGAAGCAGAAACTGATGGTGGTCTCACAAGAGAACATCCTTTTTGCTCCATTAAAGCAGATGTATTTTTAAATCCCCTGTCTGCCATGACAAGAGTACCAGGACGTAAATTATTTAAAAACCCACATTCCTCTACTATTGTCAGATCTGATGATCTGCCACCAAATCCCTCAGAAATGTATGTGACCAAACCATCTGGTGTGCATGACACTAAATACTTAAGAGTATTGCAGCTATAATAGTTTGACCACGTGAGAGATTGGTGTACAGGATCACTTGGTTTCTCTATTTCGATTTCTAAACAGTCGATAATAGATTCAACCTTTGCATACCTTGCACAGAAAGGAATAGGTAAGTGTGCACGTATGTCTTTGCCTTCTGGCCACACAATCAGTTCTTGCATTTTAATCGCAAGCACTGGTAGTGCCTTCGAAAACACTCAGCTCATAGTACTGACACTCAAGCCAAAGTCCAATGCCAAGATAGAAAAAGACATATTCAAGCGAATTTTCTTTAAAGTGATATATATCTCTTTGGTAGGCAATGGGACTTTCTCACATAACAATTTTATTAAGAAGAAACTTCTTTGGGGCAAACCCAAAAAAAGTTTTGGATTTTTTTCTATTGACAGAAAAGTACCCACTGTCATATGCTGCTTATAGTCCTCCATAGCGAGAGATTCATCTTCTGAAGAACTCTCTTCAGAATATGGACAGCCATACTCACTTCCACTCTCTTCATCGTTTTTCTGTATTAGGTCAGAAGCATCATTTAGAAAACTTTGGGACAAACTTTCCAGAAGATTTGTTTCCCTTTTTATAGGAGAACAAGCAACAGAAGTCATCTGGAATGCAGTGTTTGTCCCTTTACTTCTGAAAGTTTTTTTCACATCCACTTGGATACATTTATCACTGAAAGTGGTTTGAAACAAGTTTCTATCACAACTTTCATCTTGGAGATGACGTGTCGAGGTAGATGCCACAGGAGTCTAAAGTGTTTCCCCGATCAATGATGATGCCACAGGAGTTGAAAGTGCTTCTTCAATCAATAATAAGTGCTTTCTTTTCTTTGCACCTTTCCTCTCAATGGCTGGACTTTTCTCATTTTGGCACTCAAAACGATGTGGAATCACTCCAGTCTTCAGCTTGAACTGCTTTACATTTTTTGTAAGCTTCCATTCATAAAAATTTTCCATATCATTTTCTAACTGAAAAAAAAAAAAAAAAAAAAAAAAAAAAAAAAAAAAAAAAAAATGAGATATTTTTTCAATTTTCCAATGTTTTTGAACTATATAAAAAAAAAAAATTGTAATTAAATATATTGTCAAATTTCAAAATGTGCCCCATACCTCCTCATTGTCACTAACAGGGAGGTATGAAACAACTATAAAACAATGTATTATAAGACAGAAATCTGAAACTGTGCTCTTCTCACACTCTTCATTGTTTTCATACCTTTGATTGCAGGAAAATACTTTGGGAATATTAGTGCATACATAATTATATTTACCACTATTTTTAACAGTTAAGGGGACGGAGTACCTTTGAAACCATAACTTCAGTTTTGAATGATATTGATAATACAGTAGACTCCCTCAAATCCGCAAACCAGAAATCCGCAACTCTCTAAAATCCGCACATATTTTATGGATGTAAACAATGAAACTTTCAGTTTAGATATTGGGACAAAATTTGATTTTTTTAGTTTTTCATTTTGTAATTTTCTTAATAATACTCTATGTTTTTTTCATGAAGGAAGAATAAATTTTTTTGGAAAGAATTCAAGACATTGCTTATATCACTGGTATTCACGATCTTCTTACCAAATAAATATATTTAATCAAGATTTTTTGGTTATTAAGCCTGGCTAAACTTGAAAAAAAAAAATCCTTATTTTATGATTTTAATGTGAATTAGTAATGTACTTTTATAAGGCAAGTTTTGTTTAATAATTTTGGAAAAATACATCTAATCCTTATAATGAATATTTAATCATACGCTATTCATTATTAATTTGATCTTTGCTATTAGTACTTTTATCATTTTAAAAAATATCTAAATTTTGATTATTTTAGTTTATTACTTATTTTAATATTTTATTATATTGTAAGCATTCATTATAGTTTCGATTGCACTATTAATTGCACTCAAATTATTGTTTAAAAAATGTAAACAAAGCAATGACCAGAAATCTGCAAAATTCTAAAATCCGCACAACCTCTGATCCCAAGCTGTGCGGATTTGAGGGAGTCTACTGTATATGAGATGGCACAACACTTAGTATTAAAAGTTAGATAAAAAATAAATTTGTAGAGCAGTTTATTTTTCTAAAATAAAAAAATAATAATAAAATAAAAATCGGCATACTACTTTTACAAACATGAATATTTTTGCTTCAATTTTTTTTCTACCTTCATTAGAATGTAACTACATAAAACTGCACTTCGATTTTTAGATGTATGGAATTTTACACTAAATGTGATTTTCTTCCTCTCGTGTATATCCAAAATGAAGAAAATTCATTAAACTCTCAATTTAAATATTTAAAAAAAAAATAATTATAAACTTGAATGTCCATTACAAATGTTCATTAAGATTTTCATTGAAAAAACAGCAGAACTTCGAAACATTATTTTCTGCTTCATGATTGGTTTGATTTTAAGAGTGTTGGCATTAACCTAGTTTATAAAATATGCAAGAAGTTGTAAAAAAAATAATAAATAAATAAATAAAAACTAAATTTTTATTGGTTAATTTTTTTATAAGTAAAAAACATTGAAGGATGTCCATTACTGGCACATCTACCTTATATATAAACTGCTACAAAAATTAAATTTACAATTTTTTTTTCTTCATCTTTTTCTTTCTATAAATACCGCTAAAGAGAAAATATAATGCATTTTATAAAAAATCAGCTTTCACTATCCTGTCGAAATAAAATTTTAAATTGATTTTTTATTTTCAGCAGTTTAATGAGGTATCATTTTTATTATTTTTTTTTAGATCTTTCAAGAAACCAATCAGAAATTTTTTTCAGAACTTGCTTATATCCTACAGTTATAAAAAATAATGACATACTTTGCTTCAAATTTAGTCTATCGTATAATCGAAAGATAGGGTGTTTTAAATTTCTATCCTCCTTAATCAAAATATTTGTTATGAGTAATGAATTCATAACAAACTGTTTTCTTTTTTTTAAAAAGTTATTTCTGAGCTAAATAAATATTTGTTTTATTGCGAGTTCGGCACAGATGTCATATATGCACCACATATGCGCATGCTTTTTCCCCCCGCTGCGCCAATTCGGTATTGCACTTGTGTGCCAAGGAGAAGATCCGTTTAATAAATTTATAACTATTGTTAGGGAAATGTAATGGGAAAAGGTAAAGATTTCAGTGAAATGTCCTGATTAAATATACAACTGAATGTATTCAATATGGCTGTAAGTATTATTATTTAATAATTACTGTGATAATTATACTGTTTTGTTACCTATTGTTTATTTATTGTTTCCTTTTTTATTAAGTTCATGTTTATTTACTGTTATTTTTTATTTTAATTCTTTAAATGATTTTTATACTTGATATAGTTTTATATTAATTTTATTTATATACTATATCAATAATTATTTATATCAAACTATCATTTATTTATTTTTATTTCCTTTTTTAAAATACTAGAATATAGGTGAAAACTGGGAAATTCCATTAGTAGCCAGTGGCCAGTAGACACAGTTTCATCAGTGGATACTTTTTAAATATATTTCAAAATGATTTATTTTTCTTTATTTAGCGGCTAGTGAGAAACAAAGCTACAAATATTTGGTTAAAAATAAAACTGGCATTCCACTGAATGGAAAAATATGAATTAGTAATTAATATGACAGATATAATTATAAGTACACTTAAATATAATTAATGCATTGTATAAAACAAACAAGGGAAAAAAGCACGTGCAAATATGGTGCGTATGACATTATAATAAGCTTACACTTAAAAAATAAAAAATCTTGAAAACCAGTAGTTTATTGAGATTTGGACGGCCCTTTAAAATGTGTGTTGATTTTGTAAAGCGGGTGGAGGTAACAGGGTTACGTAGCATATAACCCTATTATATAGTTATTCATTGTTCAAAATTGATGATATTAAAGTAATAGCAAATGTGTACTTACCGCAAAATGGTCTTCACAACACCACAGAGATGATTTACTCGATAATTTAGGATTCTGCTTGTCATCCCTTTTCATCGCATTAGTCCAAGCTTTACGAATACTCTGGTTTTTTGGAACGCTGAAAAAAATCTTTTCGCTGCAATTTGCAGTTGTATTTGTGCACAGGGGCACAATACAATACTTATAATATGAATCTCTATGGTCAGTCATAATAAATAACGCAATAACACGAAACTTAAAGCAAAATAAAAATGACAACCGATGAGCAAAGCGAAATATCCACAGTGTCAACAAATCGCGGGTTTGTTGTCATGAACGATGACGTCACAAGCTCGTGCGTAGGAAAAACATCGTTTTCATGCTACGATAAATAGTGCGACAGAAAAATTGTTATAAATCAATAATTACTGCTCAAAATAAAAAAACACACATACAGCTCTTTTTGTCTTTTTATTTTCTATAGTATTAGAATAAAATTAGAAAACGTGAAAATTCCTCATTGCCAGCTTTCTTTACTATTTGTATTTAAACTCTGTTATACTTTCAAGAATTTACGTTTATATCTTTTAGAATAAGCTTATATACTGAGATGCAAGTTTATACAGGGTGAGTCATAAATATCGAAACAATAGGCTACCTCCTTAAATATTGCCATTAGACCCAAACTTCTAATTGCAAAAATTCATAAAAAAAAGGTAAATTTTTTGATAAGATAAGTTGCAATTCCATGGGGGGGTCTATTTGAAAAAGTAAGAAAATTAACTTTTTACATGGCCCCCGTAGGATAAAAATTCCAATTAGGAAAACTTTCCTTATTCAGTCCTGAATAATACACAAAAAGTTGCATCTTCATATCTTCAAAATTCGCAAAGTTATAGTCGTTTGAATAATTCATCAGGTTTTAAGGGATTAGACACAAATTGAAATGAGCTCGATTCAAAAGACAATGTTACTTTAACAGTTCTAGAAAACGTGTAAAAAATCTATCTTTTGAGTAAGAATTTTGATTTTTTTTTCTTTTTTTTTTTTTTTATGATGGTTAGCCATGTAATTTGCTAAGAAAATCACATCCTAAAATTTATCATAAAATTTATAAAATTTTCATAAGATTACAGGGCTTGAAATTCAATTTTTTGAAGGAGGGGAGTCTCCCTACCAACATTATAAATGGAAGGGAGTTGGGCTGTTTGGGAGGGAGAAAAAATGTTTAAAACCCGCCATTATTTTATGTCCTATTTAAAGAATTACCAGAATACAGCCATAAAAAATATCACTGAAGCAATTTTTATCAACAATTCAGAATAATTACGCAAAATGTGTAAAAAATCTTTTATATTGTCTAGTTTTTACTGGCGGTAAATTCCCTCGCAGTGCTAATTATTTATGTCACAGATCTAATTATTGTTTTAATAAAAATTAATAAAACTTCTAATTAATTTAATAAATTTATATTTATAATTGTTACAACCAATATTATTTTTCTGTATATTAAATGTGCAAGATACAAATTTAATCATAAAATAATACTTATTTGAGTGTAGAAAATAAGAAGTATCACTATTTGCATTTCTTTAAAAAAGGGGCAAGTCAAATTCATCGAAAGAGACTCACTTAAAAAATGAATACTTTTTTGAGTAAAGGGATATTTTTTGTTTAATGAATGGCTGCTTTCAGGAATTGCACCCACTCAGAAAGATTTGGAGTTGTCAGAAACTGATTTTAGAGCATCAAAGAAAAAATATATATATTGAAGCAGGAAAATTAGTTTGTTGAACAGAAAAATGAACTTCCCGTAATATTATTTTGGGGGGGGAGGAAAGGACGACAGGCTCCCTTTGACGAAAGTTGCATTTTTTCGCTATCTTTTCATGAAATCTGTCGTTTTTTACGATCTTTTCATGGAATCTGCCGTTTTTTCGGAATTTTTTTACGAAATTGCTGTTTTTTCGTGAATTTTATGAGCAAATTTGCCGTTTTTTCGCGATCTTTGGATGAAATCTGATGTTTTATTGCGATTTTTTTTACGAAAATTGCCGTTTTTCGCAATATTTTCGGGAAATTTGTTGTTTATAGTGAATCTTTTGACGAAATTTGCCGTTTTTCGCGATTTTTGGACGAAACTTGACGTTTTTTCGCGACCTTTTTGACGAAAACTGCCGTTTTACAAAATTCTGTAACGAAATTAGGGATTCTTTCGAGAATTTTTTGACGAAATAAACCAGAAATTGGTCGTCTTTTTGCAATCTTTTAACAATATTTGCCGTTTTTTAGCAAACTTTTTAGTAAACTTTTTAGTAAATTTTTTGATAAGATAAGTTGCAATTCCATGGGGGGGTCTATTTGAAAAAGTAAGAAAATTAACTTTTTACATGGCCCCCGTAGGATAAAAATTCCAATTAGGAAAACTTTCCTTATTCAGTCCTGAATAATACACAAAAAGTTGCATCTTCATATCTTCAAAATTCGCAAAGTTATAGTCGTTTCAATAATTCATCAGGTTTTAAGGGATTAGACACAAATTGAAATGAGCTCAATTCAAAAGACAATGTTACTTTAACAGTTCTAGAAAACGTGTAAAAAATCTATCTTTTGAGTAAGAATTTTGATTTTTTTTTCTTTTTTTTTTTTTTTATGATGGTTAGCCATGTAATTTGCTAAGAAAATCACATCCTAAAATTTATCATAAAATTTATAAAATTTTCATAAGATTACAGGGCTTGAAATTCAATTTTTTGAAGGAGGGGAGTCTCCCTACCAACATTATAAATGGAAGGGAGTTGGGCTGTTTGGGAGGGAGAAAAAATGTTTAAAACCCGCCATTATTTTATGTCCTATTTAAAGAATTACCAGAATACAGCCATAAAAAATATCACTGAAGCAATTTTTATCAACAATTCAGAATAATTACGCAAAATGTGTAAAAAATCTTTTATATTGTCTAGTTTTTACTGGGGGTAAATTCCCTCGCAGTGCTAATTATTTATGTCACAGATCTAATTATTGTTTTAATAAAAATTAATAAAACTTCTAATTAATTTAATAAATTTATATTTATAATTGTTACAACCAATATTATTTTTCTGTATATTAAATGTGCAAGATACAAATTTAATCATAAAATAATACTTATTTGAGTGTAGAAAATAAGAAGTATCACTATTTGCATTTCTTTAAAAAAGGGGCAAGTCAAATTCATCGAAAGAGACTCACTTAAAAAATGAATACTTTTTTGAGTAAAGGGATATTTTTTGTTTAATGAATGGCTGCTTTCAGGAATTGCACCCACTCAGAAAGATTTGGAGTTGTCAGAAACTGATTTTAGAGCATCAAAGAAAAAATATATATATTGAAGCAGGAAAATTAGTTTGTTGAACAGAAAAATGAACTTCCCGTAATATTATTTTGGGGGGGGAGGAAAGGACGACAGGCTCCCTTTGACGAAAGTTGCATTTTTTCGCTATCTTTTCATGAAATCTGTCGTTTTTTACGATCTTTTCATGGAATCTGCCGTTTTTTCGGAATTTTTTTACGAAATTGCTGTTTTTTCGTGAATTTTATGAGCAAATTTGCCGTTTTTTCGCGATCTTTGGATGAAATCTGATGTTTTATTGCGATTTTTTTTATGAAAATTGCCGTTTTTCGCAATATTTTCGGGAAATTTGTTGTTTATAGTGAATCTTTTGACGAAATTTGCCGTTTTTCGCGATTTTTGGACGAAACTTGACGCTTTTTCGCGACCTTTTTGACGAAAACTGCCGTTTTACAAAATTCTGTAACGAAATTAGGGATTCTTTCGAGAATTTTTTGACGAAATAAACCAGAAATTGGTCGTCTTTTTGCAATCTTTTAACAATATTTGCCGTTTTTTAGCAAACTTTTTAGTAAACTTTTTAGTAAATTTTTTGATAAGATAAGTTGCAATTCCATGGGGGGGTCTATTTGAAAAAGTAAGAAAATTAACTTTTTACATGGCCCCCGTAGGATAAAAATTCCAATTAGGAAAACTTTCCTTATTCAGTCCTGAATAATACACAAAAAGTTGCATCTTCATATCTTCAAAATTCGCAAAGTTATAGTCGTTTCAATAATTCATCAGGTTTTAAGGGATTAGACACAAATTGAAATGAGCTCAATTCAAAAGACAATGTTACTTTAACAGTTCTAGAAAACGTGTAAAAAATCTATCTTTTGAGTAAGAATTTTGATTTTTTTTTCTTTTTTTTTTTTTTTTTATGATGGTTAGCCATGTAATTTGCTAAGAAAATCACATCCTAAAATTTATCATAAAATTTATAAAATTTTCATAAGATTACAGGGCTTGAAATTCAATTTTTTGAAGGAGGGGAGTCTCCCTACCAACATTATAAATGGAAGGGAGTTGGGCTGTTTGGGAGGGAGAAAAAATGTTTAAAACCCGCCATTATTTTATGTCCTATTTAAAGAATTACCAGAATACAGCCATAAAAAATATCACTGAAGCAATTTTTATCAACAATTCAGAATAATTACGCAAAATGTGTAAAAAATCTTTTATATTGTCTAGTTTTTACTGGGGGTAAATTCCCTCGCAGTGCTAATTATTTATGTCACAGATCTAATTATTGTTTTAATAAAAATTAATAAAACTTCTAATTAATTTAATAAATTTATATTTATAATTGTTACAACCAATATTATTTTTCTGTATATTAAATGTGCAAGATACAAATTTAATCATAAAATAATACTTATTTGAGTGTAGAAAATAAGAAGTATCACTATTTGCATTTCTTTAAAAAAGGGGCAAGTCAAATTCATCGAAAGAGACTCACTTAAAAAATGAATACTTTTTTGAGTAAAGGGATATTTTTTGTTTAATGAATGGCTGCTTTCAGGAATTGCACCCACTCAGAAAGATTTGGAGTTGTCAGAAACTGATTTTAGAGCATCAAAGAAAAAATATATATATTGAAGCAGGAAAATTAGTTTGTTGAACAGAAAAATGAACTTCCCGTAATATTATTTTGGGGGGGGAGGAAAGGACGACAGGCTCCCTTTGACGAAAGTTGCATTTTTTCGCTATCTTTTCATGAAATCTGTCGTTTTTTACGATCTTTTCATGGAATCTGCCGTTTTTTCGGAATTTTTTTACGAAATTACTGTTTTTTCGTGAATTTTATGAGCAAATTTGCCGTTTTTTCGCGATCTTTGGATGAAATCTGATGTTTTATTGCGATTTTTTTACGAAAATTGCCGTTTTTCGCAATATTTTCGGGAAATTTGTTGTTTATAGTGAATCTTTTGACGAAATTTGCCGTTTTTCGCGATTTTTGGACGAAACTTGACGTTTTTTCGCGACCTTTTTGACGAAAACTGCCGTTTTACAAAATTCTGTAACGAAATTAGGGATTCTTTCGAGAATTTTTTGACGAAATAAACCGGAAATTGGTCGTCTTTTTGCAATCTTTTAACAATATTTGCCGTTTTTTAGCAAACTTTTATGAAATCACGGGTCTTGTGAAACGTGTAAGGCCCGCCACACACTAGGGAGACATGCGTCAAAAATCGTGAAACATGACGCAGTCAAACCGGTTTTTTCTTTGTTATCAGGGTCAAATTGTCGCATGTCTCATGTTTTTTCACTCAATGTCTCACAGGTCTGTAGCGGGCCTAATAGCTGTTTCTTTTGTGTGTCATCTCCGATCTTTTGCATAATTTACACGTAATAGCGCATCCGCGGCATCACTGTTTCATAATTTTTGGAATTGAATGCGATATTTTTTTTGGGGGGGGGGGGGGGAGGGGAAATTCCGAACAGAATCACCTCTATTTTGCCAAGGAAAATGGAACGAAACTCGTCAATCGATTGCAGAAAAAAGTTGCGAAATTTGTCAGTCAGTCGCGGAAAAAAATCATGATTATCAATGATTTTTCACTGTAAAAAAAACTCGCAAAACGTGTCGATTACTCGCACGAAAATATCATAAAATTTGCAAAACGGTCGTCGGAGTTGATTATAGTTGAGTCATTCCACGTGAAATCAACCAATTTAAAGAAAACTTGTTGCATCATAGTCACAGATTTTTTAAAAATTTTTATCATAGATATAGTAGTGAAACCCTCAAATCTGAAATTTAAAAGTAATTTTCACAATATTGGCTGAGATACAGCCATTTGAAAACTGACCATTTTTACGAAATGGCGGCCACCTTGGAATTGTATCACTGTCTAAATATGGCCATACCTTGACAACTAATGACTCAAATTTTATATATTTGGTACCAATTTGAAGCTATTTGTACAAAGAATGCATATTGCACATCAAAACAACAATAAATTTTTATTTCTTTACTTTTTATCGTGTGCAAAGTGAAAATTTCACCCCAAAAAAAGGCAGATTGTAATGGCTCATAAAAACAATGAATCATCATGAATTTTTCTGAAACTTGGTAAAAACATTGCTCCGTTTGTGTGCTTTAAATAAAATAAAAATTGGAAAGGTAAAATTTGTTGTCTTAAATTAAATGGATTTTTACACATAAGGTGTCATTAACCAAATAATGATCATTTTAGAATCTGTAAGCATTCCCAATTCAAAAAATAATGGTTAAAATAAAATTTTCTAACATCTAAATTGAAATGAAAAAAACTTCTTTAAACACCATAAAATAAGTTAACTGCGCAAGGCCTTTCGAAAGAACTTAGTCTTTCTTCGTCAGGCGCAAAAAAAGACGTGCGTCCACAATGAAGTAGCGGCACGACTGAAGGGGAATGCGGGAGGGAGAGGGAGCAAGCAGAAGGAACAGCCATTAGGAAAGAAGAAGGCAACAGCCAATCACGGAAGAGCATAAACAAAACTAGATAGGCAATGAAGGAGAGGAAAGGAAGAAGGGGGGAAGGGAAATGGGAAAAAAGCGGGGTAAATTAAAAAACTAAAAGGAGAGATTAAAATGAAATAAAATGTACGCAAAAAAAAATATATAAATATAAATTAGTAATAAAAAAAAAAAAAATAAAAATACATAAAAATAAAAAATAGTTTACAATTATAAACACACATGAATAAACCTGAAAAAGTCTATACATAATAAATATATAAAAAAAATAATAATAATTAAATAATAAACTTAATTATGAAGCAGTGCTGAAAAGATTCTTCCAGGCAACGGAGAGGGTTTTAGAATCAGATTTATCATTAACAATAATATCACGATTAATATAAATAGCTAAATTTTCAAGAAAGTCTAACTCAGAGGAACTATTGGCATTAAAAATAATTTTAGCAGTTTGAAAATTGAAACTATGGCCGGAATCCCAAGAGTGTTTAGCAACAGAAGATTTAGAAATTTCTTGATTAATGACATACCGAGAGTGTTCTTTTAGGCGTTTTTCGAGATTTCTTTTAGTTTGACCAATATAGGATAAATCACAGCCATTACAAGGAATATTATAAATACCCCATTTTTGGAGGTCAGGGACAGGACATTTCATGGAAGGAAATTTTAATTTATTGACTGGTTTAAAGATAACATTAAAATTGAAACGTCTTAAAACTTTAGCTAATTTAAAACATAAAGGAGGATTTTATCCTCCTTTATGTTTTAAATTAGCTAAAGTTTTAAGACGTTTCAATTTTAATGTTATCTTTAAACCAGTCAATAAATTAAAATTTCCTTCCATGAAATGTCCTGTCCCTGACCTCCAAAAATGGGGTATTTATAATATTCCTTGTAATGGCTGTGATTTATCGTATATTGGTCAAACTAAAAGAAATCTCGAAAAACGCCTAAAAGAACACTCTCGGTATGTCATTAATCAAGAAATTTCTAAATCTTCTGTTGCTAAACACTCTTGGGATTCCGGCCATAGTTTCAATTTTCAAACTGCTAAAATTATTTTTAATGCCAATAGTTCCTCTGAGTTAGACTTTCTAGAAAATTTAGCTATTTATATTAATCGTGATATTATTGTTAATGATAAATCTGATTCTAAAACCCTCTCCGTTGCCTGGAAGAATCTTTTCAGCACTGCTTCATAATTAAGTTTATTATTTAATTATTATTATTATTTTTTATATATATTATGTATACTATTTTTCAGGTATTTTCATGTGTGTTTATAATTGTAAACTATCTTTTATGTATTTTTATTTTATTTTATTTATTTATTTATTTTATTACTAATTTATATATTTTATGCGTACATTTTATTTCATTTTAATCTCTCCTTTTAGTTAATTTTTTAATTTACCCCACTTCTCCCATTTCCCTTCCCCCCTTCTTCCTTTCCTCTCCTTCATTGTCTATCTAGTTTTGTTTATGCTCTTCCGTGATTGGCTGTTGCCTTCTTTCCTATTGGCTGTTCCTTCTGCTTGCTCCCTCTCCCTCCCGCATTCCCCTTCAGTCGTGCCGCTACTTCATTGTGGACGCACGTCTTTTTTTGCGCCTGACGAAGAAAGACTAAGTTCTTTCGAAAGGCCTTGCGCAGTTAACTTATTTTATGGTGTTTAAAGAAGTTTTTTTCATTTCAATTGTGTATAACACCAGTTTCAATTTTATACATTGATCTAAATTAATGTAAAAGTATATTCAAAACTTCATTTGTACTAATTTTGTAGGAATCTGCCACCCCCCCCAGCCCCTCTCCCCCCCAAAAAAAATTTAGACAATTGAAAAAATTTTACACTGAAAAAGATAAGAAAATAATTAAGGACTATAATGTATAATTATAAAATAACTATAAATGCAATGCATATATATATGATAATTTACTTCACATATAGGGGCGAGTGGGGTGGAATGGGACAGTAGGTTTTTCTCTTTATATATCATTCTAAATATTTCATAAATCACACATTAGGTGAAGTAATGGTACCCCAATCTTCAGTTAAAAAAAGTAGCTGATTTACATAAGCTTGCAATTATATAAAGAAAAAGATTATTTCAAGTCTTCAGCGTCCATTTAAAGATGGTATATTAAATGCATTTGATCTAAGCTTGCAATTATATAAAGAAAAAGATTATTTCAAAAATCAAAAGTAAATTTAGTTCATATACTTTTTAAGCTTTCTGTATAATGGTTTGATTATGCATAGATATATAACAGTTTCTATATATATGGAACATTATACTGTAAAATTAGAGAGAAAATTTGTTGCTTTAAAATAAATAGTTTTCTACACATAAGGTATCATTGACCAAATAATGATTATTTTAAAATCTGTAAGTATTCTTAATTTAAGAAATATTGGTTAAAATGAAATTTTCTAGCATTTTAAGTATTGTGTGTATATTATATAATTCAATAAAGAAATATCAATTTGCAGTTATTTACCCTAAACATTCATTTTTACAGTACTTTTTATTTCATTTCATTCAAAATATGATAATATAATTCTCAAAACATATTTACATAAATATTTTAAATACCTTACTATGGAATACATGAAAAAAAAGGCACATAATATTATCTCCAGAAATGTTGAAGAAATACTAGCTGTAAATTACAGAGTTGAATTATTCAGTTGTGTAATTTAAATAAAATAAATATATATAAATGAGTTAATTGAGTTGACATTTGTTATTTTTTGTTCACACTGAGTTAAAATTTATATGAACAAAAATCCAGATACGATGAGACAAAAATAAATAAATAAATAATAACAATAGTAATATAATACAAATCCAGGGCAAAACATTGAATATGATGAGAAATAAGCCAAAGTTTAAACTTACACATGGAGCAAATCGAGACAAAATAAGAACAAAATATTTACTTACATGCATATAACTTTATAATATAACAGTTTTTTCTTCAGATTTAAGCTAAAAAGGATTTAATCAGTTTTAAAGTTTAAAAATAATGCTTGAGTTGTTCAAGTTTCCTCTGGTGCAACAGTATATGTTCTTCCTGTAGCAGTTATAGGAATAGGCACTTCTTTTATTATTTGTTCATACAGAATTCAACAAACATCTGAGGATTTTGGCCATGAATATGAAGAATTAGCGCCATGAGGATACATGAACATAGTTTTATAGTCGGTGAGTTCTTCACAGTAATCTAAAATTTTCCCAATCCACCAATTTATCCCATATACACATGCAACATATTGTTCACTTTTAAATATCAATGGTCTGACAATTTCATTGATTCCTAAAGAAGCAATAAATTTTGTTGATGAACTGTCTGAAACCCTGAAAACCGTCATCTGGCAATCATTGATTGGTACAAAGCAGTGATTCAGTCTTGTTTCTATGATTGTATCTGCTTTTGCATACTTATCTGATAATTGACTGTTTGCGGTTTGAATTTCAGATTTTGTTACAAAAAAACTTTCAATTCTTTTAACAAATTCTTTTGCAAAATTATAGAGATCAAATGCATTTAATATACCATCTTTAAATGGACGCTGAAGACTTGAAATAATCTTTTTCTTTATATAATTGCAAGCTTATGTAAATTAGCTACTTTTTTCAACTGAAGATTGCAGTACCATTACTTCATCTAATATGTGATTGATGAAATATTTAGAATGATACATAAAGAGAAAAACCTACTGTTCCATTCCACCCCACTCGCCCCTATATGTGAAGTAAATCACCATATGTATGCATTGCATTTATAGTTATTTTATAATTATACATTATAGTCCTTAATTATTTTCTTATCTTTTTCAGTGTAAAATTTTTTCAATTGTCTAAAGTTTTTTTGGGGAGGAGGGGGGCTGGGGGGGGGGGGGGCAGATTCCTACAAAATTAGTACAAATGAAGTTTTGAATATACTTTTACATTAATTTAGATGTTAGAAAATTTTATTTTAACCATTATTTTTTGAATCAGGAATGCTTACAGATTCTAAAATGATCATTATTTGGTTAATGACACCTTATGTGTAAAAAACCATTTATTTTAAAACAACAAATTTTACCTTTCCAATTTTTATTTTATTTAAAGCACACAAATGGAGCAATGTTTTTACCAAGTTTCAGAAAAATTCATGATGATTCTTTTTTTTTTTATGAGCCATCTGCCCTTTTTTGGGGTAAAATTTTCACTTTGCACACAATAAAAAGTAAAGAAAAAAAATTATTATTGTTTTGATGTGCAATATGCATTCTTTGTACAAATAGCTTCAAATTGGTACCAGATATATAAAATTTGAGCCATTAGTTGTCAAGGTATGGTCATGTTTAGACACTGATACAATTCCAAGATGGCCGCCATTTCGTAAAAATGGTCAGTTTTCAAATGGCTATATCTCAGCCAATATTGTGAAAATTACTTTTAAATTTCAGATTTGAGGGTTTCACTACTGTGTCTGTCTATGATAAAAATTTTAAAAAAATCTGTGACTATGATGCAACACCCATTGGTTGAATTCATGTGGAATGACCCAGTTTCAAAATGCAAAATTGTTACGGCTGGAGCCTCCCGTCCACGTTATTCTTTTGGATGGGATTTGAAAATTTTGGGCGCGAATCCCGCCTTGAAATTCAAGCCCTGGATTAGTACTTGTTTAAACGGGATATTTAAAAATAGGAATAACTCCAAACATTATTTATCGGATTTCAATTTCTTTCCATTTAATTAAACATGAAAAATTTATTTTAGTTTTGTTTCGGGGTTTTTGTGAGTTCAATATTAATTTTAGAACTATTAAAAATATTTATTGAGATAAAATAATATTTTTAAAAAAAGCTTATTTTCATTTTATCTTGTACTGAAGATAGTGACAATTTGAATTATGATCATACCACAGATGTGTTAGAAGTAAGAAATCAAGGAAATACATTACTTTCTTACAAAAGTATCTGGGGGGAGGGGGAATGCTCTTCTATGTATCTGAATTTAGCTGGCATATTTCCTTGGGGAAAAGTTTTGTTGGCACAAAATTAACCAGGGTTGCCACTCTAATCTTGAAAAAAAATTCCCTGTATTTTCCCTGTACTGCAATGCATTTATTCCATGTTGAGTGCAAAAAAATGTATGCGTATATGAAGGCTAATTAGAAATGTTATAATTTGCCATTACTAAATTCCCTGTGTTTTCCAGATTTTTTAGGTTTTTTTTAAGAAATTCCCTGGATTTTCCCTGTTTTGGGAGGAGATTTAAAATTCCCTGTGTTTTCCCGATTTTCCAGGTGGTGTGGCAACTCTGTTAACTTACTAGTTATAGTTATTCTACAAACTGTTGTATCAATTATTGTACAAAATTATTAATTAGTTATATGACAATTGGCTGGCAGACAGTTGTCTGCCTGCCTGTCGTAGTATGATCCTGAGGTAGAACATAGTATGTCCCAAGGTACAACAGGATGTTGTACCTTGAGACAGTTTGCTTTCCTTACTTTAAATGAGCTGCAATTTTTTATTTTCAAAGTGCCTGAATTTCTAAAATTACAGAGAAAAATGTTTGTGTATTTAAATGCTGCTTTGGAATTTTAAATTAGATTATAAATCATCAAAGTAAAAAATTAAAATGAGATAACTGTTCCAAAGTACAACAATCTCCCCTACCTTTTTTGGCCACTCCATGGCCATAACTGATACACATAACAAATTTAAAGCACCAGTTTTGGCCACCCCCCATCAAAAAATAATTTAAGTGTGAAATTGCAATGGAGAGAAAGCTTACCTCATAAAGCCCAATAGCAATTTTTTTCAGAACAAATAGAGCTTGATAAATACCTAATACTGAAAGATTATAAAAACTTGTTAGCTAAGCAAAAAACCATAATACATGTGAGCGAGCACACACTATAGTTTCACACTTATTTTTTTGTAAATCACATTTTATCAAAAAATAAATGGGATTGGAAATATTTGAGTGTTTGATTAATGAGCAAGAATGCATTAATTTTTAAAAATCAATTTACAGCCTTAATAGGGGACAATCCAATGTGGCCTATACTGGAGCATCCACCCACTATTAATTTAAAAAAGTTAAAAGAAATTCCTTAAGGGTGTCAATTACTGGCACGTCTATCATAAGTAACCATTTTGTTAAATAGCCTTCAGAAAAGATTTAAAAAAAATTTTTGAAACAGTACCATTAATAATTTTTATAACGGAATATTGATGATTTTTGACGAAAAATTACACCAGGTGACCCCACCATCTGTGCTTAGAGGAGAAACTATTATGGCAAGTGAAGTAAATTTTATAAAATCATTAAAGAAAAACCTGCATTTTCATGTCCGTATTTATCTTTATACTAATGTTTTTTTTTTTTTTTTCCCATATACACGAATTTAAGTGTGGGTTATTCTCTACAATACTGCAAATTTGACCAAGCAGTCTGACTTAGTGTTCCCATTATGCGTTTTTCAAAGGGCGCCGCACCCTGCCCGCCCTTATTTAATTATTGATGCGCCCTGCTGCCCTTTTGTATATAACACGCGCCCTGCCCCATTTTGTAAGTGAAAAATGCTCCCTGCCCATTTCTCAAAACATGTACTTTGCGCCCCGTAATTTCTTGAAAAAATGTCTTATTTTCCTTCCCTTTATGAAAAAAAACCATGTTCATGCTTGAGAAACAAGTCATTCAAATGTTGTAATTACTTGTTCACGACATGTGACTATAATCGGACAATCAGACCCTCCCCACTCTACGCATAGCCGAAGCAGGTGCCCCAATTCATTGTTTATTCAGGATTTCAACATTCCCAATGCATTCTGTTCAATATTTCCAGATTACAACATGCCATGAATATCTGTCCATGACAGGTGACGATAATCGGACAATCGGACCCTCCCTACGCAAAGCTAGAAAAGGTGCAGGAACCCCAGATCTTTGTGTATTCAAGATATCAATCTTTCCCATTACTTTCTACTCTGTATTCCCGATTCCAAAGCGTCATTTACAGTTTTAAAATCCCCCCCCCCCCCCCCCGTAGATCACGTGCTTGTTACATACATTTCATTTAGATATGCCTTCATCGAACTGTAAGAGAAAATTATCGAAAGATGCAAGAAAAAAGGAAAGATAATCATGCAAAAGATTAGCGGATAAGTTTAAAATAAGTATTTTTTTTTTTCAGTTTTATTTTATTTAAATGTTTGTGTTGAAAATATACTTAACTAGCTTAACTTTTATTGCATTATATTTTCAAATTATGCTTGTGATGAAACAAAAATAAATCCTTTCAACATAGCATAGTACATCATCAGATGCAAGCTGATAACGGCCCGTTCTGTTATCTGAACAAATAAACTGCAGCTGTCATCTTTTTATCCAAGTAACCTTAACAGTGGGGTTTTTTTTAGCGGGTTCTAATTATAAAACTTATTACATTTTAATAGAAATTTGGTACGCGGCCTACTTTATTAGTATTTGAACTCTCTGAAAATTTGAATGCAATCGGATAATTAAACGCTATACAGTACCGGACCTCAAATCCGGAATCCGGACGACCCAAAATCCGGAACGAATAACGAAATCTGAAATTCCGCGACGATCTGATTAAAAAATTCTAAAAACTGTCCATAGATGGCGCAACGTGCGTGCATAATACAGTTCCAAGTCATTCTAAACTAAGCAATTGGACTCAATTCATTAATTTTATTGCAATGTTTTGTTTTTACATTACTTTTAATCCAAATTTACTAATTACTCTTCATTAAAACAGAAATTGCACCCCCTTCCACCCCCCAAAAATAAATAACCACAAGGGAGAATTATTTTTAAAAGGGGATTACAATACACTTATAATATTTATATGTAAACATATTTTACTACACCTTCTCCTCCACTTTAAATTTTTTTAACATTTTTTCTCTTTCGGAAAAATTTTGTATGTAAATACCGTACCAAAAATATTTGTTCTTTATTTCAAAAAGGGGGGGGGGGAATCTATACAAGGTTTATTTCTGCATAACAAAACAAACTAATCCATTGAAAGTTAATGATCTCATTCTGATAACATAGAGCACGGGCACGGTTGCAAGTAAACTGTCATTTTGGCTGTTTGGGTGGCAGAAACTTCGCCGTTCCTTGTTTGTCGTCGTTTAAATCCATAGCAATCTTCCCGATATCATGACTTTTTCGTCCAATCATGATTATTTTTTGGAAAAATATAGTCCTGTCTGGGTAGGCTTAACCTTTTTTTAATATTTCATTCACCCTCTGCCCCCCCCCCCCCCCCGATATATAAAAAAAATAAACATTTATTGTTGATCTATATAGTTTAAAAATTATGTTCCGTTTACGGCTTTCTACTGATAATAAATCATTAATGAATAAAGCAAATTAGGTTTTTTCCGTCAAAAATTACACTTTCCGCCCTTTGCCCCCCCCCCCCCCCCTCCTCTGATCATATACAGTTTCATATTTTTAAAACTCTTTATTTTGTTTAAATTAAAATTGTCGCATTTATTTCTGACTTATCACAATAAATAAATAATAATTTAGATTATCTCCAGCTTCTCCGAAATATGTATGCTTCCATTCTTAGCCCCCCCCCCCCCTCATTCCCATCATGCAAAAAAGTTTTTTTTTTAATTTCTATTTAAAAAAAATCTATTTTTTTTCTCTCTCCAGTGACAAAAAATAATCAAATATATCAATACAAATATATCAATTTTTTATCATCTCTTTTATTCTGAAAAAAATTCTTCCCTCTGCTCCCCTCCCCCCCCCCCTCCAGCAGAATGAATTTTAAAACTTTGAAATTCTTCATTTGAAAAGAAAACTGATATATTTGTTGCTCACTAATAAGAATAAATAAATAATGATTAAAATCACTTCCTAACATTCCGAATTTACACTTCTCCATGTAGCCCCCCCCCCCCCCCCCGGAATACAAAGGAGATTTTTTATATCTTTATTTTACATAAAAAATCTTTTCAATTTATTGTTCCGTAGTCGCAAAAATAATTAATCATATAACTTATACTCTGTTTCTGAAATTCTCATCCAGTCTTCTCTTTGCCCTCCCCCCCCCCCCCCCCCCCGCCCAGTTTGGGGATTGTCAAATATTTAAAAATAGTTATTTAAAAATATTGATTTAAAAAATTATTTATTTTTAAAAATATTTATTTAAAAAAATGCCAGACCTGTGTGTCATTAATACATGAAAAATAATCTTAATTATCGTTAACCTACAATCATTTACGCTCCCCCCCCCCTTTGATACAAATATATTTGTATGCTAGTAGGAAAGAGTGAGAAGCATAAATTGTGATTTCTTAGGTTTTAAAGTTAAAATCTTTAAGGTTTTTTTTTTCTATGTAAAAAAACACTATTACTAATAATAATAATATTTTTTTGTTTGTTGTTCTATAACGACAATAGAGAAATAATTAGTGATATAAATAATCCCCATTACTGAAATTTCCGTTTCTTTTTCTTATCATATCCTCCATATAATATTCAAAATTTCAATGAAAAGCGTATTCGTTGATATCTAATAACTATAAATATTTCCTTTCTCCCAGTCCCACACAAAAAATAATAATTCTGCTCCCTCGTGTGTTTTGCCACAGCACACTACAAAAAAAGTGCATTAATAACTCTAATAAAGTTTGTTAATATCTCAAAGTAAAGATATTTATACGAGAAGTCTGTGGTAATTACAGTGGAAAAGGAATCGTTTTTGCCACCCAAACAAGCGAGCAGCTGAAGCGTGACGTCACATGCACGTGCTCTATTGATTTTCTACTTCGTACAGTTAAATAAACAAGTGAATAAGCAAAACATATGGCAGATGGATATCTTGTTTTTCTTCGCTTCCTTTTTTTCACTATAGTGGCCGTTTTTAAGGGGTATCCTAATTTTCGAATAACTAATTATATTTTAATAAAAATTTGTACCACTGTCTAATTTGCTATTATTGTAACATGCTGAAAATTTGAAAGAAATTCGTCAATTAGCAACGGAGATAAGTATTTTTTTTTTTTTTTTTAATAAAGGAAAGAACGTGGGAAAGAAACCCTATCACTGGAAACTCGTTGCTACAGTTTCAGAACAAACTTGGGGGCAAATGGTAGTTAAAAATGGTAGTTTTTTATCTGGCAACACTACAGAGTTCATATAATACTGTACTGTGCATATTCTCAATTCTAGCGATACGCACGTGCTTTTCTTTTCTAAAAGTTGTCAGCAAATAATTATTTTTAGAAGCGATTTTGATATTTTAATATTTTTTATTTGTTTGTGTGGTGAATTATGTCATCAAAAAGAAAACATTGTTCACTTACTATAAGTGACAAAGTTAAAGTTCTAAAAAAACTGGACCAAGGAACCCCCGTAAAAAATGTATGCGATGAATACGGGATAGGAAAATCTACTATATACGATTTAAAAAAGCAGCGATCAGAGATTTTGAAAGTCTTTTCCGAAAGTGATGTGCCAGAAAATATGGCAAAAAGAAAAACTTTGCATTCATCGAAATGTCCCGATGTTGACAAGGTGTTAATGGAATGGATACGACAAAGGAGGATGGAAAATGTGCCTTTGGACCGAAACATGATTGTACACCAAGTGAAAATTTTCCACGAAGAATTGGAAATCGCCACTCCGTGTGAATATTCATCGGGGTGGTATAACAAGTTTAAAATTCGCCATGGTTTGCGTTTGGTGAAAGCTTCAGGTGAAAAAAGTTCTGCAGATGTCGAAGCTGCCGAATCGTACGTTGATGATTTTCAAGAATTTATCGACAAAGAAAATTTGACACCCGAGCAAGTGTGCAATGCTGATGAAAGCTCGTTATTCTGGCGATACATTCCCAGAAAAACTTATATACTGAATGACGAGAAATCTGCATCGGGCTATAAAGACTCCAAAGAACGTCTAACAATTATGACGTGTGCAAATGCTGCTGGCACGCATAAGTGCAAACTGTTAGTTATCGGAAAGAGCCGACATCCAAGAGCATTAAATGGCGTAAAAGTTTTACCTGTTCATTATATGGCAAATCAGCGAGCATGGATGACTGCCGAAATTTTCGAAGAGTGGTTTAAAAAACATTTCGTGCCAGAAGCTCGGAATCACTGCCGAAGTGTAGGTTTGCCCGAACAATGCAAGATTGCTCTGATTTTAGACAATTGCTCTGCACATACAACTGCAGATATTCATTCTAAAGAAAATGTGCTTATAGAGTTTTTGCCACCGAACTGCACATCGGCGATACAACCAATGGATCAAGGCGTTATACGGTCATTGAAGTGCAGTTACAAAACTGAATTTATGCGAAAAATGTTAGATGCATATAACAGTGGTCTTGGCGTTACTGCCTTTCAAAAGGACTTTAATGTGAAAGACGCTTTGTGGAGAGCAGCAAGTGCTTGGCACAGTGTATCAAAAGAAACATTAAGTCACGCATGGCATAAATTATGGCCCTCCCTTATTTTCTTGGAAAATGATGATACTGTCGATAAAAACAACGATTTTCGTGGATTTTCTGTGTCTGCAGAAAAGTTGATGATCGATGAGCTGTTAGAATACGCTAAAGAAGCTACTTATGGGAAGATGCAGCTGTTAGACGAAGACGCTATAACAGATTGCTTAAATATTGATAAAGATGGACCAATAGTCAATGAACTGACAAATAGAGAGATTTGTGATATGGTGTTGCACCCAGAAATGGCCGAAAATGCCAGTGATGATGAGGAGGAGGAGATCGAAGAAAATATTGATGAAATTCCTATCGATAAATGCATCGATCTCACAAAAGAGTTGATTCGTGGTTTGGAAACAAAAAGTTTCATTAATGAGGCCCAAATCATGCAACTTTATAAATTGCAAGAAATGTTGCAGCACGAAAAACCAAAAAATATGAAACAATTGAAAATATCTGATATATTTATGAAAGCAGATCATTGAAATACGTTTTATTATTTTTTCATAAATGTTTATTTTTATTTTATTTATATTAATGCTACCTCAACCTTAGATTTCTTATAAATTATTTTTTTTTTATGTTTCTCTGTTTATTTTCATTGAGTCTAATTTGTTATAAAACTCCTAGGCCTAATGCGGCTCTAGTGATTTTCATTTTCTAAAAAATGTTTTTTATGTTGCTAATAAATGTGATGTGCCGTATTAAAAAAATTGTTTATCCTTATTTTAGATTGTTTTTGTAATCTGTTTTTCTCTGTTTACTTATACCTAACACGGCGATTCGAGATATCGATTCCTAGGCCTAACTCAGCTCTCGCGAGCAATAACGCATTTTCGTTTTCCAAAAGATGTTTTAATATTTTTAAGAATATGCAGTAGTATTTAAAAATATTTCTTATCCTTATTTTTATTTATTATTCTTATTTTGTAATTCGTCTATTTGGCTTTATTTACGCTAAGCCTAACTAGGCGATACGCGAAATAGTTTGCTTAACGGCATGCAAAATTTTGTCAGGGGCATGTACCATATCTGTTTAACTATTGTTTTGGTTGAGGACCTAAAATCCGGAACGATCGCTGTCCCGACCAGTCCGGATTTGAGGTCCGGTACTGTACATATCAATAGTATGGAAAAGAAAAGCTTAGCTTTCCATTCTTTATTCATCATACTTTGTATAGGACAAATTTGGAAGATATCTGCACGGGCCGAAATTTCCAGGCCCGATCCATAGAAAAAGAAAATTCTGCCCGGCTCAGAAGTAAAATGTAGAGACCCGACCCGATATACTAGCTAAAAACATGGCCCGGCCCGGAAAAAAGTTAAAATTTCGATCCGATCCCGCCCGGCTCCAGTGAATTTCTACATAACATTGATTTTTACTCTTTTGAAAGAGTTCTGACCAAAAAAAAAAAAAAAAAAAATCTTAGTCCTCTTTTTCCCATATTTATAATCTTTGTTTATGCAGAAATATACACTGGTGTCCAAAAGTTAAGCATAATTGGTAATTAAGTAATTATTTTTAAGTAATGAAAGAAATATGAATCGGAATGTGCTGAAACTTCAGGTGTGTAAACAAAATAGTACGCGTCACATATTTTCCCGAAGAGTTTTCCCCGAAATCGAACAGGGGACCGTCAACAAATTGAAAAAGAACGAAGATCTTTTGGATAACCCTGTCAAAACTAATGTAGCAAAAGCGTTCAAACTGCACATTATGATTAATTGGCTTATTGTAATGTACTGTGTTAATTTTTACTAGGATAGCATGTATACTCGTAGAGAAATTAAGGTTTTTATAAAAACAGTCCTAAATTTTTCCAAGTTTTTTGCTTATAATTTGCAGAGTTCTTATTATAAAATAATGTTCTTTTCTGAATATATGACAAACATCATTGTACACAATACCCTGTCATCAGAATTTAAAAATAATAAAAATTGTATGAAAAATGAGTATGTTTAGTAAATAATTTTTCATTGCGCATGCGTCAACGATATCAAGATGTCATTTACATATTGTGTTAGCTAAATGTATAGAGCAACTTCTGTAAAAGTTTCAAAAACATAGCTTGAAAATTCTGAAAATGGGAGCCTATAGAATCAACTCAAAATCCGTTATTCCTAAAGGAAGCAAAAAAATCAGGGATTTTACCTAAATATAGTTGTACGTGCAATATTGTGTAGGCACTAAACAATGGAATATGGATACAGCCCCTCATCTTTTTGCTTCATTTAGGAATAACGGATTTTGAGTTGATTCTATAGGCTCCCATTTTCAGAATTTTCAAGCTATGTTTTTGAAACTTTTACAGAAGTTGCTCTATACATTTAACTAACACAATATGCAAATGACATTTTGATATCGTTGACGCATGCGCAATGAAAAATTATTTACTAAACATACTCATTTTTCATACAATTTTTATTATTTTTAAATTCTGATGACAGGGTATTGTGTACAATGATGTTTGTCATATTTTCAGAAAAGAGCATTATTTTATAATAAGAACTCTGCAAATTATAAGCAAAAAACTTGGAAAAATTTAGGACTGTTTTTATAAAAACTTTAATTTCTCTACGAGTATACATGCTATCCTTGTAAAAATTAACACAGTACTTTACAATAAGCCAATTAATCATAATGTGCAGTTTGAACGCTTTTGCTACATTAGTTTTGACAGGGTTATCCAAAAGATCTTCGTTCTTTTTCAATTTGTTGACGGTCCCCTGTTCGATTTCGGGGAAAACTCTTCGCGAAAATATGTGACGCGTACTATTTTGTTTACACACCTGGAGTTTCAGCACATTCCGATTCATATTTCTTTCATTACTTAAAAATAATTACTTAATTACCAATTATGCTTAACTTTTGGACACCAGTGTAGTAGGTTGCGATATTTATGTTCTTAATGGACTTCTGTTTTTTTGTATGTAAATGTTTCAGTGATCATTAATATTATTTATCCATATTCCATACAATCGAGACATAAAAATCTAAAAAATGATATATGGTAAAAGTAAAATCTAACACGGTATCGCATTGGAAAGAAAAAAAAAAAAAAAAAAGTTATAGACAAGCTCCCTTCTTAGCAGGTGTAAATGTATTATAATTTTTTTTTCTCGCACGCGCATTTTTCTAGTCATTTTGCAAGGATGGACAGCTTTTAAAAAAATTTGATTTTCAGTTTAAAAGAAATGCATTTAACTCTATTATAATAAGCCGAGAAATCTATGATTCTTTAAAAAGAATAAATTTTAATGTTTAATTTTAGAACAATGACATTTAAAAGCATGCAATGATTTTGCGAGAATTTTTGGACCAAGCAAAATTTTACAGATTTTTTAACAGACTCCCCACGTCGAAAAAAGATTTTTCATACAGGATGATTCAACCAAGACTAAATATTTTGGTCCGTGTGAAGACAAGGAAGAATAAAATCATTCCCGGCTTCGCGCATAAAAAATAAGTTAGGCCGATTCTACAGAAGAAAGTAAGGCCCGGCCCAGCAAGATTAGTGATCAGGCCCGGCCCGAGTCTTCAGAAAAAAGTAAATCCCAGCCCAGCCCCGAATGCCTTCAATGAAAATCTGCCCGAGTCTTCGGAAAAAAGTAAATCCCAGGCCCGGCCCGAAACCGTCAATGAAAATCGGGCCGGACCAGGGTCGGGTTTCGGGCCAAGGCCCGGCACTTGCAGATCTCTAAAGTCTTGCAATAGTTTTGAAAAAAAAAAAAAAAGGGCGAATTTATACGTTTTAAAAACATTGGAAATTCCTAAATAACGTTTCTATTCCATAATTATCTTTCAAAATTAATTTGCAAAAGAAAAAAAAAAAGCCTAGTTCAAATCGTCCATTTGTAAGAAACCGCATGACCTATATTTTCTACCCTCTCCTCTGCACGGTGCAGAGATAAAGGCCATAAATACAAGAACTCAATCTAAACTAAACTAAAGGATTCACGTGCTGAATCATAGCTCACAGGCTGTCTTTATTTTATTTATTTTTTTCTTTTATTGCTTTAGGTTGTTGCAATCTCGAATGAAAAAAAAAAAAACATAATAATTAGAGTTAGAAAACTTTTTTTAAAAACACGTCTGCAATGCGCGGATTGATTTAAAATGTGCCTAAACTGATTAATTGGTTGGAAATGATTGACTTTAAATGTAGGGAGGGGGGAGGGGACATGGATGAAATTACACTAAAGACACTTTGCAGCAGCAAAAACAGGATTTGAGTAATAAATTCGGGGTATTTTTTGTTTGTTTGGTTTGTTTTATGTCGGCTAATTATCTGCACGTGAGATATAGGCCCTAAAGAGGTGGGATGCCCTCCGTGGAGGTCTTTCTAAGGGAACCTAACCCGTATTTACGCAAGGAAATCAAAGGTTCGAAGAAAACCACGGAAAACTCCGAACGGTTAGGCCGACGGCCGCGACGGGGTTCGAACCCATCACCTGCTGTCTACCAGTTGAGAGGTCAGAACCTCTTGGCCTCTGGTGTTTTTTTTTTTTTTTTTTACATTGAAAATTTGATTTTAGAGAAGTAAAATCCAAATTTGTAGAAACAAAAATCGCATTTTGAAGCAGCAAAAACCATTTTTGTTACAACAAAAATCTGACTTTGTAGTAGTAAACATGAATTAGTAGCAAAATCAGATTTTTCACTATCTTCTCATGAAATTTGCGTCTTTTTGCGATCTTCAGACAAAATTTGTGCTTTTTGATGTCCTTTTAATGAAATTTATGGATTTATTTATTTATTTTTGAGATTTTTTGTTCGTTTTTTCCGAAACTAGCAATTTTTTGACAAAATTCATGCTTTTTTTCTCCTCTTTTCAATAATTTGCGATCTTTTTGACGGAAATTTCTGCTTTTTTGTTTGACGAAATTTGCTGGTTTTTTTTCGCGATCTTTTGACAAAATTTGCGTCTTTGCGCGATCTTTTGACAAAATTCACGTTATTTTCCGGATCTTTACCCAAACATTGCGTGTTTTTGCTATTTTTGACAAAATTCACGTTATTTGCTCGATTTTTACGCAAACATGGCGTGTTTTTCACGATCTTTTCACAAAATTCTAATGTTTTTCAAAACTTTTGGATGTTTTTCGCAATTTTGACAAAAACTGTGTGTTTTACGCGATCTTTTGACCACGATATTTTCATTTTTTGACGATTTAGCGACATTTGTGATCTGGAAAAAATTTTTAAAAAAAATTTTCTTTGTTTCTCGGATCGACGAAATCCTACAAAATTTTTCCTTTGGTACAAAGTACGTTTTGGCGCGATTTGGAGCAATGATTAAAAGGATATAAAGTAAAATTAAAAGGATATAAAGTAAAATTAAAAGGATATAAAAGCCAAAAGTAAAAAGATAGAAGGTAATTATTAAAAAAAAAAAAAACAATAAAAAGTAGTGGTTTGCCCCCCCCCCCCTTTTTTTTTTTTTTTTTTTTTGGTGTGCCCTAGTAAAAGAAATATATTCACGCTTTTTAGAAACAAGCTAAGATTTTAAGTAGGATGTTCGGAAAGTGAAGTTATTTCATATAAAACTTACATAAATCAGGGTTTCCAGCAAAAAATATTTGACAATTGCCTTGACCAGATCTTTAAAAAATCCATGACAATTGGGCATTCAAAGAGATTTGCTGTTTATTTCCGCAATCCTTTGTCAGTATTAGTGATTTATTATGATCGCTCTTTAAATTTCTTTGAATTTTTTTTTTTTTTTTTTCCCCATTTGGCAAATTTTGCGATTTGGATGAATTTTGTATCATTTTTCAGCCCCAAACTTCCCCATGACATTTTTAGAAAAATTTTTTAATTTCTTAACTTTCCCTATATATTTCTAAATTTTCCCGACTTTCCATGACTACTTTTAAGTTTCCTGAATGTCCAAATTTTCCATGGTGCTAGAAATCTTGTAAATATAGCACAATTCCAGTTCACTTTAATACTGCTATGAAAATAATCCAGCCGAAGGCATAGAATGTGTTGATTTAAGTCTCCTTTCCAGTGTTAAATTCAGACACTATTCTCCGGGAGGGACTTCTGTGGCTTGGGGGGGGGGGGTAGGTGGATACAACAGAGTTCAGAGGGAGAAATTATATTTTTTACCAATGAAAACACAAAACCTCAAATTTTGATAGCTCCAGGGGTTATGTCCCCCCGGGCCACCCCCTGAATTCATCACTGCTCCTATCAAAAACTGTTCTTTTGCTTGATAAAAAAGTGCCCTTTTTCTTGACAAAAAAGTGCCCCTTTCGGTAAATGCGCCCTGCCCTTTTTCTTGACAAAAAAGTGCCCCTTTCGGTAAATGCGCCCTGCCCCTTTTCAAAAGAAATGTGAACACTAGTCTGACTTGAATGTTACATAGGTAAATTTTCATAAAAATTGGATAAATTGCTAGTAATTGGTCAATTGTTGAAGATTTTAATAGCAGCAGAAATCGTTATAAAATTTTAAACAAAAGTACATATTCCCCATTCACTTTATCATTAACTCATAACAATAAATGTGAGGGAATGATGAAATTAAGATGTTTTTACTAATTGTCATGAAAAATGCAAAATTATGGAAAAAACCAAACTGATTCCTTAAAGAACACATAATATATAATGTATGATAAAATTAAAAATTTTGAAAATTGCTAAAAATTTAGCATTCTGTGTGAGGGAATGACTGCTAATAAAAATACTCCCAGATTTTCTGATTGAAAATAAATTCTAGAAAATTAACAAACACTTATACCACCAATTTATGTTGCTCGACTGACAAGTACTCAAATTAGCTTCCTCTCTGTGAAGAATGCCAGACTGCTGCTCATCTTTAGTGATAGGATATTTGCGATAATAGCAAGATATGAGGGAATGATGGTCTAACATGGGGAAACATATAATTGATTGAGTAGACTACATAATTATAGTAAAAAATAATAATTTTATTATTTTTTGTAAGGTACCAATTAAGAACTTTATTTTGCTTAGGGTGTTTTTAATTATTTTTATTTCTGAATGGAAAAAAATCAGGCAGCAAAGTATGGTAGTATGGGTAGGAGAGAGGTGAGGGAATGATATTTGCATGATATATCTTACATTTTTAAATATTAAATTTGTTTATTTTTAAATTTTACGCCCTGCCCCTAATAAACAAACTTTAGACCTTCTAATAAAAGTATAAATAAATAAAAATAAAATGAAATTTAGAGCATTTATATGGCTGGGAGACACTTTTTGCACTTTTGCAGAGAATAACCCGTGTGATAATACAGTGAGATTTGTAGTTTGAATTTTGTTGGGGGAAAAAAGATCCGAAGAAATTAGCAGTCTACAAACATTCCATGTGAAAGCAAATTCGAGCAAAAAAGAAAATCTTCACAGTAGTTTAATATTTTTCTCACACTGAAATACACAAAATTAACATTCAATGAAGTTACCTGGTACCACCAATATTCAAACGAATAATGTCACCCGAGAGCATGTAATGACACATGCCTAATACAATTATAGGGTGTTAATTTATGAAGCCTATACAGCCATGAATCATAAACTGTCACTATATATTTATTAATTGACAAATCCAAAGCCCCTCAAAGAGACTTCTCATTTGGCAGCAGAACGTGATAAGTTTTATTTTAAAGCGAAGAAGAAATTGGCCGTGTTCAAAAGCGGCTTTTTTTGTGCGCGCGCGCTCAGAAGATTCTGCTTGGAGTAGGTGCTATCGAAGAAGAGAATTTTAAATTTATTCAATTATTGTATTATTTTTATGGTTCAGAATTGGTAAATACAAATACCATATCTCTTTATCCTTTCAAATCATGATTTTCGTAACAGAAATACACACCTGTGACCACTCAAATAAAATTAAAAGTATTCCGGAAAAGTATCACGTGACCTATTTCATGTAATTAAGCCCGATTAGCATTTAAAAAATGACAACCAACCCTGCTCAAACCTTGACGCGCGCGACGCAAATAAAAATGATGGGCGATTTGATCACGTGATTGTGCGTTTTGTGCTTATCTGTTATTGGTTGCACCGAGTTGCACGCTGTTTGTTGTCAAAGTTGGTAGGTTGACTGATACAATTTAACAATTGGTGAAAATCATTTATCAGTTGCTTTATACTTTTCGTATTAAATAATAGAATACTGTTGATTCTATTGTTGTAATTAATAAAATGCTGTTGATAAACCAAGGTTGAGATATCCACACGGGGGACTAGCTAAGGTGGGGGGGGGGCTACCCTCCCAAAACATTGACAAATGTTGTTACACTTTGCAAATTTAAAACTTTTATGTCAAATTTAATTAAAATTTTAATAAAAACTGCAATACATTTTCTATTTTTGATAGAATTTGCAAAAGTTAACTAGCATTGGGCGGAGCTTGCAATGTTTCCCACAAGTGTTGCGGTATTTGATTGGCTTTTGGTGAACGCTTGTGGGATAAATGGAGAAGCTGATTAGCTATAATCCATCGTGACGTTCTCTGACGTCAGAAATGCTTGTGGTCCATTGGGAATATTATTAATTTTTTTTTACAAATAACAATTGTATTACATTTTCCAAGTGCGTTAACTTGGCAAAATTATAAAACGAGTTGGCGAATATAAAAATTTGACTTGACAATATTAAGGTTTTCTCCCCCACCAATAAAAAGTCTTAGCGATGGCCCTGTATCCACATATTACAAGATTGATTTGTAATCTACAATACTGGATTGATTTCAATGGAATTTGCATTGTTAGTTAGATAATTTTTCAGAAGAAGTTTTAGTATGTATATATTTCTTATTTAATGATTGTATATTTTAATACCGTGTGGATAACAGGCCAAAATATGTCATAAAATATGAAAAACAAACGACATCCGAAATTATGTTAGTATAAGCAAAACACTTATTTATACTTTTAATAGAAAAATTATAAACATTCTAATCATACTTTATTCATTACAAAACTAGAAGGCAAACTCCAAATATTTCACTTCTTTAAAATATATGTATGCAGATATTCTTAATTTTAAAAAATGTATATCTTTTACATTTTGCTTTTATAATATTTTCCATTTTGATTTTAACACCGTAAAATATCCACGCATGCATTATATTTGCATCCTAATCTCAATAAAAAATTACTTCTAAAATTTTCAAAAGAAAAAAAAAAAAAAAAAAAAAAGAAGAAGAAGAAGAACATTAATAATTATTTTATGCGTATACGGATATTTTCGCAGAAAACTTTTTTTTTCATTTTCTTAATATATATATAAATCACTTTGGAACGATATTAATATCGTTCTAATTATCCTTTTAATATTCTAAATTTGGAATATTAAAACTTTCTCCGCAAAAATCTCATTTTCTCGTATTTAAATAAGTATTTTATTATTATAATAGAAATACATGTGCTTCTGTATTATTAATATAAAATTTATCTTTAATAAAAATGTCTTATTTATCAATAAAAAGCAACCAAAAAAAAAAACACAAACCAACTTTGGCCCGCGCAGGTTTCGAACCCTTATCGTCTGGGTTTAAGCTCAGCACTCTAACCATTCGGCCAGCCAGCTCACTTTCATTTGTAACAGATTATCTTTATAATTGGCACCACAAGTAATTACATCCTTGATCTGTTCTCCATCTGTTACTGAGCGAACAGTTACAGTAACTGGTGGCACAGTAGCGAGGACTGAACTCACATCCCATCAACTATAAGTACCCACTCCATGTCCGTGGCTCCTAGCGTGCGCGTGCAGCGCGCGTAACAGCTGAACACGGCCATTGTAAACATAAGCAGCGTTGCCATTGCCAGATGTGCAAAAATGAATTTCCTCAGATTAAGGTACCATGATATCAGAGTGGCGACGGCACTCGCGACAAAATTTGACGATTTTTTCGAAAAATTGATAATGACGACAAAAAGGTGGATCAAAAATCCGTCCACCTGTTGCTTGTGAATCAAAGATGGCAACGTAAAAACATAGATTACACTAATTAGGAAGTTCAAACTTTTGGTGCACCATCACTCCACCGCTTTAATAGAATATCTCTATTTTTACCAATATGGCAGTTGCAATCAGCTGATTTCCTTTTCATTTGCCAATCTAACCCTTGAGTTTTACCTCCAGCCACACCCATAATCCTTTCATCTACCAATCATAGCTGCCGTTTAACGTTTGTATGACCTCCAATGGTCAATTTGTGACGTCATATGAAACTGCCCTATAGGCTCTATACGGTAATCGTTTTCTACATTGTTAAAAATTCGAAATTTTTGCTGCATCTTCACTCCACCGCGTTTATAGAATATCTCTATTTTGACCCATGAGAATGCGGTCATAGAGATATAGACGCCATTGACTTTCTAATATACGTAGACGCCACATCCCATTGTTCTCTCGACATGGTTTCGAATCCAACATCTTTGGCGAAAAGATGCCGTTTTTTGGCGGTGATCGCTTTATTGGCATCTTTCAGATTTCACAAAGAGAAAAGCAGAAGTGCGGTCAACTCAAGATAAACATAACAATATGAGTTTCGACGGAAGAAAAACCGGTTTGGCGCTCTAAATCTGGCCTTCCTCACGTGACGGAAGGCAAAGATGTCGGCCTAAGAAAAGGTTGCCATTGTGGTGTCTAGGTATCGTAGGTCATTGATAGACGCTTTCAGTGTGATGTAAGTCATACGTTTTACTTGGAAACTGACTCACTGCCCCCTTTACAATGCCTCTTCACAGAGCAGACGACAAACGTGAAACGTCATGAAGTGGAGGCGAAATCACTAACCCTACTGGTTCCACAATCGCCACGAAGCTCAGAACGCCATCGTTGTCAGGGAAACCGCCTCCACTACGTCACAAGCGAGAAGGCATATGCCTCTTCACTGAGCAGACGACAAACGTGAAACGTCATGAAGTGGAGGCGAAATCACTAACCCTACTGGTTCCACAATCGCCACGAAGCTCACAACGCCATCGTTGTCAGGGAAACCGCCTCCACTACGTCACAAGCGAGAAGGCATCGTAGAGGAGGCAGTGACTGACTCCAAACAAACGGTTGCTATGTTTCATTTTTTATTAAAAATCAATCGTAGAAACTTATAGCACTGCATTTGAAGTATTAAAACATATGTCTGTCAGATACAGCTATAAAATATAATAAAAGTAGAAAACACAGCATAGCAACTATTTGTTTGGAATCAGTATCCAAGAAAAACGTCATTTCTGACGTCAGAACGACGACTGAAAGCGTCTATTCTATAAAAACGGTGGAGTGACGATGTAGCAAAAGTTTCAAATTTTTAACAGTGTATGTAAACGATGGAGAGAAGATGCCGCAAAAGTTTCAAATATTTAACAGTGTAAGCAAGGCAACACTAGATACCGGGCTTTCTCATTCCTTATCATGACGTCACAAAAGGTGGCTTCTGGCTATCAACGACATCCAGCAATTGATACAAAACGAAGGGTGTGTCGCTTTGAACCCTGTTTGTACCAATCGCTGATAGCGGCCAGCCACTTTTAGTGACGTTATGATAAGGAATGACCAAACCCGGCGGCATATCAGCAAACCATACTTGAATTCAAGTCAGGGCCGTAGCTAGAAGTGAACCATAGGGGGGGGGGGGCTCGAGAGAATGTAGGGGAGGGGGCTCATAATTTTTTTTCCTCTTTCTGAAGCAGAAAGATAAATTAATGACTATTCACATTGTAGGTACTATGTTTCTTATTAAACTGTTGTACTAACTTCATATTATGCTAAGAAAAGTATAGGATGATGAAAATTTTGATTGTATGACTGGTGCAAAATTAGAGTTGCAAAAAACCCACAGTTTTTGAGGGACGGGAATAAACCCGGGAATTTTGGGGAATTGTCTTGTCTTTTGGTTGGTTGGTTGGTTGGCAAATACTGAGACGTATGCTAGTAGCCGTTAGGGGGACTTTTGTCTCGAAACTCCAGGGTAAACACTAAGCTACACAGCCAGGGTCAAATCATGTACGACACAGGCGAACGAGAGAAAAAAACAACAGTAGGCCCACACAGGCTGTCAGCTAGAGCGGTCAAAAAAGATGGGGAAGAGCCACACGTGAAAATCGGATTAGGGCCGCAACACCATGAGGAGATGAGAGAGCTACAGACATGATCTCGCTGTAGCTCGAGTTGGCAGGCAACTTGAGCGACAAAAGCAGCTGTCGGCAAGGGTCATTGAGACCCATGCAATACAGGAGACCATGCTCCGGGGTATCCAACTCAAAACAATGCCTACACAGCGGGGAGAAAACTTGGGTCATACGAAAGAGACGCTGCTGGGTGAGGATCATCCTAGCCCTCCATCGGGCAATAAGCACATCCGTTAGCCTGGAGGGGGTCCACAGAGAATAAGACCGGTCAGTGGTGAGCTGAGGATAAGTAGATGCGTAGTCACTGTTAAGCCATGAGAAGTCATTTTCAATGAGCCAGCTTTTCTTAATGTGAGAGCGTAGGTCCTCCGGAGAAATCCAAGGGATGGACTGGCAGAGAAAAGGACCATTTTTGGCCAGAACGTCAAACCTTTCGTTCGGGACGATACCCTTATGAGCGGGGCACCAGACCAAAGTGACGGAGTAGCCCCTTCTATTCAAGACCGAAATGCTATGGATCAGATGGAGAATGACCTTAGGTGAACGAAGTGAATATGCCTGGAGAGCTCGCAAGACAGACAAGCTATCCGTTAAAAGAAAAATAGTCTTGTGAACCGAAGAAAGATGAGTAATAGCCAACCAGAGTGCGATCGCCTCGGCGGTGAAAATGGAATTACAGTGATGGAGCAAGGCAGCCACGGCACGGTCGGAGTCGGCATCGATTGCCGCCACCGATGTCTTCGCACAGTCTTTGGAGGCATCGGAGGAAAGAACAGTACAGGAGCTGTGGGCCTCGCGCCAGCGGGCCCATTCGCTCGCAAGGACACTATCTGGGAGCGAGACGTCCTGAAAGGGAAGGTCCTCAGTAATTATGTGAAGAGACAAATCCTGAGGTAGAGGAGGCCAGATGAATCAAATTATCTTAGAAAGATCGCAGCCATAAGCGGCGGACAAGGAGTCACAGAGGCGAGTCCAATTAGAGCCAAAGCCATCGGGAGGATGAGTCGACCTGAGAGCAAGTCCCGTAGGAAGGGCGAGCTGCCGTAGGAGAAAAGCCTTTGCCAGGATTGAGGTCGCACCAGCTTCACGTTGAAGGACCGGAATGGGAGTGCACATGGGAAGGCCGATAGCAGTGCGATGAGCAGCATAGTAGATTCTCTCCAGAGTGATCATTGCAGATTTATTACAGTCGAAGAAGAGCGCACATCCGTATTCGAAAAAGCTTCTGACCAGGGCATTGATGATACGCAGCAGGTGCGTGCTGGTAACACCCCTAGAGTGGCTTGCCACAGCCTTAATGTAGTTGAGACGCCGAAGAGCTTTGATACGGATCATCGAAAAATGTGAGCGAAAATTAAGAGAGCGACTAAACCAGATAGAGCACGCGCATGTGACGTCACGCTTCAGTTGCTCGCTTGTTTGGGTGGCAAAAACGATTCCTTTTCCACTGTAATTACCACAGACTTCTCATACAAATATCTTTACTTTGAGATATTAAAAAACCTTATTAGAGTTATTAATGCTCTTTTTTTGTAGTGTGCTGTGGCAAAACACACGAGGGGGCAGAATTATTATTTTTTGGGTGGGACGGGGAGAAAGGAGATATTTATAGTTATTAGATATCAACGAATACGCTTTTCATTGAAATTTTGAATATTATATGGAGGATATGAGAAGAAAGGGAAACGGAAATTTCAGTAATGGGGATTATTTATATTACTAATTATTTCTCTATTGTCGTTATAGAACAACAAACAAAAAAATATTATTAGTATTAATATTTTTTTTTTACATAGAAATAAAAATAACTTAAAGATTTTAACGTTAAAACCTAAGAAATCACAATTTATGCTTCTCACTCTTTCCTACTAGCATACAAATATATTTGTATCAAAGGGGGGGGGGGGCAGCGTAAATGATTGTAGGTTAACGATATTTAAGATTATTTTTCATGTATTAATGACACACAGGTCTGGCATTTTTTAAAATAAATATTTTTAAAAATAAATAATTTTTTAAATCAATATTTTTAAATAACTATTTTTAAATATTTGACAATCAGCAAGCTGGGCGGAGGGGGGGGGGGCAAAGAGAAGACTGGATGAGAATTTCAGAAACAGAGTATAAGTTATATGCTTAATTATTTTTGCGACTACGGAACAATAAATTGAAAAGATTTTTTATGTAAAATAAAGATAAAAAAAAAACTCCTTTGTATTCCGGAAGGGGGGGGGGGGCTACATGGAGAAGCGTAAGTTCGGAATGTTAGGAAGTGATTTTAATCATTATTTATTTATTCTTATTAGTGAGCAACAAATATATCAGTTTTCTTTTCAAATGACGAATTTCAAAGTTTTAAAATTCATTCTGCTGGAGGGGGGGGGGGACAGAGGGAAGAAATTTTTTCGGAATAAAAGAGATGATAAAAAAAAGATATATTTCTATTGATATATTTGATTATTTTTTGTCACTGGAGAGAGAAAAAAAAAATAGTAGAATTTTTTTTTATATAGAAATAATAAAAAAAAAAACTTATTTGCATGATGGGAATGGGGGGGGGGGGCTAAGAATGGAAGCATACATATTTCGGATAAGCTGGAGATAATCTAAATTATTATATATTTATTGTGATAAGTCAGAAATAAATGCGACAAATTTTATTTAAACAAAATAAAGAGTTTTAAAAATATGAAACTGTATATGATCAGAGGAGGGGGGGGGGGGGGGAAAGGGCGGAAAGTGTGTAATTTTTGACGGAAGAAACCTAATTTGCTTGAATAATGAATATGATAACGAATGTTTATAATAATAATAATGAATACATTATTGATTTATTATCAGTAGAAATCCGTAAACAGAACAGAATTTTTAAACTATATAGATCAACAATAAATGTTTATTTTTTTTATATCGGGGGGGCAGAGGGTGAATGAAACATTAGAAAAAGGTTAAGCCTAGCCAGACAGGACTATATTTTTCCAAAAAATAATCATGATTGGACGAAAAAGTCATGATATCGGGAAGATTGCTATGGATTTAAACGACGACAAACAAGGAACGGCGAAGTTTCTGCCACCCAAACAGCGAAAATGACAGTTTACTTGCAACCGTGCCCGTGCTCTATTCCCAAGATCTTCACAGTGGCGCTCCACCTCTTGTCTTTTCAGTATAAAATTGGACAGAATAAGGACGGAACGGAATCGGAGAAAAGCAGAGAAAACGTGCTCTGATGTTGATTATCTTCGCTTGGCTCGCTCTGAAGAAGAGTTGAGTTGTTTTTGCAATTACAGTTAAGAATAAAACAATTGAAATCATCACAAAAATATTAAATAATAAATTAAATATTTCAATGTTTAAAACGTTCTAAAAACTCCCGGAAATTTTCAAAATTTCCTTCCCAAAAAACCCGGTTTATTCCCGAGAATAAACCCGGTTTTTTCCAGCCTTTGCAACTCTATGCAAAATGGAGGATATTCCAATTACGTTTTGACACGTGGTCAAGGCAAAAGCTTCTAGCGTAAAGAAGAGAAAGCTTCATTAGATGCAATGTAAATCCAAATCCCCACCAGCCAATGAAACAGTTCAAAGGAAAACAGTAGCAGCCTCCTTGCCTCGCTCCTTGCTTATCAGTTAGAAGTTCTTTGGGTAAATTCCGGTACCACGTGACCTTTTATCCTCGAACGCAGATTTGGAATATCCTCCATTAAACATCATGTTAACTTCATATGTACATATAAGATGAGGGAGTGTTGAAACACTTATTTTAGATACAATTTAGTCACTGCAAAACTGTGAAAGGATCTCAAAACTAAATTAGATTTTTGAACAGAATTTCATTTGAATTTTCGGAACAGAAATTAATTGAGTGACCTTGGAATTTTTTCCAGGGGGGGGGGGGCTCAAAATATTTTAGGGGAGGCTGAGCCGACCATACCGCCCCCTTAGCTACGGGCCTGATTCAAGTATGGACAAAATTAGAGCTTTGCTATTGGCTAAACTGTAATCTGGTGTATTCAAATCTCCGCCCCTTTCCTACGTAGCAGCGAAAAAGTATGTCAGTGTATGTTACTTTTTTTTGACTAATCGTTATTTTAAAAGTGTATGGATGGTATTAATGCAAAGTGTGTCTAGTGAAAGAGTGCAATGAAATCAGTAAAATCCTGAGTGTTTCGTCGCGGTTTCACCTCGCTTTTAGGTAGCTTTCATAACAAAAAGTAAAAAGCTACCTATTGCAGCCGCCCGGAGGAAAGCACTTCCAGAAAATTTTGGTATATTTTTTTTCACCGATCATGACCCCCAGACACCAAAACCACCCTCCGTTCAAATGTTGACATATATATATATATATATATATATATATATATATATATACAGGATGTCCGAAAAGTCTGAAAACGGTTGAATAACTCGAGAAATACATGAGATTGAAAAGCGTAAATAATATACGTGTTAAATATTTTTAAATAAGGTACTCAGTGATACCAAGGTTCACCTTCGCAACAGACCCACTGGGAGTCAGAGGGGGTCCAACTTTGAAATCTTAAATTATAAACCCCATTTTTTATTGCAGATTTGGATTTTACTGACAAAAATACGTAACTTTTGTATTTGATGTTTATTTCGAATCCTCGTTTATCACGGTGTAATCGAGCATATTAAATCCATACATATTTCGGCTTTTCCAACGGGATTTTCCCTAATCGAAACTAATTGGGGAGGATTTTTGGCATCAAATTCTTCGTCTTTTGCAGGAATAGCGTTTCCGGAAAATCATCCGTGCCGATTATTTCGATAGTGCTACACAGTTAAAAATTTGACCCATTTGCTGTAGCGTCACTCCACAGCTTTTATAGAAAACGGTTACTTTACTGTGTTATGGAGCATTCTCATTGGTCATAAAAGAAATATTCTATAAAAGCTGGGGAGTGACGCTGTAGCAAATGGGTCAAATTTTTAACAGTGTAGCACTATCGAAATAATCGCCACGGGTGATTTTCAGGAAATGCTATTCCTGCAAAAGACGAGGAATTTGACGTCAAAAATTCTGCCCAATCAGTTCCGATAAGCAGGGCCGGATTAAGCACTTCTGGGGCCCGGGGCTACTGGGAATTTTAGCCCCCCCCCACCTTACGCTATTGGAAATCTTAAGCCTCCTACCACGATACTGAATGTCACCCCCTCCTCAAATACACACACACCTTTGATTTGTTGTTTTAATCCTAAAATACAAATCTTAGATTTTGAATAAGAATAATGTTAATCATTTTTTTTTCTTTGTTATCTTTAATGGTGTTTTTAAATTCGCCTTCTTTCCCGCGCGCGACCTTTTGACAAAATTTGCGCTTTTCCTGTGATCTTTTTCCGAAATTTGCGTTTTTCCTGCCACTTTTTGACGAAATTCGCGTTTTTTCAGCGATTCTCTGCCAAAATTCATGTTTTTTCAGCGATTCTTTGACGAAATTCGCGTTTTTTTTAAGCGATCCTCTGTAGAAATTTACACTTTTTCCGCGTCTCATTGACAAACTTCGCTCTTTTCCGCGATCTTTTGACTAAATTTGTGCTTTTCCCGCGATCTTTTCAAGAAATTCGCACTTTTTTCCCATCCTTTGACGGAATTCGTGTTTTTTGCGGATTTCTGTCAAAATTCGCATTTTATCGGCAACTTTTTGACGAAATTCGCGCTTTTTCTCTTTTTTTGTCAAAATTCGCTTATTTTCGGCGGCGACACTTTTGGCTCTTTTGACTAAATTTGTGCTTTTCTCGCAATTTTTTTTATGAAATTAGCGCTTTTTCAGCTAGTTTTTTACAAAATTCGCGCTTTCTTTTCGCGGTTCTTTCTCGAAATTTGCATTTTTTCGGCAATCCTTTGACGAAATTCGCGTTTTTTAGCGGTTCTTTGTCAAAATTCGCTCTTTTTCCACAATCTTTTGACTAAATTTGCTCTTTTTCCCATGAACTTTTCAAAAAATTTTCACTTTACTGCCGCATTTTGACAAAATTTACGTTTTTTCGCAATTCTTTCTCAAAGTTTACGTTTTTTTGGCGAACCTCTGAAGAAATTCGCAATTTTCCGAGGTTCTTTGTTAAAATTCACGTTTTTTTCGCGATCCTTTGACAAAATTTTCGCTTTTTCACGAGAACTTTTCAAGAAATTCTCTCTGTTCCCGCCACACTTTGGCAAAATTCACGTTTTTTTTCGCTATTCTTTGGCAAAATTTGCGTTTTTTTCACGACCCTTTGACGAAATTCGCGTTTTTCCGCTGTCCTCTGTCGAAATTCGCGTTTTTTTCTCAATGATTTGACAAATTTTGCTCTTTTTCCGCAAACTCTTGATTATATTTGCACTTTCTCTGCGATCTTTGAAAGAAAATCGCGCTTTGCGTTCCTCACTTTGATGAAATTCACGTTTTTTTACGATTCTTTGCCAAAATCGCGGTTTTTCGGGCCATCCTTGGAAGAAATTCGCATTTTTCCGCGACCGTTTGACAAAATTCGTGCTTTTTCGTGACCTTTTTACAAAATTCTCGTTTTTTCCTTGACCTTTTGACGAAATTAACGCTTTTGAAGGAAATTGCGCTTTTCCACAATCTTGATTAAATCCGTTCTTTTTTTGACGAAATTCGCGCTATTTTACGCGACCCTTTTCGTTTCGTTTTCATCGCTACTTTTGTTAATCCTGGAAATTTTCAGAGATACAGACAGCAATGACGTCAAATGGCAATTCAAGTTAAGTTACAAAAAAACGGCGATTTAGCGCCGCTCTTACACCCCCTGTAAATGTTTTAAAGGAAACTTTGGTACAACTTAAGCCTCTGCTGAGGGCCCCTGACTGGTTGGGGCCCGGGCTGCAGCTCCCTTAGCCCCCCCCTTAATCCGGCTATGCCGATAAGGGAAAGTCCCGTTGGAAAAGCCGAAATACGTATCGATTTAATATGCTCGATTACACCGTGATAAACGAGGATTCGAAATAAACATCAAATACAAAAGTTACATATTTTTGTCCGTAGAATCCGAATCTGCAATAAAAAATGGGGGTTATAATTTAAGATTTCAAAGTTAGACCCCCTCTGACCCCCAGGGGATCGGTTGCGAAGGTCAAATTCAGTATCACTGAGTAGCTTATTTAAAAATATTTAACACGTATATTTACGTTCTTCAATCTCATATGTATTTCTCGAGTTATTCGGCCGTTTCCAGACTTTTCGGACACCCTGTATAACCATATATATATCTGATTTTTGTCATGCGACAACTAATGTACTTATTAACCGATTTGAATGAAACTTGGTATGTACATTAGGGTGGATCGAAAATTTTTTTTTCACAGTGTCAAAACCTACCTATACGGAAAAGATGTTCTCTTGGATGGAGATTAAGGGAAAAATAAAAAAAAAAAATAGTTTTAAAATTTAATACTGCCACAAAAGGGTTGAATTTTCGAATAAAAATTGAAAAAAGACCGAATTTTGGTTAGGTTATTTTTGTCAAAAACTAATTATTTTAATAATTTTTAAAAACCAACAATGCGGAAAAGATGTTATATCGTATGAAGATTAAATAAAAAACAATAATAAGTAATAATTAGAAATTTAATACTGCCACAAAAAAGTTGAAAATTCGATAAAATATTGAAAAAATGGAAAAAGGTCTAATTTTGGTTAGATTTATTTTTGATGCAAAATAATCATTTTAATATCAATCAAAGCCTACCTTTGTGTAAGAAATATTATATTGCATGGATATTAAATAAAAAATAAATAAATAAATAAACTAATTTCGATATTTAATACTGCTGCAAGTGATTTAAAGTTTTGAAAAACTGGCAGTTCCAGTTTTTTCAGTTAGGATTTGTCTGCTTGTGTATTGTGTAACTTAGTGTACCTTGAATATTACTGTACCATGGCGTTGTTTAAAAAATTAAAATAAAGAGAGAGAGAGAGATGAATTACACCTATTTGGACAAAGATGACATAGAAAGATGACATAGTGGAACCTCATTGGTGTGTAACTAACACAAAAACCATTGTAGTGGACGCTTTAAGATCAGTTCCATATTTCGAATAACACATCCTTTAACATCTATGTTAACAGATATTCCGTCACAACCAATCGCAACCAACTTTGTTACATGTATATTATTGTTAACACATGACAAAAAATTTTCGTCGTGTTTTCAAATTGTTTGGTACTCTCCCAGAATTTACATATAATGTGGCCGATATATTCGAAACCAAGTTCTTTTTTCAAGCTCAAGTCCGCTTCTATTATGATTTTTCTTCTGTTGTTTTCTAGTGATGTAGTCTGTCTTTACACTCATCAAAGTTTAAAGAAAATGGCCATGATCATAATCTTTTACAAAAGACTAAAGAGAATGGCTAAAACAATGGAGTGGTCTTTGGTTTGTTTTGTCATGCCGATTTTTTCTGTCAATAGCATTCTATTCATAGTTTTGTGAGATAATGCCCACATTTTGAAGTGCACCAGACATGATGGCAGTACCTGCTTGGTCGGAAGTGCCCAAACTGTCCAATATTCTGGCTGATGCCAATCTTCGTCACTACAGGTGATGTGACACCTAGCTCGGCAGCATTTTGACTTTTCAGTGATAGCTGATGATGCAGAAAAGTGAGTTTGCTCCCAATACTTCGGTTTAGTTTACACTCAATACTCATATTCATATTCAAATCTATTGAACTGAAAAAATAGGCAGTATTTTCGGAAATGGTCCAAAAGACTGTTGTAGCTTTCAATATCTTATTTTGTTTTACAAGAATTAAGAAGAGCGCAATACTTGTCGTTAAACAGTTTAATTTTTCTTAAAATGCTGCTGTGGTAAATTATTGAAATTCAATCTCATTTACAGGTCACTTGTAACTTATTAGCAACTCTTTCTCACTGGCAGGAAATAAATAGATGTTGACCGATTCCTTTCTTCGGTTATTTTTAAAATACCAATATGTAAATTTTATAACTTTTTGTAATAGGGAGCATATTTACTGCCATATCAAAGCCAGACCCAAATAGGGTATAATTCATCTCTCTCTCTCCCTCTTTATTTTAATTTTTAATTTTTTTAACAACGCCATGGTACAGTAATATTCAAGATACACTAAGCTACACAATACACAAGCAGACAAATCCTAACTGAAAAAACTGGAACTGCCAGGTTTTCAAAACTTTAAATCACTTGCAGCAGTATTAAATATCGAAATTAGTTTATTTATTTATTTATTTTTTATTTAATATCCATGCAATATAATATTTCTTCCGCAAAGGTAGGCTTTGATTGATATTAAAATGATTATTTTGCGTCAAAAATAAATCTAACCAAAATTAGATCTTTTTCCATTTTTTCAATATTTTATCGAATTTTCAACTTTTTTGTGGCAGTATTAAATTTCGAAGTTATTACTTATTATTGTTTTTTATTTAACCTTCATACGATATAACATCTTTTGCGCATTGTTGGTTTTTAAAAATTATTAAAATAATTAGTTTTTGACAAAAATAACCTAACCAAAATTCGGTCTTTTTTCAAATGTTTTCGAAAATCCAACCCTCTTGTGGCAGTATTAAATTTTAAAATTAATTTTTTTTATTATTTTTCCCTTAATCTCCGTACAATAGAACATCTTTTCCGTATAGGTAGATTTTGATTAATGGGAATTTTTTTTTCGCCATAGACAATCGATCCACCCTAATGTACATTGTACATACAAATATCTCGACCGAGTTCGTTGGCCAGCATCATCCGCCATCTTTTTTCAAAATGGAAGCCATTTACATTTTTTTAAAAAAAATTTTAATTTAAAATTAAATGCGAAATAATTAAAAGTTGAAAAATATTTTTATTTTATGTGTTAGATCTTAAAACACCATATCCAGAACACTTTTTACTTTGTCTATATCTTAAAAAATGATCGAGTTTTAGCACTTTGAATTTTTCTAATGGCTGACATTTTGAAACGATCTGATTTTTGTCATGCTATAACTAACGTATTTATGAACCGATTTAAATGAAACTTGGTATGTACATAGTACATACAAATATCTCGACCGAGTTCGTTAGTCAGCATCATCCGCCATCTTGTTTCAAAAAAGGCGACCATTTAAAAAAATTTTAAATTAAATGCGAAAAAATTAAAAGTTGAAAAATATTTTTATTTTATGTATTAGATCGTAAAACACCGATTTTAGAACAGTTTTTACTTTGTCTATATCTTAAAAAATGATTGAGTTATAGCACTTTGAATTTTTCTGATGGCTAATATTTTGAAATGATCTCATTTTTGTCAGGTGATAACACTCGTATTTAGAAATCGATTTGGATGTAACTTGGTGTGTACATAGTACATAATAAAGCTTGGACCGAGTTCGTTAACCAGTTCCATCCGCCATCTTGTTTAAAAATGGCGGCCATTTAATTTTTTTTTAATTTTAAAATTTGAAATTAGGTACAAAAAAGTGAGAAATTGAAAAATATTTTTCTTTTATGCATTTGACTTTGATACAGAGATTCCAAAGCATTTTTTGTTTCGTCTGTATCTTAAAAAATGTCTGAGTTATAGTACTTTTATTTTCTAGTGTTGCTCACATTTTGAAATGATCTGGTTTTCGTCACGTGATAACACGCATATTTATACACCGATTTGGATGAAACTTGGAGCGTAGATAGGACATACTGATGCCTGGACAGAGTTCGTTGACCAGTTCCAACCGCCGTCTTGTTTCAAAATGGCAGAATATTTTTTTAATTTAAATTTTAAAATTAGGTGCAAAAAAGTCAAAAATTGAAAAAGAATTTTCTTTTGTGATTTGACCTTGATACAAAGATTCCAGAGCATTTTTTGTTTCATCTATATCTTGAAAAATGGCTGAGTTTTAGCACTTTCAATTTCCAGTGTGACTGACATTTTGAAACTGCCTGAAAATAGTCACGCGTAAGTACGTATATTTATAAACGGACTTCGATATAACTCCATGTGTTCATGGTACATACCTATGTCTTGACAGAGTTCATGCACCAACTTTATCCGCCATCTTGTTTCAAAAAGTCGGCCATTTAAATTTGTCAAAAATCTTTTAAATGTATAATGATGCATAAACAAAAAATTAGAAATTGAAAAAAGGTTCTTTCTAAACTATTTATCTTAATAATGAATCCCCGGAGTATTTTTTGGCCTTGTCTTTACCTTGAAAAACGTTTGGGATATAGCAGTTTGAATTTCTAATGTGGGCGACTTTTTTTTATTAAAAAGCCAATTTGACAGCACTCGTATATATTAATCGATTTCGATGTGAGTGCGCATGTTCACATGAATTAAGATTTCGATCAAGCTCATTGGTTTTTTTTATCCATCATGTTGCTTTAAAATGAATATCGTGGAATTTGGCGACCCTATAAATCGCTTAAAATAAAACCAGGTTGAATAAAAGATGACTAATTTATAAAAATTCCAATTAATATTCAGCATTGACAAAAACTAGTATTCTATCTTACATAATCATGTTCCACTATTTTGAACTTTGTATATTTGATTCATATAACTTAATTTAAAATAAATAAATAAGTATATGAAAGCTACCTCTTCCTCCCGGCACTGCCGGAAGGACTTTTGTTAAGCAAAGAATCCCAAAAATCAAATTACGCAGAAAATAAAATACCAAATAGCATGTACTTTTAATTCAATATTTTTTTCTTTTAAAAATATAAATTCAGACAAAGTAAGGTTAAAGATGTAAAACTTAATTCATGGGACATGAGCCTCCACTGAAAGAAGGCGATTAATATTCAAAGTTGGTTATAACTGAAGTCTGAGAAATTATTTTGTCGTTCATGTAGTAGCTGAAGGACCTACGAAGTTGTTAGAAAACAAGTTGGAAATTGCACGTAAAGTGTAGCAAATGAGGTGCGTTCGTACGATAACGAAGTTTTAAAATTATTCAGATCTTGCTGTTATAATAGACAGTACTTCAGATACAGTGTAGTGGTCAAAATCTTTTTTGTGTTCCTGTAAATATACAGGAATAGCAACTCTTATTACAGCTCAGCAACATATATCATATTCAAATAATGTAAAAAAGTTTAATATAATTAAAACGCACACCAAACAATGTTCTCCTTGTACCATTATGTAATGGAATAGTTTTGTGTGGCCTTGTAAATCAATAACAAATGTTCAGTAATTAGCCAAGATATTAACCCTTTAAGACAGGAGCGGTTTGGACATAAATAATGATGGGATGGTGTACTCTGCATACCATCGGCTTTTACAAAGCCTAGATATCTTTTAATAATATATTTGTGTAATGCATTAACTAGTAGCAGTATATAAGCAATAAACTTCAAATTGTTGCAAACATATTAATTTAATTAAAATTAATCACATAAATTAAAGTTCATACGCATAAGAAATTAAAAAAAAAATTATCCATTTTTATACCAGGATTGTTTTAAAAGTATTATTTGCCTTATTTAATACAAAAAATTCCTTACTTCAGATATAGTGGTCACTAGATTATGAATTTTTTGGTATTAAAATGTCTTATTCTTTTAATTCCTTATCCATGCCAACCCTCCATAAATACTATAGGGTTTGTGACTACTTTGCACAGTCACAGACAAAAGCAGCTTTATAAATTTGTAAGTTCTTTTTTTACACAATCTCCTTTAGCACAATGCTAAGTTTAAACGTTGAACAAGGGTTTGTGTTAGCGACACTGGAAAAAGAAAAGGTTATTAGTATGCTGAATTCTATTTTATGAAATATCAAATGAAGTTTGAATATGCACTACCTTTTATTCTGAGTACAGATTTAAGTTTTGTATAAATAGATATGGATAAGATTTAAAAAAAAGTGTTATACAGATTAGCAATACTTGATCTTATTTAGGCTTTATATATCTTTGAACATTTATGGTAAATCCATTCATACTTTTCTAGTACATTCAGCTATAACCAACCCAACTTAGTACAGTTTATTACAAAGTCTTATTATTTCAGCTTTTCTTTTAATTTAACTTTTCAGATTTTCTTTTAATAATCATTTTTAAAAAATAACTTTTAATAAATTCCTTCACGAAGTGAACAGTTTGCTTAATTTTTACTCTTAATCAGCAGGTTTTCAAAACTGAAATTTTTCTGTACTTTAATTGCGAAAATGCTCCAATTAAATAAACTTTACAATTAAAAAAAAAAATCCCTGTCAGCTTGGCCAATAGGCAGAGGTAGATTTCGAAGAGCACTCATTTCAACAACAAAAAATAAAATTTGATTACAGATAAACCCAATTTAAGAACTTTATTTTGCCTCTTTTGAAAAAATTTTAATTTCATTTTTCTGTAAGAACTGTTTTTATCAGAATCATCTTAAGCTAAATTTAGCTCAAATGCCCATTTTGACAACATATTTTGAAATATATTCTGACTTTATTAAAAAATTGACTAATACGGAACATTATATAGTTCCTAAATAGCAAAAAACTGTCAATTGAATGCGTTTGAGAGCAAAATTGAATTTTAAAATGAGTTATAAAATAATCAATTTGTTATTTGAATACAATCTCAATTCTTAATCATGACTGCTTTGGGAAATTTTGTGCGAAGTGGCCACTTTGATAGCATTTTTAAAAAATATATTCAGCCTTTATCAAAAAACTGACCAATACGGCACATTATACAGCTCCTAAATAAGAGAATTTCATCAACTGGATGCATTTGAGAGCAAAACTAAATTTAAAAATGATTCAGAAAAAACACAATTTGTTATTTGAATACCTCCTCAAATTTTCAATCAAGATCACTATGGGAAATTCTGTTCAAAATACCCTTTTTGAAATATATTCTGTCTGTCAAAACACTGACCAATGCATCACATTATATAGTTCCTAAATAAGAGAATCTGCCATTTGGATGCATTTGAAATCAAAAATAAATTTAAAAATGAGTCAGAAAAAATGCAGTTTGTTATTTGAATACTTCCTCAAATTTTCAATTGCGATTACTTCAGGAAATTCTGTTCAAAATACCTTTTTTGGAAATATATTCTGTCTTTATCAAAAAAACCGACCAATGCGTCACATTATATAGTTCCTAAATAAGAGAATCTGCCATATGGATGCATTTGAAATCAAAAATAAATTTAAAAATGAGTCGGAATATAAGCAGTTTGGATTTCAGGTTTTTTCTCCAACTCCTATTTTTGTTCAATTTATTTTTGCTATACGAATTGGTCCTATGAAAAACTTGTCAGTATAAAAGTTGTAGATATTGTTGAGAAGATGTAAAATAAATTTAATTAGATTTGATTGTTTAAGAATTGATGAAGTTATGGATTTTTGCCTTTTTTCACCTCCTTTTTTGTTTTCGTTTCTAATTTTTTTTTTATTGGTAAGAAATAGTCCTATTAAAAACTTGTTAATACAAAAGTTTTAGATAATATTGAGAACATTTATACAAAATTTAGTTGGATTTGATATCTTGAGAATTGACGAAGTTATAACTTTTTTCTCCTAAAAAACAATATTTTTTATTTTTTTTTGCCCCTTGAACACATTTTTAAATTTATCAAAAATCAGTCATGCAAAACTTTTGGCCCATTTTTAAAAAGTAATATAAAATTTAAACTGATTTGATATCTATTTTTAATTAAGAAGTTACGACTTTTTTTTCGTTTTCACAAAAATCCTCCCTATTTCCACCCCCTTGGACCGAATTTGCCCATTAACGAACTTAGCCGAGATTTTATACCCGTTGATTTTATGTATCAGTTTGGTAGAGATTGGAATGAACTATAGAAGTTATAGAGTCCATAAGAAAGTGAGATATATAGAAACTTTTTTACTGATGGTAGTTTTGGGGTCTAGAGATCATGTTCTGCAAAAATTCTTCAGAAATTCCAACATTGAAGTGAACGTAATAGGTAGGTTTCATACGAAATCTACCTAATAACTTTTGGGAATAATGAAAAATTCTGAGAATTTTAAGTAGCAGCATACCAGTGCTCGTCCCCAAGGAATAAATAATACATGCGTCTATTGTGTGGAAGCCTCTGAGCATGAGCAATACTCTAATTTGATCATTTATTTTTCATGTCAGGTACCAGTAGGACTTCTTTTATCTGCAATAGTTAATGTCTTTCTTGGTACAGGTACATATCTCCAAAATAGAGAGGTTTTGTCAATATTGTAAACAAATTTTAAAATAATTGTTAATTAGCATCTTTGTAATTTCACAAATACAAAATTCATTATGGCACTGGTTCTCTCTGGATATTTCAGGATATCAAATTGCATGAATATTAAATGGTTTTTTGTAGCCAACCAATGAAATAGGTCTATGTTCAATTTTTCTACTGATTCTGCAGTCCTGCCTTTATGTATCAAGCAAGTCACTGAGGTTATCAAACTGAATTTTTAAATTTGTTTCTTAAAAGTATTTTTTATTTATTATATAAGAAATAATTCATTTTAGAAGAATAAGAATAAAGATTTTCTTTTACTGTTTTGATTGTTACATATACATTGATAAACATCACACAATTTCAAGAATTTAAATGTTTATAAGGTTCCCCCCTTTTAAAACATTGCAAAGGGTATTATTATTGTCTAATTCTAATTTTTCCTTTAATTAATAAAAAGAGAACAAATTTCTTGAAATATTTTTTAGCATGTCTATCCCCCGCCCTGCAAACAAGAGAAAAATCTAGGACAATTTTTTAACTGTGAGCAAATTTTATTAGGTAGTTTTAAGAAAAACAACCACAGCATATTTATTAATTAGGCATAAATCAAAGTTTATTTTTGTTATTTGAATTTAAAAATTTTACAATAAAAACACTTATTACTTCATACAAAAATATATATTTACAACAATATAAAACATATCTGAGAGTATAAAAATATTAAGACTGTACACAAAATGGGCAAAATTGAACATAAATAATAAAAATGGAATGAGAAAAAAATGAATATTTTTTTTAATTTCAAACTTTAAATTTTAAAGAAAAGAACTGCAAATTAGTAGTAAAAAATAAAAATGATTGCACAGTTAAGAATACAGTGGAACATCAATTATCTGAACCTCAGTCAATTGAACGACCAGTTAATCAAATGCATTCCAGGAAGCAAAATTCAAATTTCCGTGCCAAGCACTGCATGCAAAAAATGACCATCTACTGAGAAAGCTTTCTGAAACCTAGAAGTGGGTGGAGCAACAAAAAGCATAAGATCTTTATCTGTTCCAACTGCTTTCATTAAAATGTATAAGATAGGGGTGCAGAACCTTTTCGAAAGGAGGGCCACTTACAAATATGTCTGGGCAGTCGAGGGCCACATCAATAACACAGAGAGAATTCGTTTTCGAAGGTTATCTGTGGTTTATTAATTGGATAAAAAATAATAAGTTTTCAAAGGAAGTTGGGGATACCCTTTTAGGCTCGCTTAACCAGTCAAAATATCCAATTCACTTGGTAAGGATATATCAGCATTTTTTATGTTTGTATACATAACAGATATAGCAAGGATTATTCACAAGATGTAATAATACTCCTTGACTTTATTCAGGAGAGAAAATTTTGTTTCATTATAAGTGCTAAAAAAATGTGAACTTTATGAACGAAGGAGAGGGAAGGAGCCGATCAACAAGATTTTTCTGTGCTTCATCACTGAAATTCCGAATTTTTCAACACCCGATCAACAAAATTTGCATCTTTCTGTACCTGATCAATAACATTTATGATTCTTACGATACCAATCGAGAAAATTCGCGATTTTTACGAAACCAATTGACAATATGCACAAATTTCATAAAGCCTGTCGACAAAATTCGTGATTTTTACAAAGCCGATCGACAAAATTCATGATTTTTACGAAGCCGATTGACGAAATTTGAAATTTTTAGAAAGTTGATTGGTAAAATTCGTGATATTTCTTCACCTGCTTGATAAAACTAGCGATTTTTCTGCCGCTGAACGACAAAATACGTGATTTTTACAAAGCCAATCGGCAAAATACGCGATTTCGCCGAAGCCGATCGACAAATTTTTCTTCACAAGATGGGTAAAATTCGCGATTTTTCTGCAGCTGATCATAGAAATTTTCAAATTTTCTGCCCATGATCGATGAAATTATCAATTTTTAGGAAGTCGGTGGACGAAATTCGTGATTTTTACAAAGCTGATCAGCGAAATTCTCAATTTTTCTTTGCATGATCAATGAAATTTGCAATTTTTAGCAAGCCTATTGAGAAAACTGACAATTTTTTTGGCCTGATCAAGAAAATTAGTAATGTTTTATGAAGCCGATCTGCAAATTCACGATTTTTCACTGTCGATTGACGAAATTCGCGATCTTTACAAAGCTGATCGACAAAATTTGCGATTTTTTGGAGCCTGATCGTTAAAATTCGCATTTTTCGTAGCCGATCGAGAAAATTCATGATATTTCCGAGCCTGACTAGCAAAATTCGCGAATTTTACGAAGCCGATCACTGAAATTCACGATTTTTATGAAGCTGATCGATGAATTTCGTAATTTTTCCTCGCATGATTGATAAAATTCGCAATTCATCCATACCAAATAAGCAATTTTCTCGTTATTTACAAATCTTATCGACATAATTCGCAATTTTTACGAACCTGATTGGCAAAATTTGCGATTTTTGCGGATCCAATGGATGAAATTTGCGATTTTTCTTCACCTGATCGACGAAATTTGCATTTCTTCCATGTAAGATCGATAAAATTCGCGATATTCCTATGTCCAACCAACAAAATTTCTAATTTTTCGGAACTTAATCAATAAAACTCACGATTTTTCAATGTCCGATCGACGAAATTTGCGATTTTTTTGCCTTTAACTGATGAAATCTGCATTTTTTCCGAGCTCAATCAGTGAAATTCTTGATTTTAAACTAATTTTGACGAAATCTGCATTTTGTGTATGCGCCAAGATTAAATGCACGATTTTTTTCTCCTGATAAACTTACAAAACTCACGATTCCTTTGCAGCTGATAAATGAAATTTAAAATTTTTCTGTGCATCATCGCAAATTCGCAATTTTTCGAGTTCAATCAACGAAATTAGCGTTTTTTTCACGCAATAAACTGAGGAAACGTGATTTTTCCATAACCGATGAGTTTAATCTGCAATTTTTTCGTGCATCATCAACAAATCTGACGATTTTTTTCCTGTCCGATCAATGAAATGTGCACTTTTTCACGTCCAACCGACAAAATTCGCTATTTTTCTGTGTCTGATCGACAAAACTCATGATTTTTCCGGGTTCAATCGGCTAAATTTACTATTTTTTTTTCGAGCCTCATGCACAAAATTCGCGATTTTTTCATACCTGATGGACAAAGTCTGCGGTTTTTCCGCATTTGATCAATGAATTTCGTGATTTTTCCGTGTTCGATCTACGAAATTTACAATTTTTAAGTGACTGATGAAATTTTATATTTCCCGTGGTAAATTATCGAAATTTACAATATTTTTCTGTGACTTTTGCACAAAAATTGCAATTTTTTCTTGTTGTAAATTGACGAAGTTCACGGGCCACATGTTAACTTATCGAGGGCCACTTTTGGCCCGCGGGCCACAGGTTGTGCATCCCTAGTATAAGGGATTTACCAGCAAGAAAAAGACAGCCCTCTATGAAGCAAAAGAAAATTTTGGACTTCATTTCTTAAAATGTAGATTTTGGGTTAAGTTAATTTTTTTTTGGCTGTAAATCAGGTTAACTTTAAATGTTTCAGTTTAGAGTTATATTATGGTATTTATGAGTAAGCTTCAGATTTACCCAATTTTTCAAAATGTTAAACATTTTGTCCAGCAAAGAAACTGCATTTTTAATTTTTATGCGTATTATATACCCTATGTGGTATAAACATGACTGGTCACTTACAAAGTTAGACGTTTTGTTAAAGATCTAGAGAAATACTCAAGGAAGTATCCTGAAACTCCAGGTGTGTAAATAAAATAGTACAGGCCATTTATCGCAAAGATTTTTTCCTGAAACTCCCATAGGAGACCCTCAACAAACTGAAAAAGAATGACTATTTTTTGTATAACCCTGTCAAAATTAATGTAGCAAAAGCATTTATCCTGTAGATTATGATTAAGTGGCTTATCATAATAAATTGTGTTAATTTTTATGAGGACATCATGTATACTCATATAAAAAGTAAGGTTTTCATAAAAACAGTCCCAAATTTTGCCATTTTTTTTTTTTTTGCTTATAATTTGCAGTTCTTAAAACAAAAAAGTTCTTTTCAGAAAATATGGTAAACTACATTGTATACAATAATTTGTAATCAGAATTAATAAAGATAAATTTGTATGAAAAATGAGTAGGTTCACTAAACAATATTTCACTGAGCATGCACGAATGCAATCAAAATATAATGTACATAATGTGTTAGTTAAATGTATACAGCAACTTTTGCGAGTCTCAAAAACATAGCTTGAAAATTATCATTGATAGAATAAGCCCAAAATCCATTGTACCAAAAAAGAAGTAAAAAGATGAGGTGCTGTATCGAAATAAAGTAGTATGTGCAATATTGTGTATGCTATATAAACACTAATCAATGGATATAAAAATATAGTATCTTTTTACATCATTTTGGGACAGCAGATTTTAAGCATATTTGATCAATGATAATTTTCACAGTTGTCAAGTTATGTTTTAGAGACTTTTACAAAAGTTGCTCTATACATTTAGCTAACACATGATGAACAGTATATTGTGATTGCATGTGCATTAAACCATTACTTAATAAACCTACTTTTTTTTCCCAAACAATTTTTATTATTTTTTATTCTGATTACAAGGTACAGTAGACTCCCTCAAATCCGCAAACCAGAAATCTGCAACTCTCTAAAATCCGCACATATTTTATGGATGTAAACAATGAAACTTTCAGGTCAGATATTGGGACAACATTTGATTTTTTTTAGTTTTGAATCAATTCCGTATTTTTTGTAATTTTCCCAATAATACTCTATTCATGTTTTTTTCATGAAGAATTTTTTTTTTTTTTTTTTGGTAAAAAATTTAATATATTGCTGATATTACTGGTAATCACAATCTTCTTACCAAACATATTTATGTATTAATCAAGATTTTTTGGCTATTAAGCCTGGCTAAACTTGAAAAAAAAATCCTTATTTTATGATTTGATGTGAATTAGTAATGTACTTATATGAGGCAAGTTTGTTGAATAATTTTGGAAAAATACATTTAATCTTTATAATGAATATTTAATCATACACTATTGATTATTAACTTGACCTTTGCTATTAGTACTTTAATCATTTAAAAAATTATCTAAATTTTTATTATTTTAGTTTATTACTTATATTAATATTTTATTATATTGTAAGCATTCACTATAGTCCCGAATGTACTATTAATTGCACTCAAATTACTGTTTAAAAAATGTAAACAAAGCAATGACCAAAAATCCACAAAATTCTAAAATCTGCACAACCTGTGATCCCAAGCTGTGAGGATTTGAGGGAGTCTACTGTATTATGAACTATGTTGTTTGTCATATTTTCTGAAAAGAACATTTTTATATTACGAACTCTGTAAATTAGAAGCTAAAAACTTAGCAAAATTCAGGACCGTTTTCATGGAAAACCTAAATTTTTCTATGAGTATAGATGTTATTCTCATAAAAAATGAACAGTTTATTACAACAAGCTATTTAATCTCAATCTACAGTTTTAAAGCTTTTGTTACATTAATTTTGACAGGGTTACCAAAAAGATATTCATTTCTTAAAAATTTATTGACAGTCCCCTATGAGGTTTCGTGAAAAAAATCTTCACGGAAATGTATGGCATGTACTATTCTGTTTACACACCAGGAGTTTAAACAATTCAATTCTTTTTCTTTTGTTATGGTGACTCTGTGCCCCTGAACCCTACTTTTAAAATAAAATTAAAACACATTAACTATAAAAATAAAAAATACTGTCTTCTGGTAGAAGAGTATTTAGCAGGAAGGGTGCTCAGAGCAAACTGTGCTTTCAAAAAATCTTAGTTTCACTTTTTATTTAATATATTCATTAGTCATTTGGTAAAAATAAATTTTCTAGTAGCAATTTAAAAAAAAATGATCAGAAATAAAGGAAATTCGATTGCATTTCAAAATTCAGGGAGGAGAGAATTGAACTTGTCAGTGCATATGTTAAGAGAATGTAGCATAAACTAGATGCCATTGTTCTCCACCCCTTAATGAAATCCAGCATTCACCCTTATGTTTATTGACAAACCCATTTTACTTTCTTTTTTAATTTGATTGTGTCAAAATAAACATACGTAAACCCCCCACCTTTTATTACTAGTGCTATAGTAAGAAAACTGATCTATATGTGCATCTTATCCAGATATGTTAAAATGCAAATTTTGAATAAATGAATAATTCTATACTCATGATTAAAAATACTATATAATTAATTTAATACAAAAAATATTCTCCACCACAACTTTAAAAGAAAGAACAAGATATAAATATGCAACATTTTAAAAATAATTATACAATATACAGTGTCAAAAAAAAATCTTGGTATTTAAGCCACAATCTCAATGTTTGAAATTTTTTTTTTTTTTTTTTTTTTTCAGTTTTAAATTGAAGCAGCAAGTGAAAGTACCTATCATGCATTAGTTATACTGAGTGGTGGCCCTTGAGCTTAAACCTTTCCGGCGCACTACTCTTTAAAGTTGGAATTTAAATTAAAAAAATTAGGCAATCCATTTAGGCCTAGAGGAGTACACAGGTATTGTTTTTTAAAGATTGCACTAACCATTTCAATTATACAGCTGTTGCCAAAGTGGTAACCTCCCATAAGTAAAGCATTGATAAGCGTAGTGAGAAGAGCATTGCTGTGAAGCGCGTATTACAGTAAAACATTTTACCTATTATTTAAAAACAGTAGAGTTTGATCTCTGTGGTGCTGCCATCTAGAACTCATAAGAAAGATTTAAAGTAGAGCTATTCCATCTCAATTCAGGCAGACAGTACTGATATGCGTCAATTCACCATCACAGATTTTTTTCAAAAAAATTCGGTAGTTAGAACTAAGTGATATATAAAATTTCCTAAAAGGATTTTTCCCTAAAAAATTTATTTATCTGATTACAGCACTTTAAAGTTCATGATAAAATTGGCAGTTTTCAGAAAAACTGGAAAACGCTTCACTTTGAAGTGAACACAATACCAAACATATTCAACATATTCAGTAAATTTATTTTTTATAAACAGTTATTAAACTGAATTTTACTTTAGTATAGTTTTAAAAAATATAGTGACATTTTTACTTAATTAAAAAAAATTAGTTTTTAAGTACAAAAAATATAATTATTAGTGAAATTAAGATTTTTTTCAGAATGAAAAAAAAATATTTTAAAGCTAAACATTGATGGCAATCCAAAGACCTTTAATGGAAGTTTTACAGCAAATTTTATTTTAACTCTAAGGTGCTTACAACTTTTGTAATTCAATTTTAAATTATGCAAAATTTTGTAAAATCACTACTTTTGAAATGCAATTTCTCAAAAACACCATTTTTTAAAAATCTGATAATATGCTCAATTCATACCTTATTAGTCTCTAATAAATACCTTACAAGCAAATCGTGTGTTTTTGCTTAGAAAATTTTATATGATTTTTTTAAAGTAACATGTTGTGTGTATTTTTCAACAGACCACAAAGTCAAGCTCTTCCTTATTTAACCTAATTTGTTATGTATTTAATATTTCAAGCTGAAAAATACATCACTAGTACATAATTATTACTGTTAAATTATAGCTAATCATTTGCTTAAGTTTAAAATTGCGTAAAATAAAGCCAATAATAAAATTAGTATTGATCATATGTCATTTCATTCAATTCTCATAAATGTGTTAAATTCATCTACAGTGTAAAATATTTTGTTATATAGTATGGATATAATATATTATTATGCAAATACATACATAACAGAAGAATTAGGTAGTGAAGGTTTTTTAAATTAACTTCAACTCCTTATCGTTGAAGTCGCTCAGATTGTTTTATTGTAATTGGTTTTTCTGTTTCTAGAAGCACATTTTCCAATGGTAATGCATATTCATATTTTTACTTTCCAGATTCTTTTGCCCACTGGAATGCTTTAGCTATGGACCATGTTGGGTACATGAATGATACTTTAATGTCATTTAGTTCTTGTGATTGATATACCATTAATTTGTCCTATCCAGCAATTATTTTCATAAATGCATCCAATGAAATCACCGATTTGGAAACTGTGTATTGAATATTGTCTTTTCATTTGGCTGAAGGTTTCAACTTTTGTCAATTCATTTTTACTTGCTCGTTCCATATAATTTTCATTATTTACAATCACCCTATAATGTTTAGATCTAATACCAACAATTAGATTTTGCATTAGCATATCCTTTCTCATTATTAGTTCTATAGGATTGAATAATATTTCTGTCTGGATGGACTAGAATGTTATTTTTTAGCAGAGAAGATAGTTCAGCAACAAATGAGACAGAATCTTGGATAGCTTTTATTGGCTCCTTTTGGAGATTAAATTTTGTTGCATAGTGATTGTCTCACTCCCCAATAGTATCACATGCACTTTTAACATGGCCAGTACCTGAAAATATCCAATACTTCAGAACAATTTTATTTTTGTGCAATTCATAAAACTGATACTTGTTTTTAAAATGTGCTCCAGCTCAATTTGATATATACACAGGTTATTCCAGTGTTTGTAATTGGTACAACTTAAATAATTCTTTTTTTTTTTTTTTTAACTTTTTCTATGTCACAAACAGTATGAGCTGTATCATGAGTTAATCATCAGAAACTATGATAAAACTCTTTATATCTTCTCTAAAATATGCTGTGCAGATAAATAACGATATCTGAGTATTCTGCCAGTGGTAGCTTTGTACTTCATTTGGCAGTATCAGTGAGTAATTTTCAACAAAGTCAAAATGCATCACAAGCGCATATTTTTTTTTAAAAGGGATTTGGCTTATTTAATTTTATGAATAGGAATTTTTGAAGATTAGCTTATATTTATCTGCCATAATAATGTGCATATTATTATTTTTTCATTAAAAAAATAATATAAATTCAGAGAAATAAGAAAAAGCTTGATCTTCTGGTTTTCTGAGGAAAAAAAAAAAAAAAAACTAATTGAAAAAAACCTAAACTTGAAAAAAATCTAATTCAGCTGTAATGTATGTATTTGCATATTAATATATTATATCCATACTATATAACAAAATATTTAACACACTGTAGATGAATTTAACACATTTATGAGTATGGAATGAAATGACATATGATCAATACTAATTTTACTATTGGCTGTATTTTACGCAATTTTAAATTTAAGCAAATGATTAGCTATAATTTAACAGTAATAATTATGTACTAGTGATGTATTTTTTAGTTTGAAATATTAATTACATTACAAGTTCGGTTAAATAAGGAAGAGCTTGACTTTGTGGTCTGTTGAAAAATACACACAACATGTTATTTTCAAAAAATCATAAAAAAAATTCTAAGCAAAAACACACGATTTGCTTGTAAGGTATTTATTAGAGACTAATAAGGTATGAATTGAGCATATTATCAGATTTTTAAAAAATGGTGTTTTTGAGAAATTGCATTTCAAAAGTAGTGATTTTACAAAATTTTGCATAATTTAAAATTGAATTACAAAAGTTGTAAGCACCTTAGAGTTAAAATAAAATTTGCTGTAAAACTTCCATTAAAGGTCTTTGGATTGCCATCAATGTTTAGCTTTAAAATATTTTTTTTCATTCTGAAAAAAAATCTTAATTTCACTAATAATTATATTTTTTGTACTTAAAAACTAATTTTTTTTAATTAAGTAAAAATGTCACTATATTTTTTAAAACTATACTAAAGTAAAATTCAGTTCAATAACTGTTTATAAAAAATAAATTGACTGAATATGTTGAATATGTTTGGTATTGTGTTCACTTGAAAGTGAAGCGTTTTTCAGTTTTTCTGAAAACTGCCAATTTTATCATGAACTTTAAAGTGCTGTAATCAGATAAATAAATTTTTTAGGGGAAAATCCTTTTAGGAAATTTTATATATCACTTAGTTCTAACTACTGAATTTTTTTGAAAAAAATCTGTGATGGTGAATTGACATGCCCTGCCTGAGCTGAGATGGAATTGCTCAGTAGCCATTAGAGTAGTTTTTGAAATATTCACGGAATTTTTGTGTCTCTAAACAGGGGGAACTTTAGGTGTTGCCGACCCGGCAACACTGTGCGTTAAGGGGTTAACATGATTTAGAGTTCTCACTTTGTATTTTTTTAGTTTTGGTAGTGATTTGAAAAGAAGGATTTTTTAAAATTATATTCCCTACAAAAAGAAACTCTTCTAGGGCACATAATTGATGTAAAAAATTTATAATTGCAGGATAACCTCATACTTTAACTTTATTACAACAAAATGTTCCTGAAAGTCATAAAAACATGGATTTACTAGCATCAGGGCAAACTAGCAATGTAGTAAAAAAAACAAGGCTGATTTACTACATGCCAGCACACCAAAATGAAAAAACGGTACAAAATGTAAAAGAAAGACTTTAGCCAGGTCTGGTAATTTTTTAAAAATGTGGTGTACTGTTAGTACCAACTACAACAATTATAGAAACAAAAAAGAAACATTACTAATGTATCAGTAAGGACCATAAGTCATTAACTTCACATTTTTAAATGAGTGTAAAGATTTTTTTCGCTGACACTGTATATATTAAAAAAAAAATTACTTGCATGTGGGTTTTCAAGTTGGATTTAGTTTTCATTTCATTTGACAAGCACACTTTACAGTTACATTTTAAAATTTTCACACCTTTTTCATTTAAATCTGATCGAGATTCAGAGTCATAATTTTTTTTTTACTATTTCTCTTGGACATTTCTAGAATACCGAAAACAACTACTAAGAAGATAACCAACCAATCCGAACATCCCTGGACACCTATGAGTTCAGATAATTAATACTCCACTTAAGAAAAAAAAAATTAAACACAGAAAATGAATAATGATCACATATGACTGCCTTTTGCTTAAAGGCAAATGCACAAAGTCCTTGATATGAAGAGCTGTCTTTGGAATGAATTTCCGACTTTATTTTTCTTTTCTTTTCTTTTTGCCATTCCTGCCGATTACTCCCATGCAACTGATGGCTCCACAATTGCACTGCTGTCCAAATTCAACTTCAGACTGATAGTTAAAAGTTAACTCTTCACCTGAAATAAAAGGTGAAATTAATAGAAACCAAACATAAAAAAATACTGGACAATTACACTATAAAATATAATAAAAAAGAATGTATTCATTAAAAATACACAACCTTACTTATTAGTACACAAAAACTAGAACTTTAATATGAACTTGCACAGTAAAAATAAAATATAAAACCTACATTTCAAGCTGCTTCTGCAGTTATCCTCAGAATAAAATATAATGGTGAAATGATTAAAATATCTGAGATGAAGGCTTCCTGTACAAGCAGTGGCGTAGCTAAGGGGGGGCAAGGGGGGCGGTCGCCCCGGGCGCCGAGGCCAAGGGGCGCCAAATTGAGAAAGGTTTCAATTGAAATTATCTCATTTACTTTGACAATAAATAAAATTTTTTGATTTTTTTTTTTTTTTCATTTTTGTATGTGTGTCTATGAATGTTTTCTTAAATAAGATACTTTGTTGTATCCAAATAATGAAGAAAGAAATGTTTCTATAGAGATGGCACAACGCACTTTGAATTTAATATATGTACCTGAATTGAGGTGAAAAATGATTAAGGGGGCGCCAAATTGGCATGAGCTTTAAACCGAAATTATTTCACATTTTTTGACAGTAAATAAGAATTGTTGACTTTTTTTGTTAGTGTGCGTGTGCCTATGAATTTTTTAAAGGAATTTGGTGAAGGTGGGAGAAAGGAAAGATCCATAGTCAATCACTGATGGAGATTTTTAACTGTTTATCCTCCAGTTTATAAATCAAAAGGCCTGTTGGTGAATGTTTAAAACCTATATTCATATTAAAATAAAAATAAAAAACCCTCTCAGAAATGAACCTCTTCTATTTATCTCTGCTGTCTTCGGCAGCATATACTGTAAAAAAAACGGACGATTTTACGGATATTGTATTGGTAATGTGGACGGCAGTACAATTTACTGGTTGTTAACGGAGTTTTTTCCAGAAATTTCTTCACTTTTTTTTTTTTTGGGAGGGGGGGGGGGGGAGATTTGAAATTTACGGAAATGCTTCCGTTAAAAAACAGTAAATTGTACTGTCATCCCGATTACCAGTACAATTTCCGTAAAATTGTCCGTTTTTCCCCCCAGAGTACCTGGCGTGCTACGCACGCATTTGTAACTACTGCAAACCTCCAATGATATTTATCTCTTTGAAAATGAATCTCTTGTACGGGTTCTGGCTGTCTATGTTAGCGGTCTGCACGGGATGGAATTCCATTCTCGGGCCGAGCCCGGTCTGGAAGAATATTATTTTGGTCTGGCCCGACGCAACTTCTGCTATTTCGAAAAAAAATCAGATTTTTATCATATAATTAAGATTTAAAAAAAAATACTGGATGCATATTTATAGGAAGATTTTACAGTATTTTCAGGAAATACACTATAGCCATATTAATGATTATTTACTTTAGATTCTTAGATTTTCAACATTCAAATAACGATTCATTAAAAATTTACTGTGTTTAATAAAAAAAAAAGTTAAAATAAAGAAAGTTAAAAACATCATAGCACTTGAAGCTGTATAATAGAAAATAGATTAATGAATACATTTCTGTATCATTTTATTAAAGATTTTCTCAAAAACCAAAGGATCTACTTTCTGATACATTTTTTTATTTATTTCTTTTCGGAAACGCATAAAATTAGCAAGAGCTTTTATCCAGAAACTATGTATTCGAATGACGTTATCCACCTTTTTAATACAAGCAGTTTAAGAAAGTTAGCGTTTTCAATTGAATTTCCGGAAGCGACAGCATGGGAAAAGGGGAAAAATCTGCAACCACATTATTAGAGTCTCTTATAACTGTATAAGTACATACAAGTATCTTATTTACCAAAAAAGGAAAACGCTATATTATTCCTTTCAATAGTCAGACTTGTGAATTTTATAATACCTTTACAGTTAAAAATTTGTAAGAAAATATCTGAAACTTTCACATCGTTGAGCAGCGAGTTTAAGAACCACTAGTAAGCATATTTCCAAAGATTACGGTAACATAAGTTCTTTATCGCTATTAGTACTTTTACAAATCATGTTGTCTGCCCAACACATTTAGTGAACAATTAAGTCTTCCGGCTGGCTCGACTATATGTAGAAAAACAAAAAAAGCCTGATCTCGGCCCGTCACGAGTCTGCTAAAAAGATATTAAGTTTGGATTAGACACAATGTAACAGTCCGATGAAGATCTCTACACTGCACAAGTTTCATTTCTGTTTTGATGTTGTTAAGCTAGGATGGGCTCGTGACTCATACCTATTCTCGTTGAAGCCATATTCGTTAAAAATAGCTCATATTTCATCGTCTTTTCTGAAATCTTTATTACGGTCCAGTAGGGCCGCTAAATTTTTTTAGCGGTTTGGGCCAGCCATTTATTTTGTTTGTCGGCCCGGCCCGCTAGAAAATTCGGAACCACCTCTCTGGGATGGGTACGGGCCTCGATCCAGGGCAGGGCCAAGGCTGACCTCTAGCCTACCCCTTAGACCTTTAGCGTTCTCATATAGCATAGGCGTGCTGCACACGTTCCGAAAAATCTGTAAATCGTAGGATGAATTGACAGATAAAAATTCTGCAGAAACTGTGTTGCCAGCGGGCTACATTTCGTAATTCGGATATATTTTTATTGCCACCAGTTTTTTGAAATATTAAAATTCATCTTACTTAATGATATATTTATTAATACGAAAAAAAAGGGAAATTTCACCATTTGAAAACATTGGTGTCAATTAAAAAATCTGAATTTTGAAAAAATAGCCCATTGACAATTCTTTCCAGAAATCGGACTTCTTCAGAAACTTCAGATAAAAATACTCCCTGACGGTGAAGGTAAAATTAAAAATTGTAAGACAATTGTAAAACAAGTTGGATGAACAAAACCCATTTGAAATTGGGTTTAAAAATGTGCCTCTTGCATTGGAAGGTGGAGCTAAAAATGAATGAAAATCATATGCTAATTTGAATGAATCTGGCCCACAAAATCTGTGAAAAGAATTCGACTTTAATTTTGTTTAACATAAATAAAATTCGTCGTTAACAGAACACACAGAATCTTCGATTAAGTAGATAAAATGTTTTTAAATTATGTTTATAGACTTCAATTTATAAATCAAAAGGCCTGCTTGGCGACTTGGAGTCAAATTTCTGGTATCAAATGAACATCTTTTATTTGTATACTAGCTGACCCGTCCGTCGATTTTTCTAAACGGAATGATTAAATAGGGAGTGCCAAATTGAGAGGAGCTTCAAACCGAAGTTATTTCATATATTTTAACATAAATAAGAATTGTTAAACTTTTCTTTTGTATATGTGCAATGTTTAATATTTAAGTCGATTGCCTATGTGCCATATACACTGTCAAAAATTTGAAACTTTTGCTGCATCGTCACTCCACCACTTTTATAGAGAACGATTACTTTGCTGTATTATGGAGCATTCTCATTGGTCAAAATAGAGATATCCTATTAAAGCAATGAAGTGATGATGCAACAAAAGTTTCAAATTTTTAACAGTGTAGTCTCTGATCCACCAATTTTTGGAAATTAGACGGAGGTGTCGGCAAGAAAATGATTTCTTTTTAGTTTAGTTATTAATGAATATGCATCCCTTTATGCTTGTTTCTCCGAACTTCTGCATTGTAACCTTTCGGTTCTGGAAAACATTAAAAAAAATGCCGATCGATTTTCAGAAAATTTAAGCACAGGTTTAAATATTTTTCTAGATGTGCTCTGAAATTTTGAAATCGATATCTTAATTATTTTTCTTAATTTTCGCTGATTGTGAAAATTGTTAATTTATTCCGTTTCAGCTATGGAATCAAGTTCAGATGTGCGCTCAGTTTTTGTGAAATGAAATCGCATTTTGGATGAGTTTTTAATTAATATTCTCTATTAATTACCAAAAATTAAAAAATCTGAGCCTCATGAGAATCGGGATCTGCGTTTGAGTACCCTCACTCAAGTTTTCACATTTGCACGTAAGGTGAATACTTCAAGCCATTTCTGTCACATTTTTTTAATTGGTGACTTTGATTAGTCTATTGTTCATTGAATCTATCAGATCATGCAAAGTATTCAATGAATCAAAGATCAATTCAATTCCAGCAGTTTTTAATAGCATTCATGAAAACTAACTTAGAATTGAATTGTTGTCCATTTTTGTAAATATTTCAGACTAAAATTCCCTTAAGATGTTCTGTTACATTCAGATCGGGGATACGAGATGGCCATTGAAGGAATTTCTCCTGACTAGCTTCCAGTCAAGATTTAGTTAACTTTGAAACATGAAGGGAAGCGTTGTCCTGATGAAATACCCAGTCTCCTAAAGTTATAAGAGAGGCAATGGATAATAAATTATCTTCTAACATATCTTGATACTTAACTGAATTCATTTTTTTGTGCATGAAAACAATTGGAGTGGTTCCACAGACACCAAATGCAGTCCAAACCATTACCGAGCCACCTCAAAATTGACGCTTGAAAAAAAAAAAGAGGTTCTTGTAAGTCATGCCAAAAATATTTATAGGCGTAGAGTCAATCGAAATTAAATTTTTTTCATCAGAAAAGACATATCCCCAGTTTGTACTGTCGCACAGTGGGGCAGGAAGCCTCCAAAGTTGGCAAAAAATAAAATTTACTTTGAACAAAAAAAGCACATCACGGGTTCTTTTGTAGAAGAAAAGTAGTAAAATTTTAAACTTTTACATAAGCTAAATAGTAATTTATTAATTAATTTACAAACCTTTTTCAATATTTTTGTAGAAAAATGAGTTATTAAAAATGTAAACATAATTAGTAACTTTAATTATTCTCAAGCAAACCTTATAATGAATATTAGCGACTTGTTTTGAAGGATTGGATCAACCTTTCTCAGGCAAAATGTACGCATTACTATAAAGACAACAGAAGAAAAACTGTTTCTGTTGTTTTAGTGCTAACACACACTTTTTGTTTTCCCGTTTTTCAGATCTTAAACTCATACATGTCACGTACACTAACGAATATGTAGAACTAGAATTGTATAACCGTTTTACTCTTGATCGTTGTGATCGTCCAGAACAAATTCAGACGGAATATGAAGATGGGCACGTTTGCTTTTCATTGACACTTCTGTTTGTTTTTCAAATCGAGGAAATGAAAGCGATTTGCCAAGCCACTCTTTATTAATTCTAAAGCATTTCCCTTGTTTTGCCAGGCTTTTGCTCATCGGAATTTATATTAAACTTTAAAACATTTAATCTTCTTTTCATTTAAATTACTTGTTCGTAGTTTCTCCGATTATGGAGCTCTTATACCATAAAATCTCATTACTTTTCAAAAGTTTTTTGTTAAAACGTTCCATGATAGTCAGTTTCATTTAAATACATTATTTTGTAATAAACAATGCATTAAAATTCGTATTTAACAAAGAAAATATTTATAATCATGTTTGGCACACCCGTACACTAACAAAAATTTAAGGATGATTAGCTATAAAAATGACCATACAATTAAAAAAGTAACAAAAAGTAGCAAGATTTTCTGGCATATTTGTCCTTTTAAAACTCATACTTAGTAGAAAAAATTATAGTTAACACTTAACTCGAAAGAACTCATAACTAAAACCTACAATGTTTGTAGACGGTGTTATTTTTTTTATAAATTTCACCACTATATATTCTAAGCGTCTGTATATCTATAAAAATCATATTAAAACAAATTGAAAGTTAATAAATTATTGTTACATACTTGTAGTTAAAGGTTCCATAGTCAAAAAAATTATTTTTTAATTATTATAGCGAAATTAACAAATGAATGTTGAAACAAAATTATTGATTTTTTTTTTCACTTATTATCAAAGTACAATATGCAGTTTAACTTCTTTCTCTAGTGACGATCAAAATAACTTTGCGCAAATTTTAATACTAGGCAGATGTGTACTGACATCTGCTCTATTAAAGTGACGTATGTCGGTAGTTCAAAATAAAATTTCATTTTTTCGATTTTTTGCCAGTTTTGAAGGCTTTTTGCCCCATTGTGCATCGGTGAAATGTTTTCGTGCAGTCTAAGTGAACATATTTGTGGTGCTTAAAGAAAGTGGGTTTTCCTTTTTTTTTTTTTTTTAATTTTTTTTCTGGAATTGTTATTTAAAACCATGGAGGAATGAGATAGGTGGAGTGGAAGTATTATGTCTGGGGGTGATGCTAAAAAAGTAACCATACATTAAGTACGATTAAGTACCAACAAAACCACGTGCTTTGATACGCCTATCAATTGAAACAGGTTTAAACCCGTATTTTTTTTCTCTCGTTTTTAAAAAAAGAACTAATTTATCGCTTCACCGAATTTATCAATTATTTTATCATATGTGTTTTAAATATCAATAAAAAAATTCTTTTAACGTTTTGCTTGAAAATATAACATTCTTTTGTTAGTATCTTAAAATTGTTTGCAGTCAGAAATCTATATTTTAGATTAATATTTATTAATTAAGTTTTCATACATGATTTTAAAAGAATGTTTTCATCATTATATTTTAAATATTTATTTACATTCATTTATTAAGTCATAAACATTTTTCACCTACGTTATAAAGTATTTAAAATTACATAAAAAAAGGAAACTTTTAGTAATGCAATTTTTTTTTCGTATCAAATGTTTTCAATTTCTTATTTAATTTTAGTTTGACATTTAATTATTGCTAATTTATCAATTTAAATTATGTTAAAAGCAAACATTTATTTTAATAAATAATAGAACAAAGGCCATTTTAAAAAATTGCTGCGAAAACTGTTTGCTGCAGCCATGGACCTTCCTATTTTTCTTGCAATATTAGAAAAAGACATTTCAGCTTCATTTAAAGTTAATATTTTAGTTTTTTCACCATGGGATAACATTTTTCCTCATGACATTGTATTAAAGAAAAAAAAATGCACATAACACGTTTACATTTACCTAAACTTTCATTGCGACTTGCTTTTTCAAGTTTGTTACCATGCAAAATAAATCTAGAATTATCGGCTTTATAATTTCTTCCAAGTTGTTTTTGATTAGCTATAAGAATTAGCATAATTTATGGTCTATCTTCCTTTTTTCTAAATTAAGTTTGTGCGTATTATTGCAATGATGATCATGCAAATGAAAATACATTTTGTGTTATCAACAATTCCATTACTTTTTGTAAATTTTCCATCGGTTTTATAATTTTTTCCTGCATTGTAATAAAATGTGGACGACCTAGTCCCTAATTTTTACTTCTTAAATCATATAAAAAATAAAGTAGGACTTTTTAGTTTTCCTAGTACGACCAGTATAAACTGCTGTTTCCGTCATTTTAAAAGTTAAATAAATTTATATATACTTTAACTTAGTGCATATACATTAGAAAACATTATGCCTACATCTATCTATGTGAGGAATAACTGGGAAAATCCTTCTATAGTAAAAAAAAACTAGCCTTAAAAGGAATGACTCCTAGAATGATGCTGATGTGTAAGATTTCCAGAAATAATGAATCCGGGCGGACCACTCCTTCCATGAGTCGAATAGACCAATCAGGAAAGGGCTCCGTCTATGCATCGCCCGCCGTATGGGTTACCATAAAGAGGGAAAGGTTACCATCGCCAACAATCGCCAAGTTTGTTGCCAACTTGGCGATATATCGCCAAATTTTGCGACCAAAATTAGACGCCAAAAGTGACGCCAACTTGGCGATTACTTGGGGTATTGGCGAGCGCAGCAAGCAGGGATAGTCTACAACTTGGAATCGTGAAACGATTACGCGGGGGGTTGGCGAGTGTAGCGAGCAGGGGGGCGGAGCCCCCCTAGTAATAGAAAGAAGAATTTGACTCGATAACTTCTATAGTGACCGAATTCGTTTATTCCATTGTTGCATCTTACAGTCATCTCTGCAAGTTCGATCGGAGGTCCCAGGAGCCATTTACGTGAATCTCGGGTCCTACATGATGGTTGTTGTTTGTGCATTGTGCATGTATCTCAAATGGGCAAAATCTAATATTTTTTCAGGCATGTTCTTATGTTGGGAATGTCAGTATGTTGGGGATGTCAATATGTTGGGGATTGTAATATTTTTCCATCTGGGGGCGAATCTGTCGATTCGGGAGGAACATTTAGTTTAATTAATTAATTAGCTCTTGATTTACATTTAGTCAAGAATCGCACAATCTCCGGGATTTGTGATGTACAAGGTTTACCGATTGAATAATCGCCTTATACATTAATCTGATTTTGTATGCATCGTTTCTGCAGTTCCATATATTAACCCTCGATTTATTCTGTTGAGCTGATCCAAAGTATTAGACCAGATTGTGTGATCGTCGAGGTTAATTGGGTGAATTAGTCCTTCAGTATTCGTCCGGGATGGCTCAGTTGGAAGAGCATTGGCGACTTCAGCCAATACATCCCTAGTTCAAATCCAGGACCAGACTTTTTTCTCCCACTTGAAAAATTTACATTCCATATCAAACCTTTAATTAATCCGGTTCCACACATTTTAGTTTCGTATGTTTGTGCAGTCAGCTGAATCCTTAAAAACAAGGAAGAGTGACGACTCCTTTTTCTCCCGGTACAAGCCAAAATAAGGCATTTTCTTCTCTCAAGAGGAAATGATGTAGTTATTTTCTTTTTTTCGGGGGGGGGGGGGGGGGGGGAGAGAGAGAGAGAGAGAGAGGGCGTAAAATTTCTTCCTGCCCCGGGCGGCAAAATACCTAGCTACGCCACTGTGTACAAGAGACAGTTTGTTAAAACTTGACGACTGATATGAAAGCAAACATTCAGTGCGCCATCCAGTGAGTACCTCAAAATATTTTAAATGAAACTGAAAGGAAATCACCAGTAATTTCTCGGAAAAATGAATAAATGGTTTGCAGAGTATGTACACGTATGGAGCATATCTGCTAAATTATTTGCCATGGGAACTTGTCATAATGTATAAATAGAAATATGCAAGATCTAAATATATTAAAACAGCATTGAAACAGAAACCAAGAAAGTTTGATAACAAATAACAAGTTTTATTAAAACTTAATTAAAATAATAAACAAATGTAAAAATAAAATCATTTGGATAAAATAAGCAGGAATGAAACAATCACAAATTTTGTCAACTAAAGAAAAAAAAAGTTAATTATGTCAATGATGTGTAGAAAAATAAAAAATCCTTAGATTGGCTGCAGAACAATTGAGAGTTTCGTTAGTTTATTGTGAGAAAAAAATCATAGATTTCATTATTTTGCAGTGGGGGGGGGGGGGGGGACACAAATTTCATTAGAGTTAGTTAAGAATCACAAATATAATTGATTGGGCATGGAAAAATGTGTATTTCATTGATCAACGATGGGAAAAGATGCAAATTTTGTCAATTGGGTGGGGAAAAATCACAAATTTTGTCAATCACACTTTAAAAAAATCTATATTTCGCAAATCATTCATGTAAAGATCTCAAATTTCGTCAATCAGGCTCGAAAAACTCATAGAATTCGTCGATTAAGCATGGAAAATTCGTGAATTTTATGGAGCAGTTTCACAAAAACCGTGAATTTCACTAATCGGGTGTGTGAAATTTGTGAATTATGTCAATTAGGTGTGGAAAAATCACGGATTTTCTCAATCAACTTCGAAAAATTGCAAATTCTTTTGATTAGGTGTGGAAAAATTGCAAATTTCATTGACAGAGCACAGAAAAATTGGGACTCTTGTTAACCAGGAAAATCTTGTTGATCAGCTCCTCTCTTGCCTTTGTTCATAAAGTTCATTTTTTTTTTTTTTTTTTTAAATTCGGAACTAGCCACTTATGTTTCTTTTTAGCACTTTTAATGAAACAAAATTTAGTCTTCTGAAAAGTCAAAGAATATTATTACATCTTGAAAACAATCTTTGTGATATTGTTATACATACAAACATAAAAACTGTTGATATATCCCTACAAACTAAATTTGATATTGGGACTAGGTAAGTGAACCTTGAGTTTCTAAACCAAATTTTTTAAAACTCATTATAGTCCACAGATCACCTCTCTAAAATAGAATTAACTTTGTGTTGTTTAATGTGGCCCTTCTCTTGAAAAGGTTCTGCACCCCTACCATAGACCTTTAGATTATCTACTCCAAACGAAACTTAGCAGTTGCAAACAAACAAGTCAACATCATGCTAGCCTAGCACATACAATCAATACCTTTCACAAAGCTATCACTGAACTTCACACAGCAATGTAAACAGTTCTATCTGCCAAAAATGCCCACCCACATAACTTCAGATTACTCAGGCAAACACCACTACTTGCATCCAAAAAGGTCTCAGGAAAGTGACCAGTAATGATCGGCTATGAGAGAAAGCATGTGATGACAGGCATGTAATGCCATCTGCAGTGGCACAGCCAGAATTCGGCCCGGGGGGGGGGGGGGGATAGAGTTGCATGATATCTATTTGCCTGAATCTAGGAAAAGAAGTGACCGGAATAAAGGTTATCGGATGCGGAAAAAAGTGACACGGAAAAAATGTTCCTGGAAAAAAAGTGACAAGGAATTGATTTTGGGGATTTATTGGTTAAGCATGAAAGGTTATTGGAAGGGGGAAAAAAGTGACACGGAAAAAATTACCGGGAAAAAAGGGACAAGGAAAAAATGTTACTGGAAAAAAGTGACAAGGAATTGATTTTGGGGATTTATTGGCTAAGTATGAAAGGGGGGTTTGAGAGGGAGGCTTTTAATTTAGGTAAATGGGTTTTTCAGGCTAAATTAACTGTTTTGGTTCAATTTTTGGATATACGTTCATGCTGAAAATATGTTTGTCTGATTAGTTTTGGGAACGGACAATTACCCTCCTCTCCCTCTGCCCTAAATAAGATGAATGGGTTTTTAAGCAGAATTATCCAATGTGTGTCAAATTTTATATATAGGTTCTTCCTGATAAGGCTTATATATAGTATTGTGGTGTCGCGGCCTGAGTTTCTCTTTACTCAGTTGGTTTATTTGTTGAGTTCATCAATAATACATTTTTAATTCTTCAAGTTCTTTATTAGAACCATAGATCAATTAATAAAAAAAATCTAAAACGACATTACAACTCCATGGATGCCACGCTCCAATATTCCATTTCGCTTAGCACGTCTAAGCCATCTTACATCAATGTACTTTCTTGTACATTACCAGCACATGTTTCTCTTCCAACTACCTTCCTTCTCTCTCAATGCTCAATAATCCCAGTGTCCCCCTCAGCTCATTGCTACTAGACCAGTGCAATCATTTTCTAGGCATGTCCTTTGAGGTCAATAGCACCTATTCTTCTCAGCTTTTGAATGAAGATACTTTCATTCCTGCATATTTTTTCACAATAAGACTTTGCTATTTATCTTCTGCCACGATTAACCCTCCAAGCATCTTGCAAAGGGATAAAAGTGTAATGTTGTTTTCTCTGCATTTTGTTTTAAATGCAAATAAAATATGATTCTTTGAATATTACATAAAAAATCTTATTTAGGAATATAGATGTAATCCTTGAGAGTCTTAATCATTCTTCAATACTTTGAAAATTCATTAAATTTATAGAATTATAATATCTTAAACATTGCTTATATTGCAGTGAAACCTGGAGCTTAGTGTATGGAATATTACGGGACAAACGCTTAGAGGGTTAAAGTTGTCAGTACGTCGTCACAATATATAATGCCCGCAGAACTTTGAGAGTTTAATGGTTAAGTATAGAGGGGAAATGGGGTATAACCTCTCTTAAATTAAATAAATGGCTTTTTACGCAAAATTATCAGATTTCCTTCAAATTTTGAATGTAGGTTCATTAAGATAGGGCTATCCCTGATTAGTTATGGGGTTCTTTTGCTAATTAAAAAAAGGGTGGCGACGATTATTCTCCCCTTAAATTAGATAAATTGTTTTTATGCACAATTATAGGATGTATTTCAAATTTTGGCTATTGGTTCTTTCTCATAAAGTGAATCCCTGAATAGTTTTACGGGTTTGTTTATATATCCTCAATAGCTTTTTGCATTTAAAACTGTGGTTTATGTTTCTGCATAGCATTTTTCAGTATTCTATAAATATCCTAACAAAGAAAATAAATATCCTGTTTTTCTTAAAATATTTTTTTCCTTTAATTAATTTTTTTTTTTTTTTAAGCATTCAAACTTGAAAATCTATCAAGAACTACAGATTTTTAAACAATTAACTTTCTAATTACTAACATAAGCTAGTAATAAAAAAAACTATTTTTATTACTACAATACAAATTAATGAATTCACTAGCTCATTCGTTTGTGGCATAGAATTAAAACGTGGCATACAATTAAACGTGGCGTACATTAAAATTTTCTAACATGTATTTTTTATATGTTTTATATTATATTTTGTAATGTGTAATATGGGACATTAATTAGTAAAAATCCAGTTTTAAATGATAAACATTTGGTGTAAATTAAAATGACAATTGCAACAAAAGATTTAGCATATTACTTTTTTCACAAATAAAATAAATAAATAAATAAACCAGTTTTAAATGCAAAATGAATAGAAATTTATCATTATAAGGAAAAAGGTAAAATGTGTTATAACGTTTTCTGACATAGTTATTTTCAATCATTAAATTAAAAAATAAAGAAAAATAGTTTTTATTTATTTGCATTCAGTTGCATTCAACTCGCTTTTTATGTTACTTGGATATTTTTGCGGCAAACCTTTACTGGAAAATCTCCTGATCGACAAATTTACTAAGAGACTAGCTGCCCGCGATATCTACTGGACATCCCCCTCCGTCGAATGGGGAAAGCGAGCTTCTTTCCCTAAAAGGGTTCCCTGAATTGACTGCTGCATCCCTCCCTATTTTAACTATATTCATTAACTTATACGCCTTATAATGAAACATCATCCAAAATTTGAAGCAAATAAATCAGATAATTCTGCGTAAAAAGCTATTCATGTAATTTGAGGGAGGTTATCCCCAGTCCCCCCCCCCTTCTATGCTTAGCCATTAAGCTCTTAAAACTTATTAGGGATCCACTTTATGAGAAAGAACCTATATCAAAAATTTGAAATACATCGAATAATTATGCATAAAAAGCAATTTATCTAATTTAAGGGGAGGAGGAAGAATAATCGTTCATTTCCCTATTTATACTTAGCAAAAGAACCTCATAACGAAACAGGGATATGCTTTATCATGAAGAATCTACATCCAAAATTTGAAGCAAATGGGATAATTCTGCATAAAAAGCAATTTATCTAATTTAAGGGGAGGAGGAAGAATAATCGTCCGTTTCCCTATTTATACTTAGCAAAAGAACCTCATAACGAAACAGGGATACGCTTTATCATAAAGAATCTACATCCAAAATTTGAAGCAAATGGGATAATTCTGAATAAAAAGCTATTTATTTAATTTAAGGGGGTTTATCCTCTGTTTTTGCCTCTATACTTAGCCATTAAACCCTTAAAACTATTCAGGGATTCACCTTATCAGAAAGAACCTATATTTAAAATTTGAAATACATCGGATAATTCTGCATAAAAACAGATTTATCTAATTTGAGGGGAAGATAACTGCTTGCCCCCCCTTTATAATAAGCAAAAGAACCCCTTAACTAATCAGATATATGTTTTATCATAATGAACCTATATCCAAAATTCCAAGTAAATCTGATAATTCTGAGTAAAAAGCCATTTATTAATTTAAGAGGGATTATCCTTCGTCCCCCCATCCCTTTATACTTAGCCGTTAAACACTTAAAACTATTCAGGTATTTACCATATCAGAAAGAGCATATATAGCATATTTAAAATTTGAAATACACCGGATAATTCTGCATAAAAACCGATTTATCTAATTTGAGGGGAGGGGGGTTAATTGCCCAGCCTCCCTGTATAATAAGCAAAAGAACCCCATAACTAATCAGAGATATGTCTTAACATAATGAACCTATGTCCAAAATTACAAGCAAATCGGATAATTTTGCGTAAAAAACTATCAATTTAATTTGAGAGATTAATGGTTAAGAAAAGAGGGGAAGGGGTAAACTCCCAAAACTCTTCAGGAATTATATACTATATATAATCCTTATCAGAAAGAATCTAATCTAAAAAATGACACACGTTGGATAATTCTGCATAAAAACCCGTTTATTTAATTTAGGGCCGATGGGATGAATGTCCAAAAATTGAACCAAAATAGTTAATTCAGCATGAAAAACGCATTTACCTAAATTAAGAGCCTTCTCCCGATCCCCCCTAAATACGTAACCAATGAATCCCCAAAATCAATAATGAATCCCCAAAATCAATAATAAATCCCCAAAATCAACTCCTTGTGCCTTTTTTTCCTGGTAACATTTTTTCTGCCCCCAGCATTTTGTTAACCCCCAAACAACCCCCCCCCCTCGCTGTGCCACGGCATCTGCCATTGGTTAACTCATCAGATTATGAGACTGCTGTACCATAGTTTGTTGATAAGCAAAGGAAAAAGAGAACTTTAAAGCCATGAGATAATGTGATTCTGAGAGAACATAAGTAAATATTCATGCCCCAGGAAAGTAGCAATACAGAAGTGACCAATGGTAAAAATATAATTATTACATTTATTATAAATTGACATTTAGATACTGAAATAAGATAATGGAAGCGTTTAAACAAGAAATTTAAATTATCATAACTAAATATATAAAAATAAAGTATTTAACATAAATTTACATAAACAGATAATTTTTGAATTAAATAAGGTAGGTTGAATGGAATGATTATTCAGAAAGAGGAATATATTTCCTGACAGAAACATAGCAATTATAGGTTCTTAAAGACTGAAATGCAAAAGCCTTGCATGGAACTACTGTCCCCCCATCCAATATTATAAACAGATTCAATGGCTAAAATAATACAAATTGTTAACACTAAACCTCTTAACATAAACTGTGAAGTGATGAGGGTGGACCAGTGTAATTCCCGATCAAAAAACACTAACATCTAAATACTTTTATAATTATTACAATTGATGCAACCAAATTTAGCATGGTTAAAGCTTCATCATGCGTCTATTCAATAAAATATAAACTTTGATTAAAATATTATTTAAAGTTTGTTTAATTTTAAAATTTTAATGATCAGTAACTACCCCGGCAACAGGGTAATTATCATACACACCCAAGATAACTACCAACCAGGACATTTTTTATACAAATCACAACTAAATTGATTAATGTAGACTAAGAACAATCAATTTTAATATAAAGTTGATTTAATTATAAGTTATCAAAAAGAAATAAGCATAGTTAATTTGCTATTTTTATTGGTTTTGAAAATGCATCTAAATTTCTTGGTTGAACTTTTATTGACATTTAAAAGCACAATACAGAGTGTTACTACTGTCCATAACAAAAGAATTTTACCTTGTAGTCTCACAGGACCATGAAAAATATATTTTGTTCTAATCTTTTCAACTGTATCTCCGTTTTGGCCAGCAAAATTTTTCAGCTCTTTTTTTAAGGAATTTCTTCTACACATTCTCATTGTCTACTACTTTTGTAACCTTTTTATATTTTATTTCAACAATTTATTTTTTACTAATATAGCCTTAATTAAAACTGCTTATTGTTATTATGTATATAGTTTATTTTTTACTCTATGAAATAAAGATAAAATACTTGTTTTTAATTTGAAATTTGATTTATAGTTAAATATTGCAGTAAAAAAATATATTTTTTATATCATTGCATAATTTCAATTATAAGTGTGTACAATACAATTTAATTTTATTATCATTAAATACAATATGTAGTGATCATGATCTCCAATGCTCATGCTTGCTAAGCAATTTAGAAATAGCAAGAAAAAATTTTTTAATATGAAACTCTAACATAATCAGTTTTGATATAAAGCAAAATACATATTTAATGAATTTTTGATGAACATTAAAATAATATTGTTAAATTAGGATGTTTTGTAGGTAAGGTTTTAGTTAAAATACTTTAAATTGCTCCAGAAATTGCTTTCACTGGTAATAATATATAATAAATATAAATATTTTAGATATATATGTATAATACATATGTGTACATTCATAAATAATGTCTAATATAAATTAAAACAAATATAAGTATTGGGTGAGTGCAAAAGTTCGTGCGGAGGTGCAATAGATGTCATTAGAAGCGGCATAAAGTATTGTCATTAATACTGCCATCTATGTAAGACAGATCATTGGAAAGGTGACGTGTGCACTTTCATTTCAAACAAAATAATTTGTGTAGATACAAACTGTTTCAAGAAAATTTACTTTCAAAATGAGTTTTGGAAAGATGCATTTACGGTATGTTATGTTTTATGAGTTTCGGAAGGGAATAAATGCTGCAGAAGCCATAAAAAACAATTAAGAGGTTTATCAAGATCAAGAACCAACTAAATGAACTGTGGAAAAATGGTTTGCAATATTTTGCTGCGGGGAGTTTAACCTTGAAGACTGACCACAATCCGGTCGACCTTTACACATTGATGTCGATATTGTGCGTACTTTAGTTAAAAATACTCTGCAAATTTCAACAGAAGAAGTTACTACAGCACTTAACATTCACCGATCAACCACTTTTCGGTGTTTAAAAAATACATAAGATTCAATTTGAAGCTCAATATATGGGTGCCCTATTTGCTGACCGAGAGGAACAAAATCGAGCAAATTTCTGCTGAAGTTTCTTTATTCGGGCGGCTCAAAAATGAACCGTTTTTGGATCGATTAGTGGATTGATTAGTAGAAATGGGTCCTTTACAACAATGTTCAGCAATGTGAGCATGATGACGCGATAGCAAAGGCCAGTTTGCACATGATAAAGGTGATGCTCTGTGTTTGGTCGGATTGCAAGGGCATAATTTATTATGAGTTTTCACCTCCTGGCCAAATGATTGATTCAGTCAAGTACTGTCGCCAATTAACCAGTCTGAATTGAGAAATCAAACAGAAACATCTGATTTTGCCAAATAGTGACAGACTGCCTTCATATTCTCAGTGCCCCGGCATACCTATTTTTAACTTTCATTTCATATCTATTTTTATTAAAATCGCAAGTCATTTAAATACAGAAATAGTTCTTGTAAATATCCACTTAAACTACTTACTTTTTGTATCAAATATCTTACTTTAAATATGCACCAAAACCCTTTTTAGTTTTTCTTGCTGACAAATAGAAATTCATTTCTCAAAGTTACTTTCGTATTTTGCGAACTTAAACACTTTTCATCCCAGTATCTTTTATTGCCACCGCTATTGCTTCTGTTAGTGAATCAACAGCATCGATCTTCATGTAAGAAGTATGACGTAATTTGCTACTGCGATTTGCGATCTGTTAGTCGAGATCGCTCACGTATGCATTCGAGCTCTTTTTGATAGCGTGCTTTGGCAACAGTTGATCTTATCTCCTGTATAAATACTGGATGCATGTCGTGTGTAGGTTCGTATTAGTAACTTTTCTTTTATTTCACGTAAGGGACGAAGCTGGTCTTTGTCCTCTTCCATAAATTAATTAAATTAGATTACTTTTAAGATTAAATGATGCAGTTTGCTTTTCCTGTTTAAATAGATTTTATACTTGTATTTTATTTATAACTTAATCTGAAGTCATGTTGAATTCTACATCAAGTTGTTTTTATAGATAAATAAATATTGTTTGCCCTTTTAACTTTGGACCTTTTTAATTGAAAACACAGTATATGTTTTTACAGCTATCTTCAGTGGACTTTTGCTTCCATTTGATGTGTTTATGGCCGGAGCCGTAACTCGGCATTATTTAAGTTTATTATAAAGTATGGTCTGATATTCGGCCATACGACAAATAGCAAGGGAAAGTCTTTCATCATGATGACACCAGACCACATGTTTCGAAACAGACATTGCACAAACAGAATAGCCTGAAATGGGATATCCTAACTCATCCACCGTATTCCTCTGATATTGCACCACCTGATTATCATTTGTTCTGATCATTGCAAAATCATTTAAATGGAAAAAAACATTCTTTGGATGCCTTAAAAAATGCTGCGTCTTCGTTATTCGAATCTAAACCATGTAAATTTTATGATCCGGACATCTGTATGCTGCCAGAACGTTGGAAACAGATTATAGAAAACGATGGAGCATAGATCATTGATTGAATAAAGAACTTTGTTTGCCTTATCACTGTGTGACTTTTACTCTCAAACTCCGCATGAACTTTTGAATCCAATAATATCTGTAGTGCATTTATGGCTTTATTAAGAAAAAAAATCCATAAATTTTATGAAATATCATAGATCAAGAATTACCCATGTAACCGAGAATTATCCCTGCAAACTGAGTTTTAAATCAATATAGTTCTATAACCAGTGTACAAAATTATAGAAGTATATTATAGATATAATTTAAAAAATTTGCAACATTAAGGAGGTTGAATTTTTTATGAAATATTATGATAAGATTTTGAACTGACCTTGCTGAATATCATGTAATGCAAAAATTCCAATGCGTAAATCTCCATTAACTGACCATTTCTCCATGACACAATTTGGATTACAAGAATGGTTAATAAATCTTGATAGATTTCCACTAGGACCAGCATCAATGATGCGCCGGTTATCTAAATATAAAAAGTAGTAATTCTGAGAATTATTAATTCTCATTTGATTGGCCCTTCTTTTATACTCTACAGTAGTAATCACTTCTCCTACATATTCAATAATGAATGTTCCCTGAAATGAGAAAAATATATATATACATACTTCTACAGAAGTTAAAGATGTTAATAGAATTGGCAAAATATACTGAAAAATTATTTTTGATACAAAATACATAGGTTTGAGATAAAATACAAATTAAAAAATACTTAAAAAAAAAAAATACAAAATGAATATATTTTCAAAATACATTTAAAATACAAAATACATTTTGAAATTTCAAAGGTTTATTGATGCAAAGTACTTCCTTTACGAGGTAAGAGTATTTTCATGCTCAGAGAGAGGATTTTTCTAATGGATCTCCCACTGAATTCATCACGAGTCATGAATAAATAATTACTTAAAAATTCATAACATAATTATACCTTCATTTTTTACATTAAAAATCTATATTTAAATATATTAATACCAGGTTTTTATAATTTCTTGCAGAAATAATTATATTAAATTGGTAATGGATAGTTCTGTTTTTTTCAAAAAAATGGATACATTAATACTTTAAAAAATAGTTTCTTGATATTTTCTTTGATTAACTTACAAGTCAAATATTAATCAAGTTTGATACATAAATAGAATGAATATTAATCTTGGTTTTCATAATTTAATATGTAAATATCTACATATGTTAATAATGAATCAATGGCTTTGATTACTAATAAAACTATATTAATAAAAGAACGAATTGCTCTGTTTGAGTGTGTATGTGCGCGATGGCTAGCAAAATTTACTGTATGTATTAAAATTTTTTTCATTAGTTTCTGAGGTATTAATTACAAAACACAACTCACTCTCACCAAAAAGTCAATTCTTTTGCCCTTGCATGTGTCAAATAGCATAAATATATTGATTGAGTAATTTTGTAATTCTGCTTAAAAAAATAGGCATTTAATTAAAATATAAAGTCCAAAGATATTCGAGAAAATTTCTTTAAAAGACACCTTTTCTGTGCCACTTATTGATGATTTAGGATGAATTTATGCAAACATTTTTTATCTATCTTTTACTCAAGAATGAAACTTATTTTATCGTACCTCTGCTTTTCATGGAAAGTGCCCTCATAAATTAATTAAGAAGAAAATTTACACCAACATTTTAAATAGATCATTAAATCTGCAAGATTAATTGGAATGATATTGATATCAACATCATCAATTGAAAGGAATTACTCAGCTTTAAAAAGAATCCA